>CM041790.1:73482420-74082420 GCA_023375725.1 Nephotettix cincticeps
TATTGCTATTTGTGTCTTCAAAGGTTTTGGACTAAAGAAAATCTAAACAAACACTTTGAGGATTGTAAAAACTTTAAGCCTCAACGTGTGGAAATGTCTCCCAAAAACACATTAAAATTTACAAATTTCAAGTATCAGATTAAGGCACCTTTCGTGATATATTGTGATTTTGAGTGTTTCATCAACCCAACAACACAAGAACATTCACCAAGCGGTTTCGCATTTGTGGTAATTAAGGACAATGAAATAGTTTTTCAAGAAACTTATAGTGGTGAAAATGTTATGGACGTATTTTTCCAGAAACTATTTGAAGTTTATAACAACATTAAACCACAAATGAATGTATATGTACCGTTAACTATGACCCCTGAACAAGAATCATCATTCAGAACGGAAACAATTTGTCACATATGCGAAACCCCAGTAGATGACAGTGTGAAGGTTCGAGATCATTGCCATATGTCTGGTATATACAGAGGTGCAGCTCACAATGCATGTAATTTAAATTACAAAACTACAGACAAAATACCAGTCTTATTTCACAACTTGAAGAATTATGACGCTCACTTGATAATGCAGCATTTAGGTAAATATAATGAACGTACAATAAATGTAATTGCCAAAGACTTTGAACACTACATATCATTTTCAGTTGACGATCTGGTATTTTTGGATTCATACAGCTTCTTAGCCCTGCCGTTACATAAACTAGCAGCAAACCTGGATAGTTACAGATTTATTCACGAAACACTACTTCAACGGAAAGGTGTTTTTCCATACGAATATATGACTGGCCCTGAAAAGTTTTCTGAAAATTGTCTCCCACCCATTGAAGCTTTTAATAGTACATTAACAAAAGAAGATATTTCACCTCAAGATTACAATCACGCTCAAACTGTATGGTCTCATTTCAACATACAAAATTTAAAAGAATATCATGATTTATATCTTAAAACCGATGTATTGTTGTTGGCAGACGTGTTTGAAACTTTTAGAGATTTGTGTTTGCAGTATTACAAACTTGACCCCGTACACACATACTCACTGCCTGGTTTAACATGGCAAGCTTGTCTTAGAATGACTAGAGTTGAGTTACAAATTTTCAGTGACATTGACATGCATTTGTTTATAGAACAAGCGATTCGTGGTGGGGTTTCGATGGTTTCAACACGCTATGCCAAAGCGAATAACAAGTACATGGGTGAACTTTATGATCCTAGTAAAGAAAGTGTATACTTAATGTATCTTGATTGCAACTCATTATATTCTACTGCAATGTGTGAAAAATTACCCGTTGACACATTTCATTGGACAGATAATTATGACCCAACAGATGAGCAATTTGGATATATTCTTGAAGTGGATCTCAAATATGACAAGAGCTTACACGATTTACACAATGACTACCCACTAGCCCCTGAGAAGATGAATTCAAAATTAATTCCAAATTTACATGACAAGACCAAATACATCCTTCACTACAAAACTCTACAAAAATATCAAGAGTTAGGTTTAGTGGTTACTAAATATCACAGAATCTTAAAATTTAGACAGTCCAACTGGATGGCACCTTATGTTAATTTCAATATAGAGAAGAGGAAACAGGCTAGAAATGATTTTGAAAAAGATTTTTATAAACTTATGAACAACAGTTTGTTTGGTCGAACAATCATGAACCAAAGAAAGTTTCGAGATATTAAACTTGTATTCGAGTCCAAACTAACAAAATATGTCAATATGACTAGGTTTGACTGTACAAAAAAATTTGAAAATAATCTCCATGCAGTTCATCTGAACAAGCTTGTTTTAAAACTCGACAAACCAATATATCTGGGAATGACAATTCTGGACTTGAGTAAGCGGATCATGTATGAATTCCATTATGGCTACATGTCAAAATTTAAGAAAAAGAACCTGTTACTTACTGATACCGACAGTCTTATGTACAGTATTTACGTTGAGGACTTTTACAGAGATATTGAAGCTGATTTGAACCATTTTGACACATCCGGTTATCCAAAAGACCACTTTCTATACTCCAGAATGAATGCTAAAGTTACTGGTAAGTTTAAAGATGAACTCAACTCGTCTATAATGTTTGAGTTTTGTGGACTAAGACCAAAATTATATTCATATATTCCCCTAGAGTGGATCGAGTCTAATAATCCCAACCTCGAGACCAAAAGGGCCAAAGGCTGTGACAGGGCCACCGTCAAACATACACTAAGACACCAACACTATCTTAATTGTTTAAAGTCAGGAGCAGATCATTTTGAGGACGTAACACGGATCCAGTCATCAAGTCATCATATTAGAACCATAACTTTAAACAAGAAGGTCCTTTCATACAACGATGACAAGAGATTTATTCTTGAGGATGGTATTACAACACTCGCACTGGGTCATTGGCGAATCCCTACTGACAAGGCAGTATAATGACGGCCACTAGCGGGCGAGGGGCGCATTCCAGCCGCAACCGGTTCATTCATTCATCTCGACACCAGTCCTGTTATCATTCAATAAAAAACTTGTCAAACATATATCTGTATCTTCCATTATTTTTTTGTCTTTCCTTATCAATTACTATGAAACTATAATTATTGTTCCAACACTGATGACATAGATTACGAAATTCTTTAAATGTAAAGTCATTTCCAACATGATTATTATAAATGTGTTTTAAATTCAAATCATCTTGTTTAAAAATTATCAGAAAATTTACATTGTCTCGAATATATTTATTTACTTTACTATATGACTGAGCCAAGTAAAAACAGTTGATATTTCTGTGTCTTCCTGTTGCAAAGAATTGTGTAATATTTGGACAATTTATATCATCAAACACAACAATTGAATGTCGTTTCACATCATTTGGTGTAATTTCACATTCAGAATAAGTGTGTGTAATTTTACATCTTCTTCACACAATTTAATAATTTCACTTAATTTTCTGTACTTTTCTTGTTCTAGAGTCTTTGATATAATGTAAATATTGCTGAATTTTAAACCATTTCTGTTGACTATTAAATTATATATAACATTAGTCTTGCCGCACCCAGAGCTCCCACAAATAATTGCACGAATATTATGAGGAAATAGTGTTTTGTTGTCAACTTTCTTCTCTTTGTCATGTAATACAATTTTAAACTTGTTCTTTTGTTGAACGAATGACATTTTTTTATATAAGAAAAATGAAAAAGAAATCTGGTGAAGGATTGTATCTTAAGCCTTATAGAGGACGTGGGCTCTTGAATACTCTAATTAATCATCTACCTTATCAATTATCCTTGCCTGGAGGCTACAGGTGGTGTGGACCTGGGACCAATGTACGTCAAAACTTGGCTAATAATGTACCTTCAAAAAATAAACTAGACTCTTACTGTAAAGAACACGACATTTTCTATATGAATCATCCAGACGTAGCTTCAAGAAACAAGGCTGACTTGAAATTGGCCGACCAAGCTTGGACTCGTGTTACAGCTGAGGATGCAAGTTTAGCTGAAAAGGCTGCTGCATATGCTGTAACTAATTTAATGAAAGCAAAAGCAAAGATGGGAATGGGTTTAAAATTTAATAAAAAATATGGACAATTACCAAATCCTGTCGCAGTTAAAAGGAACGCCCCACCTTCGAGGAGTATTTCTAAAAAACGAGCTAAAACCAATAAAGCCAAGAATAAAAGAATGCGGAATAATTAATTTAGATAATGACAAAGGCACACATTGGACAGCATATCGTAAAAACAGAGACATTGTAATATATTTTGACCCGTTTGGTATACAACCTCCTAATGAGGTAATTGAATATTTTAAGGACAGTAAAATATATTATACCACAGAACAAATACAAGATTTAGGTAGTACAATATGCGGCGATCTGTGTATATTGTTTTTGAAAATTTTTAATTTATAATAAAAATGGAATCATTTACAATGACTTTTTCTGGTACTGAACCAGAGTTGAAATCAGTGTTCTTTCCCCCAATTGAATTAAATAGTGACTATGTGATTGGGCTTGTTGATTTTCAAAGTTATAACTCTATATTTAACGTAAAGAAACCCTTAAACACATTAACATACTACAAGGTAAAGCAGATTACAACTCCAAAGGGTCTAGTTAAGATAGATGCTTTAAATCAAGCATTTAATGGTAAGATTACAATCATGTTTAATAAAGGTGAAATTTTAATTAATAGCAAAATTAAACTAATTCATTATAAGGGTTTGATACCTAAGCTAAGTAAACATAAAGATAAAGAATCTATCAGAATTGACGAAGGTGAAGATGTATTTTATTATGATATTAAAGAGCCCATCACAATTCAAGTTCCAGAGGGTACGTATGAGGTGTCTGAATTGGCCCGAGAAATACAAAAACATATCCCTGACTTTTTGCTAACATCTGACAACATAACAATGAAAGCAAATTTACATAGCAAACACGTATTTGATTTTACAAAACCTTGTCTAGGATCAATTTTATTGGGATTTCGGGGCTTATCTACTCCCGGCGTAACGTATGCATCTACAAATAAAATTAATATTAATAATATAAATGTAATACGTGTAAAGTGTAATATTGCAAATGGTTCTTATTTAAATGGTGAATCAACCCATAGTATACATTCCTTCTACCCCGTGGCCCCTCCAGGTTATAAAATCATAGAAGTTCCCAGAAATATTATATATTTTCCTGTTAATACGAGAACTTTGGATGTTGTCACTATAACTTTTGCAGACCAACACGACAAGCCAATAGACTTTAATAATGAAGAAACTACAATTACTTTACATATAAAAAAGATATGAGAATATACAAGAGCGGTTCGTCTACATTAAGTGCACAGAACGCACGTTTCTTGCAATCTATAGGACTAAAATTAAAAAATGTAAAAAAAATTATATATAAAAATGGAAACAGATTTTCTCGACGTTACAGGGAAATCCCAATTCGACGATAGTATAGTTAAAATCACTAATCATGCTTATATACCCCACAATACATTGGCTATAAATTACTCTGATGAAATTCGTATATGTATAAATAATCAAGACTTGTTAACACTCCCATGTAAAAGCTATCTGTATATTAAAGGTAAAATTGAAAATCATGACTCGGGTCATTTAATAAATAACGCGTTTAGCTTCTTATTTGATGAAATTCGATATGAAGTGGCGGGTAAGGAGATTGACATTGTTAGGAATCCCGGAATCACAAGTTTAATGAAAATATTATGCTCCTATAAAAAGACATTGACCAATGTGGCTATTGACACTGACGCTAACTTGAAAAAATTTCATTCAAACGGTAAATTCAGTGTATGTATTCCTTTAGAGTTGTTGATGGGAGTGTTTGATGATTTTAATAAGGTTTTAGTAAATGTTAAACAAGAGCTGGTTTTGAAAAGATCTAAAAACGATAATAATTGTATTTATATGACCGATGCAACGGCTGATCCTAAAACTCCAAAAATTGTTCTAGACACGATTCAGTGGGTAATGCCACATATTATACCTTCTGATGGTGAAAAACTACAGTTACAAAAACTGTTGCTTCAGAATAAAAATCTACAAATTGCCTTTAGAAGTTTAGAGTTACATGAATTACCATACTTCCCCAAAACAAAAAGACATACATGGTCGTTGAAAACATCTACTAGTACAGAGAAGCCGAGGTATATTATATTTGGTTTCCAGACAGACAGAGACAATAAACCTCGAAAGAGAAGTGACGAGTTTGATCATTGCAAGTTGAAAAACTTGAAAGTATTTCTCAACTCTGAATACTATCCTTATAGTGATTTAAATCTAGATTTTGAAAGTGGCGATGTCTCTAAGGCATATGAAATGTTATTAAGGTTTAAAGAAACGTATTATAACACTAATATGGATCCCATGATAAGTCGAAGTGAATTTTTAAATAAATTTCCCTTAATAGTAATAGATTGCTCTAGACAAAATGAATCCATCAAGGAGGGGGTCGTAGATATTAAGTTGGAAATTGAAACTAATGAAAATGTCAGTGAGAACACGTCAGCATATTGTCTAATAATTCACGATAAATTATTTGAGTACAATCCTTTAACAAATGAAATAAATAAAGTATAATAAAAAGAAAATGAATATTCAAAAAGAGTTGATAAACTCTGCCAATCAAATAAGAGAGAAATATAGAGCTTTAAAACGTGGGAAATATTTGGAAACTGAGGAGCGAATGAATGTATTCCAACCATTGATAGAACCACTACAGGAATTGGTTAGTTCTAAAAATAATGAGGTTATTTCTAAGAGACCATTACCTATTGAATTCCAACCAATGACTCCGTCTAAAATACCAACCCCAGTAAAATCAATATTACCAACCCCTCTTAAATTAGATTTTGGTCTTTTGGCAAGTGAATATTTGGGAAATTATCTCAATAAAAATAATATTACAGATTCAACTTATGGTATTCGGAGAGAGGGAAACAAGTTTCTTATTGGAGATAAATTGATACAAATTGCAAATGATGACATAATGATCAATGAGAAGGTATATAAAGGCACAAAGGGTCTTTGGGAGTTGTTAACATTAAAAGAACCTGTAAATTATAATGAGAGTGATCTAGACAATTATAAAGAGATCCTTGAACTGACAAATGCTCACTTGAAAGGATACAAATCAGGTGCTTCGTTATCAGCCAACAGACACACAAAATACACCAATATAATTAAACCTTTATTTACAAAAACTGTGGGCAGTGGGTTGAGACAGGTTACAGGTAATAAAATAGACTATATTTATTACGATAATGTTAATGAGATTGTAGATAGGTTAAGATTACTTTGGCTTTCAAAACAAGCTGGAAACACAGGAGTAGATAATGAGATTGATTCAATATTAGAGGAGCTTAGAGAAAGTGGAATAATCTTTTAAATAAAAAGAAATGTTTATAGACAAGTTTTATCGAGTATATAACCCTTATGAAAAATATAAACCTCAGACAAGAGAGTCAAAGGGTGAATTCTTAGAGCTAAGCGGTAATGTTTGGGATGCCAAGCAACACAAGATTATTAACGTAAGTAGGGCAGAGCGAAATTATGAAGTACCTGTGTTGGAACAGACACTGACACGACAAGGAGATTCGTTTGTCCAGGGTGAAAATAAATTTGAATTTATACAATCAGAAAATAATCATTGGAATGCAAGAAAACGCAAAATTACAAATTTAGAAAAAGGAGAGGACATTTGTGACGCCGTTACTTTAGAACAAACACTTGTTAGAGATGGCGATGAGTTTGTGCAAAATAATAAAAAATATAAATTTATGGAACAGAAAGATAGTAATTGGAACGCTAATCAGAAACGAATTGTAAACATACAAGACGGTCAAGATAGTAATGACTGTCCAACTATGCATCAAGTCTTACACAGAGATAAGACACATGCATTTAATGCATCAAATGCTCGTATTACAAATGTATTTCGTGCTCGTGAGGATCATGATGTTGTAGTTAAAGATCAGGTCATTTGTTATGATGGAAAGAATAAAAACTTTGATGCGAAAAATGAGACAATATCTAACGTTAAAAATGGAGTTTTACCGTCTGATTGTGTAACACTGTCTCAAGCTGTTATTCTGGATGAAAAGGGTGTTTTTAAATGCGGTGATTTAAATTTTTCTAAATTATTGATTGCAGATCCTACAGTACACCCTAGCGGTTTAAGAACGTTGGATGGTAGCCCTTACTTACCAAATAGCGGTGTGTATATTAGACAGGACGATGGAATAGTAGTTAGTGGATCTGGTAATGAGATAACAACCGTAGATGATGATTTGAATATTAAAGTAAATAAAAAATGAGAGAAATTGCATACGAAATGCATAAGCCTGCCCGAAAAAACTTTCCAAGGAGGCATTTCAAATTAATCGGTATAAATGAAACTGTACAGATTGATTTAATCGATATGCAGTCTTACTCGAGGCAAAACTC
Organism: Nephotettix cincticeps; assembly: GCA_023375725.1. Classification (NCBI taxonomy): domain Eukaryota; kingdom Metazoa; phylum Arthropoda; class Insecta; order Hemiptera; family Cicadellidae; genus Nephotettix; species Nephotettix cincticeps. Next base: position 73,490,394 of record CM041790.1, read on the forward strand.
TGGATACAATTATATTTTAATTTTAATAGATACCTTTTCAAAGAAAGCATATGCAGCGCCTGTTAAGAAAAAGACTGGACCTATGGTAACGGAAGCGATAAAATCTATCCTTCCCGCTGGTGTAAAGAATATTCAGTCAGATAATGGTAAAGAATTTTTCAATAAACATTTTCAAAGTCTAATGAAAGAGTTAAATATTAATCACTATCATACTTTTTCAACTACGAAAGCTTCTATCGCAGAACGTTTTATTCGGACAATTAAACATTGGTTATTTAGAGAATTTTCCGCTCAAGGAAGTTACAAATGGTTGGACATTTATCCAAAGTTAATTGCAGATTATAATAATCGAATACATGGAACTATCGGTATGAAGCCAAACTCTGTGAATGAAAGGAATTCAAAGAAAATACACAGGAGGTTGAGTCAATTGTATAAAAATAAATTTGAAAAGGCTAAATTTAAAGTTGGAGATGCTGTTAGGATATCGAAATTTAAACATGTGTTCAGTAAATCGTATACGCCTAATTGGACAGGTGAGTTGTTTACAATAGCAGAAGTAAAAAAGACAAGTCCTATTACTTATATATTAAAAGATGAAAGAGGTAATATAATTAAAGGTGGATTTTATAAGGAAGAATTATTAAAGACAAAATATAAGGACATTTATTTAGTAGAGAAGGTAATTAAAAAATCCGGAGATCGTTATTTCGTTAAATGGTTGGGATTTCCAAGCAGATCATGGATTAATAAGAGCGATATCATAGTGTGAGGTGTGGTAGTGTAAAAAAAAAAATTTTTTTTTACCATAAACAGACTTGCTGTCAAATATGACTGGTGCAAGACGTAAGCAGCGCGAGGCGCAGGGGACATGAGCGCCTCAACGGCGCAGCTGTTATGCCTGGGCGAGCGCAACATCTACGCGGTCCGTGTGCGTGTGTACGCAACATGTACGTGCGCTGTGCTAGGGCTTGAGGACATGAAAGGTATGTAATGTGTTTAATTGTTTTTGTTATTGTATAGTATCCGTTGATAGATTAAATACGAATAACGGTTTGGGAATTTTTTCAAAAATGTTCAATCAGTGCAAAAATAATCCCAACATTATTTTGAGCTAAAAACGGGGTTTTTTCTATTAAAATGGGGAAAATGTGCTAATTTTGGGTTAAAAATGATGGTTTATGCCCTATAATGTGCGAAAAATGTGACAATTTTGGGCTTAAAATGGTATTTTTCAATAATTAAAAATGGTAAAAATGCCGATTATGATGGCTCTACGGTAGTTTCCATCTACTCGTATGAATGACAAAATCTTCATCATATAGTAATACCTTTTTCCCTTGTAAAGCTATTTTCCATAAACCGTAATTCAAATGATCTATATATTAATACAATTATTTACAGTTAAAGGGCCCTGTGCAGAACCAGGAAAATGTGAATTAATGAAAACTTACTGGATGAAAGAAGATACCGCTCAGTTATACACTCTTGAGTGCTACCAGTCAGCGAGTGGTGATCATTACTACTGGATACTCAGAACTATGAAAGGCTACTATATACAAACTCTTGAATCCACTCCTAATCCCAATTGTGAGTCTAATCCCACCTTGAACGTTTTCTATGTCACGAAACATTCAAATAAAAAACATAAAGCTTTTAAAATGGACGAAAAATACATAAACATAGACATAGACTTGGTGATTGAATCGTTTTGGGAAAAAGAACACGACGAAGAAATGATCGAACTTTGGTTTTATCCATTTTTCAACAATCTAGAAGACAATTTGTGGCAGGCAAGTAATTTAAACGACTTCTGTGACTTTAATTCTAGGTGGTTTAATTATTGGTTTAATTCAAGATGTATTAATGTTCCTAACCAACTGTTCTTAAAAATACACAGTGGCAAACGGCGGAGGGCACTCAGCGACGATAAGATAAGTTGATTGACTTACTGTCCTGTAGAAAATAAAAAGAAGGCAGTATTATTTATGTAACAAAGATGTAACTTAATTTACCGGAAAAGGTAATCTTTAGAAACACAGATGTGAATGAAACACAACATCTAGAAGTATGTAGTTATTATGTTCATACGTTGATACATAAGTTTTCATTTAGTAAAAAATTATAGGATAACTGCACTAGGTACGTAGTGATAACATAAGGTTACACGAATTGCTGGACTGACTGTACTTCATTACTCATTAGAATTGCATAGGCGTTTACTGAGTGAATGTAACGTAGATTCATATTCCATATGATTTCCAACATCTCTCTTAAGAGTTAAATATTTTCATAAAATGAAGAAGTGATAGGTAATGGTATGTAGTAACGGCAAGGTAATTTTATTGACTAATTGTAGTTTGTATGGACCCAACCAACAATGCCACCGCTAAAACTGATTGTTCTGTAACTGTAATATATATACAGGGTGTTCATTAAAGTCGGGCACAAACTTCGAGGGGTGATAGTAATCATCAAAATAAACAAAACATCACCTATAACCATTTGTCAAAAAATCCTTCGTTTAGCCACTAGCCGCCATTTAGTATTTTTTACAAAAAAACTATATATATCAAGAAATATTTAAAATACAAAAATCAAACTTACCTTATTTATTCTTATTTACAAAAAGAATATGATAGATAAAATGATAAAAAGATGGGAGAAAAGAAAGGAGAATTGAAGTTAAAAGAGAGAATCGAAGAAAAAGAGTTTATTTGCGTGCCATACAACTTAAAACTAAACAAAGCCATACAGAAAACATTTACACAACAAAAATTCAAGATAAGTTATAGAACAAGACACAACGCATATGAAATAATACAAAAGAAATCACGAAACAACAACCGAGCTAATAAATACACAAGATCAGGAGTATATAAAATTAAATGTGATGACTGTAACAAATATTATATTGGGCAAACCGGGAGAAATTTTCAAACAAGATTCAAAGAGCACATACAAGCATTAAAATCAAATAACAAAACAACACAAAAATCAGCGTTTGCTGAACACATTCTTTCAACAAACCACAATTACACTAGTATGACACATAATATGGAAATATTGAATTTTGAACACAAAGGAAGAAAATTGGATACAAAAGAAGAATTCCAAATTTACGCTCACTATCAAATTGACAAAAACAACATATTAAACACTTCACAAATTGAAACAAAGAATCCTATATATGAAAAAATAATACAAGATAGAAATAATACATGCTAACACACTCCACCAATTTAGATACAGTAATATTTAAAATTATCATATGATATTTATTTACATTTACAGATTAATATTACCAAATAAGGTTATAACATTTTACACTTCTTGAAAATGGGATTATTACCCGAAACATGTAGAAAGAATAAAAATGTTTTATAAGGGTACTTGGTCGAATTATTTCAATATAATAATATTAGTAGCCCTGTTTGATGAAATAAATAGTAATATATATATATATATATATATATATATATATATATACAGGGTGTTCATGTTTCGTACGGTAAAAGTAAAAAGAATTTTTATATACTATTGTAGAAACTTTATATAGGCTACATAATGGACTCTATCAAGTTATGCTTCACTTGGAAGGACCAAGAACATGTAAAATAAGGCTTAATAAAAATAAATAATACATACCTTGATACAAACGGGCCTGATTCACGAGGCTGAAATTTTCAAGATTTTCCGTTCAGAAAATCAATGCCAATATATATATTGGCAAACTAATATATATATAATATATGTTTATAAATCTTTTATAATTAATTTATGACATCAAACACTAAGTTGTAAATCAATTAAATACCAATTTTACACTGATTTCTCAACAATTAGTCAAAATATAAACAACATTAACTAGTTATAAGAGGTAAATAGCAGAAATATAAATTTAATAGGTAAATTGATCTAGGATCAGGATGTGAGGTTTCATTGGGCTGAAGGCCCACTGCGGCTGTTATAGGACTATGTCCTCTTCAGCCAAGGATAGGTTTTGAGGTTTTAGGACAAAGACCAGAGCTAAGCCGAGGGCAGGTTGCGCTCGACCGAAACGAGTGTCTGGCTTTGTTTGTTGTGTTGGGTGGAACAGGGTTTAGGGTGGATTTGTTTATTTATTTATTATTTGTAGGTTTGGGTAGAAGGGGATTAGTATCAAAGACCAGAAAAAACAGGGATTTTCATCCCACGCCCAAACGAAAATCTGGCTTTGTTATTTGTGGTGGGAGGGTTAGGGTTTAGGATGTCTATGTTTATTTAATTTCAGCTGGTTGGGGTGGGGGGATGAAGTCAAAGAACAGAAGAAGAAAGCGGGGATCTGTGTCCCACGCCGAAACGAGTATCTGGCTTTGTCTTATAGGTAGAAGAGCGGGAGTAGGGAAACCACATTCATAGACAAGGCCAGACATGTGTGTCCAAACCCGAACGACCGTTGAGACTGTGGTCAGTTGGTTAGATAGAGCGGGTTGGACTATGGTTTTTAGGGACATTACCATTAAAAGCTGAAACTAGGGTCTGTATCTGAAACATGATAAACATTAATACATTCAACACAAGGTAGTGGTGTTAGGTTAGACGATAAACTGTAGTGGGAAGTGGGGAAACCATAGCTATGGACTAGGCCGGGCGCATTTGCCCTAGCCCGAACGAGCGTCCGGTCTATGGTCGGTTTGCGGGTAATGTAAGGATGGTAAGATTAGTGTGCTGGGGGCCTAGCTATGGAGTTTACAATCTATGGAAAAACTCATGACGGCGTGAAATTTAAAATAAAATAAAAAGAAATAAAATAAAAACCTTGGGCTGGTGTGATTAAAATTTACTACAAAAAGGACACATTAAGCTATGGTGGGAGGTTGGCTAGGTGGTGGATAGTGAGACTAGGACGGTCAGTGAAATAGGGGTCGAAGAAGGGTTGTAGGATGTCAGAGGTTCGGGCTCGGTCGAGGTACTTTGTGTTGAGGTGGTGAAGGGAGTCGCGGAGGGTGGGATGGAGTGGGCGTCGTATACCGAAGACTCGGCGGATTATGGATGAGTATAGGGTTGCTAGGGTGGAAGTGGAGTAGGGACGGGTACGGTTATTGAGGATCCGCAGGGCACCGAGACGGGAAGTGGCACGCTTTTTGGTGTCTAGGATGTGAGAGAAGAAGGTAAGGCAGGAGTCGAGTTTTACCCCGAGGTAGGTACAGGTCTGGGTAAGTGGGAGGCGAACATTATTGAGGAAAATCGGTTTGGATTGGAAGTTACGGAAGCGGCGAGCACGGAAGTTAAAGAAACAGAGTTGGGTTTTGGATGGTCTATTTTGTTAATTGTAAATTGATATTGTTAAATTGATATTGAAATTGTAAATTGATCTATTCTGTTTCTAAATTATTTGTAGCTTCTTCCTGAGTACTACTCTTACTAAAGACGTACTACAGAAGTCTTAGTAATAATTTATCATATTTTAGACAGTTGTATAATACTATGTAAATTTATTCTTTATTACTATTTAAACTGTAAAGTTAGGGGGAATGTTGGTGTTTCAAAGAAAATCAATCCCCAAGGCATTTAAAAAATAAATACACAAGTTAAAAACACTTTATTTTTTATTTGCTTAAAAAAAATAAAAATCATACTATTTTTTATATGAGCACTTACCAAATGAATGACATCTGCCCTTCAGGTGTCAATTTTGATAAAATTCCTTACAGGAACCGGTTTCGGTCTTTTAACAGCCTTTAATTTTTTTACTTACCATTCATTTGGTAAGTGATTATATAACTATCTATGTGACTATGCTTGCGAAATAATAATACTATGTATTATCCTAGGAACCAGATACAGAAAAGAAAATATGTCCTTTAATAAATGGTGAGTTTCGTTCTTATACTTATATTTTAAAGTCTTACAGTTAGGGTGAACTTTATTTTAAAACATTATATTACGATAATATAAGCACATCTTAACATAGAAACACACAGAACATTGACAAAGATAACATGAATAAGCATATATAGCAATATGACCTAATGTAAACAGTAAAAATTATGCTTTATTTTTACTATTTCAAATTTTGTTACTTAATTATTGTTAACTTTCAAAACGTTTTGCAAAAATTGGCCATACTACATTAGAAGTGTAACTTCGCTTAGTTTCTTTATAAGTTTTTTTAATTTATTTTTTTGATTAGAAAAACTGGAAAATGGCAAGCATAAATGGCTTTTAAAGTTAGTGCCATTTTGTTCCTTATTTGTGCATTTCATTAATGTAATGTGTTCCTCTAAATAGGTGTTCTTATAACAACATGATTACTTCTGGTTCAAATTTTGGTCTGACGGATTATTAAACCCCCTACAGAGATAAGACATCATAAAAATATCCTGCAGATGTACGCTAACCAATAAGTATTGTACTAGCCACCTAAAGGAAAATTAGAACTTCCATATTTGTGTATATCTTTAGATATATCTGTGTATATCTTTTATCTGTGTAAAACAGTAAGGAAAGGCTGGCTTATTTTGGTTGAGAAGGTATTTGTATCTTGACTGACAAAGATCGGTTAGATTCTCATTGGTCATACATTGCTCATTGAGTATACCTAATTATACCCTAACCTAATAAGGTTGAGTGCACCTAAATTGTGCTCGTCGATACACTTTATAATATTTATAAAACTAAATATTATTTAAGCTACAAAATTGTATCCGAAGCCTAATATTAATACTAAATAATACTAAGCCTATTACTAATCAAAAGTAAACTGTAGAAAAACCCAAGGGGGAAGAGACTAAAAAACACAGGGTCATAGTTTTCAAAATGCCATCATTTTGTACTTGGGTTGAGGTAGGGACCCCCAATATTCTCCAATCGTCTTTAAATTCTAATATCTTTAAAATGAGGTACATCTCGATGGGGCTATATATTTGAAAATTTCGAGTTGTCCCCGAAATAAGGTTAAGTTTATATGGTTTCCGAAAGGCTATGCTTTTCTTAAAACAAATAAAAAATAATGGGGTAAGGGGTTTTATAACCACCCTGTATAAGCCTAAAGCTAAACTGTACACACATTACATGTAAACAGCATTTCTTACACTCTTAATGAATTTTCTGGTTGTACTGTATTTGAAAATTTATTTTATCCGTGTTCTTTGTATTCTTATTGAATCAATATTACACATAATAGTTAAGTAATGTAAATGCAATTTGACAATTATTATTTATTTATCTGTATTCCGTATTCTAACTTGTATTTTGTCCCTGTTAAGTATTATTCACTGTTCTCGAATAATCAATATTGTACAAAATAGTTATGTTATATGTGTTTGACGTTGTTTATTGCTGTAAAATTTAAATGAAAATAAAATTTGTTACTATTAGTATTACTATTATTAAAGCTGACATGTTCCTTAGACAAAATAATACAAACAACAGATGTAGTATTGAAAGCAAAAGGTCAATGGTTTTAAATCCTACAGTTTAACGTGAGATCTGAAATACAATATAGCCTTTAAATTATGAACTGATGAGGGTGGTCTTTGAGGATGAATGTAGTATTCAATAGACGATAGGATATCCATCAATCATCGCTCATAAATATCCATAGTTTGTGGATAGTTCTAAGCGAGTTAAAATTAGTATGATAGAAATATGAATAAGACTCTTGTTCATTGTGTACTACTTTCAGTTCAAGATTTGGAGTTCCTACATGAAGACAATGCACACAATATAGATGACAAATTAGAAGCTGAATTTTTGAATGGAGGAAAAAACAGGGCAAAGCTCTCTATTTATTACGGTTCAGTCAAAACGTACGCCATAATTACAGATACCATAAACAATGGACAACAATTGAAAATAAATCCAGATACCTATTATTATACGATATTTATATATCTAGAGTATCTATATATTGACATAGAGGAATTCGTCACGGTCATCGGAAGCGGAAATGAGACAGGAAAAATGTGTTACTATAGTGTATTTAGAAAAGGAGACGCTATTCAAGTGAGGCGGTTTTTCCCCGTCACTCTCAGTTTATTGGCCGCTCAGTGGTATAAGGTAAGATTAAAAAACTAGGAACATAGCAATGAGACTAAAAGCAATTTTCATAATCATTTCACAAAAAACATTCTTAACTTAACAGTACAAGATGTAAATCGTAACAGCACAGAGTAAAATTTGTTGCCATTTTAGTTGAATTATAAATTAAATCACCTTTCCTTATTAGATTGTTAACTTTTAATAGATTCAAGAATACAATAATAAATATTTTTAAATTTTAATAAGTTTATGAAGTAAACAATCACTTCCTCATTGACTTTAAGAGTTACCTGTAACCTTATATACTTGTAAACACGTGTTAATTGATAATTTATAGTGTTTTAATTTGTAAAAAGTACAGTGATCTATGCAATTTTGTCGTTTACTGTTGTCTAGTACTTTTTGAAATTAATTTAATTTTAATTTGGATGTGTATTATCGAATGCTTTAAGCCAGTAAAAATTATGGTTTATAATATGTTAAAAATTTCACTTTCGCCTTTGAATAAATTATATCTTTTCTTCTAAAAAATGGTTTGTATAAAATATATTTTGCATATTTTGCTAATCAAATTGCTTACTCGTTTATAAATTGAAAAATAACACTTGAGAGAATTCTTAAGTTTTGATCAAAAATATTTAATCGCATTTACTAGTTTTAAACCCATAAAATATTATTTGAGCAACTTTTATGATTTTCTATACTGCTCCAGTTCCTTTTGTTTCCTGGAAAATAATTTCTACAATCGTCTAAAAATATAAACTCGTCTCCTCGTCTTGGGAACTGGTAATTTTTTGATAATTAAATAGTTGTGAATTTTATGAATTATTTTTTTATAATTTGGGAGGCTGGTATACATTACGCACATTGATAGTGTAAGATTATATTGAAAACAAATTTTATTCCTTTAGGTATTTAGTATTGAAGCCTCAGTAAGAAAGCGTTTAACCCTTAAGTCGTTGCAAGGGGTGTTTTAAATACCGATTTTTAAATATCCGATAGTATGCAGTGAGCTATTTTTCTTAACGAGCTTTAAAAAGTGCTCTGGCGTGACCAAAACACCCCAGAAGTTTAAATTTGAAGTTGAGAAGTAGAATACTGAATCGTTATGTATAAAACATTGATTCGGAGTTAACTTTAATGCCTCAATTGGAATTGTTTCTGACTATTCAAACAAACATTCAATGAATTTGACTTATTCCTTCATTTAGAATTATGTAAATAAAGTTTTTAAGGCGTGTAGAATTTGTGTTTCACTATTTATTGTGAAAATATATTAGTTAAAAACGGAAGGACATAAAACGATGGAAGTTTGTGCTGATTATGTTACCAAAGCACATATCGAAGTGAAATTGACAAGTAAATACATTAATTGAACTAATTATACTTTTAATATATATATATATATATTTATAAATTAAAGCTTTAAAAGAATAACATATTTTTTCTTAATAATAATCATCTTAGGAAATAATTTTATCCCAATTATAAATAATGCGTTAACATGGGAACTTTGAAGGTGTATAGGGTAAATATTTATGGGAAATTTGTCACAAAAACTATTAGACTTTCCTATTTTAGGCCTAAAGAACCAGTATACCAAATTTCAGCCTCCTAGGTAATTGGGAAGTGGAAGAATTGGTGATGAATGAGTGAGTGAGGGCTTTGAATTTTATATATTAAGAGGATATATTTAAATTAAAGCTTTAAAAGAATAACATATTTTTTCAGTTTTAGATATTTTCAAACGTACTATTTCTTATATTAGAAAAAATACGTTTTCTAGGATTTGTTTTGATAAAATGTTTTGTAATACCTTATAGAATGGTGAAAAACTGTGTGAGCCTTAAAATAATTCATATGAGGTTATAAGTACAAAAATATTTGGGTGTTTAAAAAATATCACTAATGTAGAAATGTCTCAAAATGCCATTTGTATACTTAAAGGTTAAAATTGTATTTACTAAATACTTGAGCATGCAAATTTTAATTTATTGTTTGATTTCAGACCAATGGTGCAGATTGTCCTACAATTCAAAGTAAGTCTAGGAGCATGAACAAGTGATTAAATTGTGAATTATCATTTTTTATTTACATTCACAAAGAACAATCATTTAGATAATTAGGGTCCCTATAAACCCTATATTACTAAAGTAAATTATAATTTGACTACCGACACTGAAGTCACAGGAAAAAAAACTAAAGCAATGAAATTTAAGTATTTTGAATTATTTGTCCAACGGTTCCGGAGAAAAGTTTAATTTCCTGCCCATGGTGAACGCAGTAAATTGTCTAAGAGCACCCAATGTTATTCTAAAGGAGAATAAAAAACATTTTCTTCCTTATTTCCCAAGTGTTTTCCATTAAACTTGCATTAAATTATGCAGCGTAAGGTCACGTCTTTGAAAAAAAACTCACTCAAAAAATATTGGTATTACCGTAGGGTGATACCCCCCACGAAATTCACAAATAATTAATTTGAATTTGTTAGGTAAATATAAAAATTATGATAGTATCACTAAAGATTATCGTTTTAAATTTACTTAAGGGAGAAAGTATGTCAGTCAACTGATATCGTTTATTTTTCTTTTACCCTCATAGGTCAGTGAATAGCTTTCAAATACATTGCTATCCCGTTCAAATACTAACTTGATTTATCGTATTCTAGATTTGCGTTTTTAAATATCAACTCATAACTTAATTAACCTATAAATTATACATGTAATATAATATAAAAAAAGCATTTAAAAACTTAAACAACCGTTGAATTATCAATATGAACGGACAGCAAGCAATGTTTGAGCCAAATAACGTTGCTAGATAAACTTCTATACAGGTTACCCGGTGAAAATGTTTAATAACGTGTTTGATTTTTCAATAACGACAAGTTACTCTTAACGCTAGTTCTAACGGCGAGAAGTGAAATCTGACCTTGTCAGCTTCAGTTAAAGCCAGTGTTAACGGTGGTTTTGATCAAATATGCCCTAAGGGAGTTTAAAGTTTGTTCACATAACCATCCAATATAATGTTACTGTAATCAAAATATTTGTCTTCCCAAAAATAAAACTGTATCAATTGAAATTATTGTGTTTATACATGTTCGCATAAATATATAAACAGTTTCAAACCAATGGTGTTTTGGCGTGTACGGTGACCTAAAACGAAAAACGAGAGCATGCAGCACGCTGGCGTGAGTAGAACGAATTTCACAGAACTTATATTATTCCCATCGTAGTAATCAAATAGTACTGATTACGCGGGTTTACTACAATAATAGCTGTTTTACACGGTAATGTGCTTATATTAAGGCTGTTCAATAAGTAAAAACATATACAACATTTTATCAAATTATGTCAATAACCGAGTAATGCCAATTCATCTATTCTTCTTATAATTACAATGAATAGGTTGTTTTGCTGCCGTGAGACACATTTATTTTAGGGGTTTTATGGATGTATTGATCAAACTTAACTAGATGGACTTGCAAAAAAATGGGAATAAAATTTATTAAATAAGTAAGTTATTGATTTTTAGCTATTTTCCTGAAATTGCACAATGTACTGTGTACATTGTACATCGTACATAATGTACGATTTTAAATTATTGCCATATTAGTCATGATAAAATATACGGCATTGTTTTGTTTTTTAGCAGAATCAAAGGTTCATAATTATATTTTCCAAAAACCAATTTATAAATAAATAGAAAACCCCATTTTAGGGGCACAAACCCTCTACAAAGTGAAGGTATTGTAGTCCGAATGCGTTGGCCAACGAACTCGTCCATGTTATTATATAAAGGACCAACTCCACCTATTTTATAATAATCATACTAATTGCGACCGTTATCATATCGACACACACACACACATACACACACACACACACACACACACACACACACGCACGCACGCGCGCACACATAGGAATAGTCTTATATCTTTAAAATTTAGAATTCTCCAATATATGTTAAATATTTTAGGGCAAAACATCATAACTGACGAAAGCTTGAAAATAAACTTGGATAAAGATAAGCCAGTCTCTTTCCACATATCATACATTTCCACAAATTCCGTACCAAAAAAATACGAAGTGTTTTATGATTGCTACAAAATGAAAAACGAGCAGGGTACAGATATGTTCGTAATGGTTTTGTCGGACTTTGGCGGAAAGCACATGGCTACAGTCAAGGACTTCGACTGCTCTCTGGAAAAATCGTTGGTTTGGGAACATATTTTGTTTGCTGTTGCCATTAAAGAACGTAACTACCCGACCTACTTATTTCTGGGTAACCGTGAGGCAGTTGATGATGGTTGGTGCCAATATGGATTCTGTTTGGATTGTGAAGCTGAAGAGTTGAGAAAAACTACTAGAGTGCCTATTGTAATCGATACAGAAAAAATCATTTGGAGTCATGTAAGTTTGTTTTTTTTCTTAATTGCATTTATTTTTTAATAATACTTCACATAATATTCTTTTAATCTACACAATTCACAGATTATCTAGTACCGATACCAACCACAAATTAACTAACAGTAATTATAAAGACTGGTGCTTACTGAATGATTTGTTTTTGAATACCTAACATTCCCAAAATTGAAGTATATACATAAATAATAGATCAGAAAAATTTACTTCCCAGTATGAAATAGGGTAGTTTATGGATATGTCTAAAGGGAATGTTTTCAGTTTATCTAAACAGATTTAACAAATATGTCAAACGTGCGTATGATGTATAGATAACCAAACGATGACGTCACTAACCAAATGACTAACTTCAAATTTCGGTCTCGTAAATTGCCAACATCCCCCCCCCCAAAATATGACATATCCATGTCAGAGATTGTGTAACATTTTAAAGGGCCCACATTGAATCAGATAATATTGAACAGTTAATATAGATTTTCTAGCAAGGTATAAAAATATAGTTTCGATTCTAATTATTTAACAGCGTTTATTTCACTAATATTAAATTCCAAAACTAATTACTGTACCGTCTTATTTTATTCATAGTTTTAATAAAAGTTTTAGTAGTACCAGGAGTAAGTCTAACAAATGGCCTAGGCAACGTCGGTATGAAGCCTCATTTAATAGCTTAGTAATTTAATGACTGCTCAAATATTGAGCAATTAAAACGATTATATAATATATTGCCTTGTGATAATGAATGTTTGGATGTGGCAAAATTAAAAACAAAGTTAACGCTTATTAAGTAAATATATATTAAAATAGTGTAGAGAAAATAAAAATGTAAAGGATTCATTATATTGTGTTTATCATTTTGTTGATTCTGATTGTAAAATTGCAAAGCTTGTTTCCCTGGTAACGGCAATAATGTTACCATTATTTTTTTATTATCATCTATATCTATAAAAGAGGATTTTTGTATGTATGTATATATGTTTGAAGTTTACACACTCGAATACTGTTGGACAATTAGCCATAAAAATTGGTATACTTATATAAAATTTCATGGATAAGGTTTATAGATCATCTCCCCTAGAAGCACAAAAGGGATCCCATACTATGGAACCAGAACTTTGTTTGCATTGAAACTATTTTCTTTTCAATAGCCGATTGCTTTACTTTATCTGTTAGTTGAGGATATACTCAACGGATTGAAGAACTTTTTATGTTTTTATTTTGTTTAGATTTTGGTTTTAATGTTATAAGAGTTACTAAACAGTTTACATTTTTAACTGTGACTTCTTATTGCACATTTTGTCACGGCTTACGTTATTTTAGTTTATAATAGTATGAAATTTCACACGCACATTCCCTACACTGCTATTAACTGTGTTCTAATCAATATTGACTGCCGAGTGCTGACAACAACCTTGCTGATTCTTTAACGTTTTTTAGACTTGGAAAATTACCGGGCAAGAAGCCCCGTCCTATTAAGGTTGTCTTCAAGACTCAGCCTGAGGCTATTGCTTGTCTTCGCTGTATTTCACAGGACAAAATTAAAAAATCTAGGCCTCATCTTAATGATGTGTCAGCTTCTCAGGACCGAACCAACATGGAACCTGATTACTTGAATGCCCTCCGTTCATCACTTGCTGAGATGATCGGAAATGGGGAGGAGAACCTTACTATTAAATATTTCAACGGGATACCTAAAATTATTACTAAGAAGAACACAAGAAACTAGTTAAGCTTGGCGGAAAACCCAATAATATGACTGTTTATTATCAAAATGTAAATGGTATTCGTAGTAAAGTCAGGAAAATCCAGCTAGCATTTTCCTCCTGTGTGCATGATATTGTTGTGTTAACTGAATATCTAACTCATTATATTCATAATTCTGAGCTGGGGGCTCATGGGTTTACCGTCTTTAGAAAAGATCGCTCATCCGACAACATTTGTAAGCTCAGTGGTAGTGGTATGCTAATAGCTATAAGGAATAGTATTTCCTCCGTTGGTTTATGCACTTCCATAGAAAATATTGAGTGCCTCTTGATTTCTTGCTGTATTGGATCAAATGTGAAAGTTCTCGTCTGTGGTGCTTATATCCCCCCCAACTCAGCCAACTCCCGATACTCTGATTTTTGCACAGCTGTTGAGGAGGTTGCTGCATCCGACACATTCTCACATATGTTAATTGTTGATTACTTCAACCTGCCTGGTGTTCACTGGGATTCGGATTGTACAAGTGCTTTTCCTGATTCTCATCCTCTAACCGATTTGATTAGCACATTTGGCCTAACCCAAGCTCAGTAATCTTCAGGGTGTTATACTGGATCTGGTATTTGTCAATTACATAACCACAGATTCACGTCATGTTACTTCTCCTTGGGTTGCTGAGGACTGTCATCATCCTGCCATTGAATTTGATCTACCTCTTGCTAACCAGCAACCTAAAAACGTCAAGTATATCCCTAACTTTAAACGATGTAATGCTCATGGAGTTCTTCGCGATCTGCGAGATGCGGTGCCGGTAACTCCTAATCACAAAACCAATCAAAAATTCTCTGACTTGATTGGAGTGGTGAAAAATGCTGTGCTGAATAATACTCCACGGAAGGGAGTTGGTTCAATGTATTCTCCCTGGTTTACGCCTGAGCTGAAGTTTCTTATTAGTTTGAAGAAAAGCCTGCATATGCGTTAAAAAAACCTTAAAACTGGTGGACTAAAATGAATTTTCCGAGGTACGTGCTCGTTGCAAAGCTTTGTCAAGAAGATGCTTTGATAGCTACATTTTACATGTGCAGGATGTTATCCCTCATAATCCTAAGATCTTTTGGAGTTTTGTGTCTTCGATTCATGGGAGTAGTGCCAGTTGTTCCTCTTCTGTGACAGGGAATGGGGAGGTCTACGTTGATAGCAAGGAGAAATGTGATGCTTTTGCCGAATGTTTCTCCTCAGCGTTTGAACCTCCTTTAGACCTCCCTCTCCAGAGCTCATACTCAACTAACACTTGTTTATCTTGTTGTCTGTTCTCATTGGATGAGGTTCATAAGGCTTTGGCTAGTCTGGACGTGACTAGGGTGTGTGGATCTGACTTAATTCCACCCATTGTGCTGAGAGACTGCAGATCCTTGCTTTCGGAGCCTCTACGACAGCTTTTTAATTAGTCAATCAGTAATGGTGTCTTTCCTGATGCATTGAAGAGCAGCTACATCATTCCTGTACACAAGTCCGGCTCTACCTCTGATATCCACAAGTACAGGCCTATTGCTGTTCAATCAACAATATCCAAAGTGTTTGAGAAACTGTCAAGAGTATTTCCGCTGCTAAAAAGTTCACTTTCCCCATATCAACATGGTTTTATGCCTGGAAGATCAACCTTATCAAATTTGGCCATTTTACAGTCTAATATTATCTCACCGTTTAAGAAGAGGAAGCAAGTTGACGTACTTTACTTGGACTTCTCAAAAGCTTTTGACCGTGTCTGTCACTCTTTGCTGTTGAAGAAGTTAAATGCGTATGGCATTCATGGTCAGCCCCTGCTTTGGTTCAAAAGCTACCTTCAAGACCGTCAGCTAATAGTCAAGTATGGACCTGAAACTTCTAACGTCTTCACTGGTTCCTCGGGTGTACCCCAAGGCTCTCACCTGGCCCTATTCTGTTCAATGTCTTTGTGAATGACCTTTCAAGTTCATTAAAATCTCACCATACCTTCTTTTCTGATGACGTCAAATTGTACACCACCATCTCATCTATATAAGATTGTGCTACATTTCAAAATGATCTATTTCTGGTGGAATCTTGGTGTGATGATAATGGTATGAGGCTGAATACGAATAAGTGTATGCCCATTACTTTCCACAAAATTGTGTCACCTGTAGTTTTTACGTTCGTCCTCATCTTAAGTATGACTCCGTAATTTGGTGCTCCCAGCAAAGATACCTTGTGGAGATGATTGACAGAATCCAGATTCGATTTCTCCGAATGGTGAGCGTACGTCTTAATTTCCGCTTTCTTGAAGTCCCAGTTGACATGTTGGCCGCTCTACTACGCCTCCCTTCCTTGGAAACCAAAAGAGACATACAAGATGTCATTTTCCTATTCAGGATCGTTAATGGTTTCATTGTGGGCCCTGCAATTCTGGAGCGAGTCGACTTCCGTATACCCTCTCGTACCAGAACTGTTGAGCTGTTCGCTAGACACCATCATGGAACTAGATATGAACAAAATGGCCTAGTGTCTCGCATTCAGATGAAGGCTAATTTTCTCCCTCCCGAAGTTTATTTATTCTTGTCCACTGCCTCAACTATCAGAAGAAGTCTCCTGATGGCCAACACCAATGATTAGGATAACGTTTTTATATACTACATTACTCTTCACTATTCATTTATATAACCATATGTGTTAACGTTAGCTGCATATATACATATATATTTGTTATAACATTCTTTAATAGTTTGTAGGTTATTGTCGTTGTTATTCCCATATATTTTATTTATTGTTATTGATATTCATTCTTGTATTGTATTGATTAATTATTAAGTAACTGCTTTATACTGTACACTATGTGCTTATTGTATTTAGATTCTTATATTTATATATCATATTTTACTTTTTAATTGCAAAAAGGGGTTTCCGTCAAATAAATAAACAACCACAGGGGTCTTTAAGGAAGCTAGTTACTACAAAATGCCTTTAGAGACAGCAAATACCCATTTCGGTGAAATAGCTCCCTTCCATCGTGTTGTCACTAAATTAATCAATTCATTCAAGGTGTCTCGTTTATATTTTATTAGACTTTCATATTTTTGGTGTTGGCAGTTTGTAAGTTAAACTGTCAAAAAATTCATTGAAGTAGTTTTTATAATTAATTTTAGGGGTTTCATTTTTACTTTTTCATCTAAAATGTTTGCCATTTTAAGTTAAATCTTATTCAACAGCATATCGTTCTTTTATTTATACTTACCAAGTTTATAAACGTAAGTTGAAAATTTTACAAGATAATATTGTTATTATAAAACGGCGAAAATCTGGTCTTCAAAGGTGTGTTTTTAGAAAACACATTATTATTCTTGATTTTTTTACCCTATAAGGGTAAAGCTTATATTTTAACCCATATAGCCTTTTCCTGTAATTTCTAGGACACTCAAAGCTTGTTTGGTTGAAAAGGCAAAAATTGCCCACAATTGCTGGTCTGAAAATCACCAAATGAATTTCGAAGAAGCTAAGATAATACACCAGAAACCTCGCTTTTTCAAAAGAAAACTAATTGAAGCCTCCTACATGAAACTATCAGACCAACCAATTAGTCAATCTTCAGTTGAGATCCGGCCAGTGTGGCTGCTAATTCTTAGCAAAGAACTTAAGGATCGGGAAAATAAAGTATCTGTAAATGATATTCATATAAATCCGAAACAAAATTCTCATGGTATGCTAACTCGTAGTAAAGCTCGTAGGGGGGCATTAGATTTTCGTTTTAAGTATAAAATTGTAAAAATAATGTGTTTTTTGCTCTGTAAAGTTAACTTTGTACAGCAATTTTTCATGTACATTTAGTACATTCATACAAAGTAGATGTCCCGCCTGGAAGCTTAGTCAAATTCTCGGAAACAGGTTACATTACAAGCGTTCTATTCTTGAAATAGCTGAAGAGCCATTTCATAAAACTCTTCAGTTTATCTTAATTCTTGATGGCCACACTACGCATTCCAATAATCTTGAGGCAATCGGTTTGGCCAGGAAACACGGTGTAATAATGTTGCAGCTTCCTGGACACACCACGCATTGAGTTCAACCCTTGAATAGAATGTTCTTTAAACCCCTGAAATCGAACTTCTATCAAGCTCTCGAAAAGTGGTTTGAATCAAACGCTAGGCTGACGGTATCGCAATTCCAAAATGCTGGAAAAACAACAAATGCTATCAACGGCTTTCGAGTGGGTGGGATTTGGCCTGCCGACCACCTTTTATTTCAGGACTTTGTGGCCGCTATAAATTTTAACCATGTTTCCACTGATCGTATCATTGTTTACGATGATGATGTTGACGATGAACTGGACATCGGTTGGCCAGACATTCCATCAGCCATTGATCAGCCAATGCAATACATAGACACTTGCAAGGGCAGTGACAACTAAAAGTATTCTAATACTAAGGAGAAGCTTTATGTTTAAGTTGTAGCTATTTCTCCGATCCCAAAACTGAACCCTAAATCAAAGAATTCCAAAGGATTGCATAGAGCAATTGTTTTGACTAGCAGCATTTACAAAACCCAACTTAAGCTGCCAAAACTCCAGTAAACTCAAGAGAAACTAAAAATTTGAAAGAGAAACTTGGAAAATAGAAGGTAAATACGAATATATAAAAGAAAAAGAAATCTCCTCAAAAAATGACACTAAAGACTCTCAAAAACCACATAGGATATCTTCAGAGGCTTTATTCAACGTACCGTCCACTTTAAAAGTACACAACTTTGTAATGGAAGTTCATTCAAGGGAACGGTTTTTTTTTTGAAATTGTTTTTTGTGAGAGTCCAACAAGGTAAAAGACATAGGCCTAATCCAATGTCAACACTGTAAATTGCGGGCACATGACTCATGTTAAGGAGTTAAGAGTGGAGCTGGAGTTTAGATATTTCTGTGTGTAAATTGTAAAAAAGAAAAGTAGGAAAAATTTTGATCTACATAGTCTCATATTTTATATCATTTTTTCGTTTTTATGCAATTACATAAATAAAACATTGAAATTAGCCATTTAACTTTAAGCCTTATCTCTGTAAAAATCGCATGTACTTTTTAAGTTGGCATTTAATATTTCTTTTAATTTTATATTCAGTAAAATAGTTTTTAATAAAAAATATTATTAAATTATTTGAAGTTGTTATACACAGAAAATTTCCTTACGTTAGGTATGGTTAAGGACACCCCCGGAACGATGAAGGCACCTAGCTTCCTCGATCGTACCACTTGCAATGCCCTTGAATAAACGAATTGTATTGCACAAAAACACCTTTAATTCATGTAAAAAATTTGTATGTGGAGGAATAGCTGTTGAAAAATAAAACAATGTGTTTTTACATAGTGTATATAAGTATTAATGTTTAAAAAAGGAAAATTTATAAAGTGGAAAATAGTTCCTTCTTTAAAAAAATGGGCGAATAATTTAGATGTTTACAGGATATTGACTTAGTTAAACAATGAATATTCTTATTGTGTTTCAGAGTGTATCAAGAGATTGTCCTGCAGCTAAACGTAAGCATAAGACTATAATGAATATTAATGTTGTAATTTGTGTATGTGTGTGTGTGTGTGTGCGCGCGCGCGTGCGTGTGTTTGTAGGGGGATACGTGTTTGTGTCTGTGTAAGAAGCCAAAGTCTTGGTCAAAGTATTGGTCCAATGAGATGTTGGCATGCTTTTACGTGTCAACAGAACATAATCAATTTGTTTAAAATTTTTGATTTTTAAGAATTTATACATACAATTCAAAATAACATGAAAAGTCTAGATTTACTAAGTCAGCTCTAATGGTTTATTGAAATATAGTTTTTTTAAGTTAGCAATTTAAAAAAAAATCATGCTACCTTCATGTCTAAAATACCGTCTCAAGAATGATGGGTTTTAAACGCCGTTTTCCAGAAAACCAGTATACATAATATATAATACAGTAAGATATAGGTAGATTAACACATAGAACAAAAAAGTATGAATGATTTATGTTTTATGTGTGATATATGTTACATAAATTACATAACATAAATTATGTTTTGATAAACATAAATCACAGATGTTTGTTTCCTATTCGTACTTTTGTCATGGATATGTCTTAGCTCTGGGTTGGTTTTGGTGCTTTTTAAGATGGGAAATGTGTAATAGGTTTCCACAGAAACTACCAGAACAGCTGTTTAGGTGAACTGAAACATTCCCTGTGGACATAACTATGATCTAACCTATTTCCTACAGGGAAGAAAAATTGCCTAGGTGTCACATGCGTTTATCTTCCTATATACAGGGTGTTCAGCTGGGGACAAACTTCAAGGGGTGATAGTACTCATCAAAATAACAAAAAAATTTACTGTAAACATGTGTCGAAAGATCCTGCGTTTAATCGCTAGCCGCCATTTTGTATTTTATACAAAACTCGTTATAAATCAATAACTGTTTAGGATACAGAAACCAAAATTTTGCATAAATGTTTATTGGCTAAAGGGAAAAATATTCTCAAAGTAGTATTTAGTTTGTTAAAATATTTTTAAAATGGCGGTGGTTAAAAATATTTAAATTTAAATAACATAAAAACAATGAACTTTATACAATTTTTACAAGATATAAAAAAGATTGCAATTTTGATTTCAAATCCAAAAGTACTTTGGTGAACGAAATCCGTCCACGGATAAGCGAAAAATGCACTTTTTAAAGTTAGCTTACAGATCCCATGCGCCACCGCGGGGCGGGCGTGGCGAAAAAGCGGCAGGCACAACAATTAATTCTTCGCCACGGCCTCACCGTGGTGGTGTGTGGACCCTGTAATCTAACATTAATATTTCATTTTCTCGCTTATCCGTGAACGGATTTCGTTCACCAAAGTTCCGTTCGATTTAAAATTAAAATTGTAATATTTTTTATATTTTGTAAAAGTTGTATAAAGTTAAAGGTATTTTGTTATTTAAATTAAAAGATTTTTAACCACCACCATTTTTAAAATATAAAAGAAACCTACACGATACTATGAGAATGTTTTTCTCTTTAGTCAATAAATATGTGTGCAAAGTTTGGTTTCTTTGTCTTAAATAGTTCTTGATATATAACGTATTTCGCATAAAATACAAAATGGCGGCTAGCGGCTAAACGAAGGATGTTTGGACATATGTTTATAGGAATTTTTTGTTTACTTTGATGAGTACTATCACCCCTCGAAGTTTGTCCCCGACTTCAATGAACACCCTGTATATACCTGCATACCTACATTTGACTACCACAATGAAAATATGTTAAAAATAAACTAGATAAGTCTAAAACAGCTTGTTATGGACAAAAGTTAAATTCGATGTCAGTGGCAATCACAGCATCAGTAAGCAATGTCTCAAAAGTCATTAAAGTCATTGGAATTACAAAAATGTCCTTAAATTTCACTTTAAAAAATCTATACTGAGAGGTTTTAATAATCCTTTATTTTGATTAATGGCGGTAAGTATTCTCTGTTTATTAAGGAAACACAAAAAATCTAAATATGAGTCATTTTTTATAGTAAAACAAAAATACTGTGCTATAAACAAATCATGTGAGTTTCTGTGTGATCGATTACCGTATATCACATCTAGTGTATAACCCCTGGGGGGTAGGGGTTAAAATGAATATCTTAAGGGTAGTATTATGTATATGTACATAAAACTATTTTTTATTACAAATACTGTCGTCACTCCAATGTCCAATGTCGTCAATAATGATCTAAATCAAAATGTTGGTAATGCAAACTTATGATCTTTACACCACCACTATTTTGATTTAGATCAACGTTTCGACATCCAGTAGGTATTTCGATTTCAAAGAACATAATTTTAATTATGCTGCAGCTTATGAATTCCATGTCCTTATAGGTTGATCTATTAGGAGTTGGATGAATTTCCTAAGTAATAAGTTAGGTCACGTTTTGTTTTAAACTGTAGGCCTTTTACAATGTAATACAATGCTTGAAACCCGGATTTAAAAAAGCTGATATGAAAAAAAGTGATGGTTAAAAATGAAATGTCATATACCTGTAACCGCCAAAATTTAATTTTGGATCGAACTCTTGAGATCCGTTATCAAGCGTTGTATTACTATTAAAAATACCATCTAGTTCATACCAAATCTGACTTATGCTGGAACTTCAGTATTTCGTTGGAAAGTCATATTGCGGTATTATTTTTAGTTCAACAAGACCTAGTTTAATGTACATATCAACCTATGCTTACTGTTAAGATTTTCAACTTACTCCCATGGGCCGACGGACCGACCCCCATAGGTGATATCTGATCACTATGTACATAGAACAGTAGTTTACTACTAAATGTAATCATATATGAGATTTTTTCGTCGTTTTATTTTCGTTCAAAAGTTATAAAGTCGCCCCAAGACTTTATATATCGTAAGGTAAATATCAATTAGCCTTATAAATGTGTAACTATAATCCCCATGTTGGGTTTTGTATTTGTATTGAAAGTATTTAGTTTTTTAGTTTTTGTAAATCTATTAAATCCCTAACTCTTCAGGTGAAAATATATTTGTGCATGAAGATGGAATAAACCTGAACGATTCAAAAGAACTATCAGTGTATGTTCTGACAGCATTTAGCTCTCTACTGAGTAGTGTGTTTCCTAATAAGTTCGAAAAGAAGGGCACTTTCTTAATTTATTGTTACTACAATGAAAACGACAATGGCCAGAGGAAGTATACGATGGTGGTGCGTTTAAAGGAAAGACGTCTTCTGGTGACAGTAGACGACTACGACTGCTCTTCCGATCCAAAGCAACCGATGCGTTTTCAGGAAAATATTTATCTATATACAATGGTGGAAAAAGAGAGGCTATTGCTTGTGTTGGGAACTCGTAAATCTGCTCAATATACCTGGTGTCAATACAACATCTGCTTGAACTGTGCAACAACAGAGATAAGGAGAAGCGCCCAAAGCCAAGAAAGTTCCTTGCTTGGATTATTTATTACGACAATAATATTCAAATGGATGGTGAGTACGAAATCCCACATATGCATATTTTTTAGACTCACTTTTAACTGTACTGCAAATTATCTGTTAAATAGCTATTTATGCAAAAAGTGTGTAAAGTACGTAGAGCAATGTTTCAGCACTAGCCGCAGGCGAAGCGTGTGGAAACACTTCCTTGACTCTACCAATTTAGACGTCTCTGTTTCAATCCTTCATTTTATGTAAAAACAGGTTTTAGTAGAAACCCTCATTTTCCATATATTCGATTATGCTATTGCCGTGTACTGTGATTGTAATGAAGAAGTGACAAAAAAATTACAAGTGGCTCAAAATACATGTGTATTAGATACATTTTTAATTTAAGGCTTAATGAACAATGTCACTAGTTATTATGTGCAATTGAGATGGCTGAAGATACAGGGAAGAATGGAATTTAATGTATTAAACATGACGTATAAAATCCTTAATGAAGGAGAACATGAATATTTGTGTGAGATGTAAAACGGGATGCGTACTGTACATTTAAGGGAAACCAGATTTGGTAACGATATTTGACAGTTTCCTATACATAGAACAAATATTAGTTTCAATAAATCTTTTCATGTTACATTCATAAGCTACATTCATATGGAAGTATATATATAATTGTTAAAAAGTACATAAACATTTGAAACACAGTACGCTTTTAATTTCTCACCTTATATACATGGGGGAAGTATTGTTTTCGTCAAAATTTTCGAATTTGATATGAGGGTGGATATATCCGTTTTGGGGTCCCCTGAATCCAAAAAAGTGGGTTTAGGGGTGAGGTCTGTCCGTCCGTGTGTCTGCGTGTGTGTGTGTGTGTGTGTGTGTGTGTGTGTGTGTGTGTGTGTATGTGTGTGTGTGTGTGTGTGTGTGTGTCTGGATGTGTACAGTGCCACAGCCTACTCCGTTGGTCCAATTTAGATTAAATTTGGCATGTATGTATATATATTCACGGTATCTCCAGGCATTTTTTTTCATTTTTTAGAATTTTTGATTTTTAAGGGTACTTTACCCCTAAAAACCCTTAAAAACGTGAAAAATTCAAAATTCTTAAAAAAGGCTCTAACGATTTTGATTATAATTTTATAGTTTATAGTGCACTGAGTACTAAATAATTTGACCCCACCCGTATGTCTGTAAAAATAATGGTTTAAAAGCTATGGGCTTTTAAATGTCAGAGAAATCAAATTTTTAAATTTTCAGCGAAAACAATAAATGTAAAGTATACTTTGACTGTCACCATTAAAACCTGCTTAAAAAACTAAACAAATTAGTATTTTGAATTATTTGTCTACGACTAACGGTTCCAGAGAAAAGTTAAATTTACTGTCCATGATAAACACAGTACGTTGTATGAAAGCGTCCAATGTTATTGTTATGGAGAATATTAAAATATCAATTTCTTCCTTATTTTTTACCAATTTCCATGAAACTTGGTATGAAGTGTAAGGTCAAATCACCCAACATAACCAACTCAAAAAAGCTTGGTATTACCGGGGGGGGGGTGTTTCCCCCCCATACAATTTAAACAATTACTTTAACTTTGTCTCTTTTGTTTTTATTTTCAAAAATGGGATGATTATTTTTGAAACAATAAACTATTAAATGGTATTTATTTAGATGAACTTTGAAGAACATGATACTTTTATTACAGATTGTCTTTCTTGAACTTACTTAAGGGAGAAAGTATGTGTCAGTTCACTGGTACCGTTTATTTTAAATTGTAATTAAACTTAAGATGTTTCGGACCATAAGGCCATGTTCACAAGTTACACTTAACCTAATATAATAAAGTTATTATCAAATGTAAATAAATGTTTGATATCTTTTTCAGCAGCTGATTTTCATTTTGTCTTTGGGGTGTAGTTGTATGATTTTTCAAATATAATATTTTTTGTATGTGTTGGCCTTTTATTTATTTATCTGTTAGGTTGTGTTTTGTAGTTTTTGTAAATGTTTCAAATGTTTATAAACTTAGTTACAATTGTAATAGTAGCTCTCCTTGCCATAAAAATGAAGATGAATATTTAATACATATAAATTTTATTGACTATTGTTTTTAGCCTCTGGGCACCTAAAGAAGAAAAAATAACATGTCCCGGGCTTAAGTCTTGCCATGAGACCTAAGGTAATAGGCTAATAGGCAAACTAATTGCTTTAAGGGCAGATGTTGATGAAACTTGGTATTAATTTTCAAAATAAAAATTGTTTATGCTAAAAATGCCCACTGTCAATTTTTCCCCACAGCAGCATACCTGCTTAGTCTTTACCATGTTAATCATATGGGGAATAGGCAAATAACCCACTCTCTCATATTTATCGGCAGATATTGATAATAGTTGTCATATATTATTATTATTATTATTTGATTGATTTGGAAATTCACTGAGCACTGTGACAGGAATATTTTTATTAATCTAGACTTAAAAACATAGGTTGTATAAATTGGTTATAGGCTGTATACAATCACCTAACACAAACACCGTCGGCATCAATAAGTCAGTTGACGTCCGAGTATACTCGCCATGGGCGCTAGGCCGCTGCGCAGTCAATATTGAAAATCTGTTTGCAACCGATAAATTTTGACTGTGATTTTTAAACAAGTCATAAAATGAGTTTGCAAGCGACAAACGTGGATTGCCCTGCCCTCTATCATCGATTTGACGTTTAATGCCATTATGTGAATTCGCGGGTATTCTCGATTCTCGCTTCTGGCGTTGAGTACGTGAGAAAGTTAACTCGTTTATGCCATTCAAAGGGTTGAAACTGTGTCAACCTCCTGTGAACATACTACAATACTTGACATATGACTATAACATAAAACCATCAAAGCCACTTTTAGTTGTCAGTGGTGATGAAATAACAAAGAAGTGGAATATATGGCGGAAACTATTTCAGTGGTATACTGCTGCTGTCAATTTGAAGAAGAAGACATTAAAGAAACAGATAGTCACTTTAATGACAGTACTTGCAGAAGATGGAATTGAACTCTATGTCTTTTGATATTAATAAAAAATCTACTAGCTTGGATTTGGAAAATTCGATTCGTATTTTGGAAAGAAATCAAATGTCATATGAACGGGTTGTCTTCGATAACCTAAATTAGGGTAATAACAAGGAAAAATTATTGAAGCTCAAAGTACCAACTAGACCGTGGATGGAAATAGGATCTGACATTTGTCACCTATCCAGTAAATATTATCTCGTTGTTGCGAATTCCTACGGTGTTTTTATGACATTGTTGAGTTTAAATCTATAACAACTTCAATTGTTATTACTGGATTAAAAAGTAGTTTTTAGTACATGGAATTTCTGAAACGTTATTATCAGATGGAGGTACTCAGTTCAATTCATTCGAGTTCAAAAATTTTGAAAAGGAGTGGCAATTTAATAAAAGGGTTTCAAACCTTTTGTTTGCAAGATAAAATTAGCCGAAAGGTATGTTCAAGAGGCAAAACCCATTATAAAGAAATGTCTAGAAGAAAAGACGGATGTTTATCTCGCCCTAATTTATTAAAGAAATATACCCAGGAGAAATCTTGGATCTCCAGCTCAAAGATTAATGGGTCGCAGAACAAGGACACTGCTCTCTAGCACAGATAAAATTCTGCAACCTAAAATAATTCAAAATGTTCACAATGAATTGCAAAATATTCGGAAAAATACAGACAATGCATTAACAGATCAAAAAATAACAACTTAGAATTTGAACAAGAAGAAAAAGTACTGTATAGAAAAGAACACAGAGACTGGCAGCCAGCTACAGTCATAAGAAAAGGTCTGAAGTCCAGATGATACTAATAGAAACTCCAGATGCGAATATTTATCGAAGGAACTCTTGGTTTTGAAGAAGCAACTTTATGACGTTGAAGAACCGGTAGGAGCAAGTAAAGTGAAGCAAGAAGTGAAGTGAAAGTTAAGCTGGAAATGGAGTTAAAGACGAATAAATAAGAAAGTCATCACGAAGAGTTAATCCTCCCAAACGACATGACTTGTAAGTGTAGAAGGGAGATGACTATATAGTCATAGGGGTGTTAATTATTATTATGTTTTCGTTAACAAACTGACCTGTAGTTCATTAAATGGTATTCTATAACTAAAGATTTAGTTTATTTTAAAACAAGAAACAATACAATAGTAAATTACATACCCGCAGCTTGTAGCTCCCGTCCTCCGGAGGGTGGCCTTCCCTTCATCACATGGCTGTCACCTTCCAAGGTAAACAATACAGTCTGACACGTGTTCAAGCCGAGGTTATAACCTTATATTTCACCAGTCAATGTAAATACTAAAATAATTTAATACCTCTGTTTTGTAATTGAATAAAGTAATAATAGATTTGATGTTAAGAAACGCAATAATCTATTAGTGTATTTAAAAATAATTATCTTTTACTCATATTATAAAAGTAGTGCACATATTTTTATAGAATTAAAAAACCCGAGCTAATATGCATATGTTTTCAGCCCGAAATACAAGTACTGAACTCCTTAGTAATTAAAGGTAAGTACTAAACTAAGTTCATTCTATCAAATACTCAGTAGTATATCATTTTACCAATACTAATGATTCAAAATAATAAGATAAAAATTAGTTATTTATAATTGTAAGTTTAAATGTTAATATTGAAAGTCATAAAATTTGTTATTTGCTAGCAGAACGTTGCAAATTTATAAATATCAATCAAGTACAAAAAAATATAGTTAAACCAATAAACAAAATAAAATCCCGTTTTGTAATATGTATTTATAGTTTAAATTGCAATGATAATACTATTACTATTGGCATAGTATTTATTTTATTCTTGTAAAAATAAATCATTTTTGTTTAACAAATGATTAATTTGTTAAACAAACACGGCAATCACACCTAGATGTATAATTGCGAAACGTTGTTAATAATTGATGTCTTCAATTTTTAGAACCCACTACACAACGTTAAGAAAAATATAATTTATCTTAATTTATAATTATCTAAGAGATAAGACTTCTTTGTATTTTTTAAAATAAACATTGAACAACTCTACTTGTAAGAAAAGTAAATGTAATTCTATATGAACTGCAGTGCTTTTTAAAACTATAAATGTTTTAGATGAATCGAAAACCGATGTAGAACCAAATAACGAAGCCATACTACAGTCAAAATACCAAAATGGAAAGTTTGTTATTGAATGTTATGTGATTATTAGTGAATATGACATTGGTTTCACAGTAATAGTTATTGATCAATATGGAAAACGTGTCAAAAAACTTAACTACATTCCTTGCGAACGATTAGAGACCATAAAGAGAAGGTTTAAAGTTTTCAATTCAAAGTTAATAACTGCAGAAAAAGACGATGACTTGTTGATTGGGTTCAGCTTACGTGAAGAAAATATCTGCCGCAGGTTGAATGGAGTTTTATATTCATGTAACAACTATCCACGCGAAGAAGTCTTTCTGGATTTTACGGATATAATGGAAAATATTGATAAACTTGATGTAAACATCAAGTTTAAAACTGAATGGGTAACGGTACGTATTACATTTTACTACAATAGTATAGTTTTGTAAGGAATGTTTTAACTACATTACCGGATGTCCTTTGACCCATCCTAGATTTTGGATTTCTAGATTTTTATTTCCTTAAAAATTTCCCGTAACATAAAATATGTTAAAAATAAATTAAACAAAAAGTAAACGTTTCTTTATTTGAAAATATTTGTGGTCACTTGTCTCATTTGATAAAAAGTGTTGAGACATATTCCTGCATAATGCCTATAGCCAAGCGACCCCCTCGGTGAACTTTGTAAAATGTGGAACAAATAATCTGCTAAAATATTGAGATGAGTTCTTTCTGAAAACAACAGGTCAGAGAAGTTAAAAATGTGTTTTTTTTAAATTCCCTTAAGGGTTTGGAATAGGTTGCGTTTATGGTATTTGGCTAAAAACTTGAAAGAAAAAATATATAAAATATTTAGTACGCTTCATTATTTTCTTACAATAAAATTACATGATTTTTAAGCCTGTCTGATACAATTGTTAATACTACCATAGAAATGGCCACTTTTATTAAAACACATTTGTAAACGCCGAAAGGCAAATAATAATGCAAAAGTAAGATAATATCTAACAACTTAAACAAATGAAAAGTATATTCAGACATATGAACACAAACCATTACTCCAATAACGTTCTTCTGAGCTACAATCAATGAATTTAGTTTTAAAAATTGAATTTATCCTCAAAAAACAACATCACACTGTAGTTTACTCTGAAAAATAAATCACCCGCATAAATTTTACTAGAAAAATGTTTCTCAGTAGAATTTTCTAATCAGCAACATGGTCATTAGAAAATCCATATCAAGTATCTATGTAAATAGCCAAATATTTAATGCCATCAAAAGATTTATTGAGCATCCATTTATTGCAAGTAAAGTAATTAGTCGATGATAAGCAACTAATATATTTTTGTATGCTAGAAGTTTAGAAATCTACCATGAAGTAAAAATAATAATGAATTTAGTTTTATTACAAAGCGACAGTTTGTTAAAATTAACTATACTTTGATTAAATCCAAATCATACCAATATCAAGTTTCAAACCTTTTTGAGAAAATGAGTCGTAATAAAGCACAGTATCACCAGCAAAACCAGTTAAAGAACCCATCAAGGGCCCACAACAAAGACTAATAATATATTCAATTAATATTACAAATTGACTTGGCCCAGCTCCGATTCTTGTGGGACACACACTGTATTGGTTTAAACGTACTAATATCATTTATAATTTTATCACAATAAACACGATTATTTAAATAACTTGTTAACCAATTCTAAATAGACCCTCTTAAACCAGCAAACCCTTTATAATGTCAAACTAATTCTTTTCTACACCATCAAAGGTTTTTTAGTCAACCAACAGGCCCCCCTACACAATGTTTGTTGTTAAAAACTCCATACTTTTATAAATCTTAGAAACCCATACAAAAGTCCAATTATTAAAAAAAACCTATACTTCTTCTTTAAATCAATATATCCAATGTTTTTAAAAAGACAGTAAGGAGAAAATTCAACCCGCTCCCTCTGCTACGGTTTGAGAAGACGGCTTGATATAGATATCCTGAAGCACAAAACTTCTTTTTTTGAAAACCACCTCTTTTATAATGGCATAAAGCTGTTCAATGCACTGCCAGCCACCTTAAAAGTTGAAACAGACGTGGACAAATTTGGCAAAGGGGTTAAGAATCTTCTTTTGTCACGCTGTTACTACAGCATTAAAGACTTTTTAGTCTAATTTAGACTATCCCTGTTGAGCAGTTTTTTATGATATAATTTTAATTTTAATATTTATTCCTGTAAGAAACAGTTTTGTCATGATGCTATTATGCAGTTTGTAACTGTCTTAAATAAAGAGATTTGAGTTTGAGTTTGAGGGAAATAGTGGGTAGTCATTCAGATCAAGACTGTTATTAAAAAGAAACAACAGAAAACTTAAGAGAATCAGTAAAAGCTCCAGTATCAAAGCTTAAATGGATTCAAAGACATGTGGTATCGTTTCACTAGCATGTTTTACAAGTTAAACTGGAATTCCATTCAATTTAGGTGATTTATTTAATTTAACTGAGTTAATAATACGTTTTATTTCTACTAAAATGTCTAGAAATGAAAAATATCGATTGTAAGGATTTTCAATTTTAAATATACTGTATATTTATATCCCTCTTTAATAACTCTTAAAGGAATTTATAAAAATTATCCTTAATTAATAGTAAAACTGATAATTACGTATTAATCTCTTCAGCAATACTTTTGTATTAGTAAAATATACGTTAGTGTTATTGAATAATTTATATCTTCTATTTTTTCTTTCTTCTATTATCTATTATTTCATCATTATTCTAATATTTTTTTTAAGAATATCCATATTTTTTCCAAAAAAACTAGAGTAATCATGGATTTTTGGTAATTTAATATTTTGTTTTAAGTATTACAGTATCTTTTACATAGATATTTACATAGATTATTCACATACAGTATTATTATATTTACATAGATTTATTCTTTTTACATAGATATTGAAACTCAAATCAAATTGGCGTTTTTTGAGTTTTTCGTACACTATATTCCTATGCCTTAATCTTTCACATAGTTTGGTTTTCATCCAAATAGTTTTCTATATAGCCTACTTGACTCTTGCCCGTCACAATTTACGTAGCTCTACCTACATACTCCTTGAATAAAACTCTATATATTATTAAAATTTATATTTCTATCGCCTATACTCGTATTATAAATGAATAAAGTCAGTTCATTAAAAGGATAATAATATATAGTTTTATGGCTAAACTCTATGTGCCCAAAAGAATAACGTGTTTTATATCATTCATTTGATGCTATTTCAAACGAAGAAACCCTAAAGAAATATCATGATTACTGCGTCCTGAAGGTGCAACATCAGGCTCAAATAGAAATAAAGTTTGATTATACCTAAAATAAATATGATATAAAAACTTATGCTTTCTCCAACTACACGTGTTGGCTTATTGAGTTCTAAGGAAGTTCTAAGGAATCATAGCTAGCCAAGAACAATTAATATTCAAGCAAATGAATAGAATATTTTAAAGTACAAATATTAATATGTCCAGTAAAACTAAAATTTTCATCCCTCATGCAATTCATTCTAGAATACAAAAAAATATAAATTTTGTAGATAGCTATAACTGATAATGATATGCTAGGACTAATTTTAACTGTGACTTTGACTGCATCAAACAAGTCATAACTATAGGTTCTCCAGCAGCTAAAAACTTTGGTTTTACATAAAATTTAATACCACTCTACCTGTATCTTTCATTTCATTTTGAAAATCAATCGTACCCTTTAAATTCACATTACTACGTAACTGGATAGCACCAGACCCAGCCTGTAGAGCTCGTGATGTGTACATTACTACGTAACTGGATAGCACCCGACCCAGCCTGTAGAGCTCGTGATGTGTACATTACTACGTAACTGGATAGCACCAGACCCAGCCTGTAGAGCTTGTGATGTGTACATTACAACGTAACTGTATAGTACCAGACCCAGCCTGTAGAGCTCGTGATGTGTACATTACTACGTAACTGGATAGTACCAGACCCAGCCTGTAGAGCTCGTGATGTGAACATTACTACGTAACTGGATAGCACCCGACCCAGCCTGTAGAGCTCGTGATGTGTACATTACTACGTAACTGGATAGCACCCGACCCAGCCTGTAGAGCTCGTGATGTGTACATTACTACGTAACTGTATAGTACCAGACCCAGCCTGTAGAGCTCGTGATGTGTACATTACTACGTAACTGGATAGTACCAGACCCAGCCTGTAGAGCTCGTGATGTGAACATTACTACGTAACTGGATAGCACCCGACCCAGCCTGTAGAGCTCGTGATGTGTACATTACTACGTAACTGTATAGTACCAGACCCAGCCTGTAGAGCTCGTGATGTGTACATTACTACGTAACTGGATAGCACCAGACCCAGCCTGTAGAGCTTGTGATGTGTACATTACAACGTAACTGTATAGTACCAGACCCAGCCTGTAGAGCTCGTGATGTGTACATTACTACGTAACTGGATAGTACCAGACCCAGCCTGTAGAGCTCGTGATGTGAACATTACTACGTAACTGGATAGCACCCGACCCAGCCTGTAGAGCTCGTGATGTGTACATTACTACGTAACTGGATAGCACCAGACCCAGCCTGTAGAGCTTGTGATGTGTACATTACAACGTAACTGT
The DNA here is from genome assembly GCA_023375725.1 of Nephotettix cincticeps. Classification (NCBI taxonomy): domain Eukaryota; kingdom Metazoa; phylum Arthropoda; class Insecta; order Hemiptera; family Cicadellidae; genus Nephotettix; species Nephotettix cincticeps. The sequence continues at coordinate 73,523,318 of CM041790.1, forward strand.
ATAGTACCAGACCCAGCCTGTAGAGCTCGTGATGTGTACATTACTACGTAACTGGATAGTACCAGACCCAGCCTGTAGAGCTCGTGATGTGAACATTACTACGTAACTGGATAGCACCCGACCCAGCCTGTAGAGCTCGTGATGTGTACATTACTACGTAACTGGATAGCACCAGACCCAGCCTGTAGAGCTTGTGATGTGTACATTACAACGTAACTGTATAGTACCAGACCCAGCCTGTAGATCTCGTGATGTGTACATTACTACGTAACTGGATAGTACCAGACCCAGCCTGTAGAGCTCGTGATGTGTACATTACTACGTAACTGGATAGCACCAGACCCAGCCTGTAGAGCTTGTGATGTGTACATTACAACGTAACTGTATAGTACCAGACCCAGCCTGTAGAGCTCGTGATGTGTACATTACTACGTAACTGGATAGCACCAGACCCAGCCTGTAGAGCTCGTGATGTGTACATTACTACGTAACTGGATAGTACCTGACCCAGCCTGTAGAGCACGTTATTTGTACATTACTACGTAACTGGATAGCACCTCACCCAGCCTGTAGAGCACATGATGTGTACATTACTACGTAACTGGATAGTACCTGACCCAGCCTGTAGAGCACGTGATGTGTACATTACTACGTAACTGGATAGTACCTCACCCAGCCTGTAGAGCACGTGATGTGAACATTACTACGTAACTGGATAGTACCTGACCCAGCCTGTAGAGCACGTGATGTGTACATTACTACGTAACTGTATAGTACCTGACCCAGCCTGTAGAGCACGTTATTTGTACATTACTACGTAACTGGATTTGTTTACCTCAACCCCCCCAGCAAAAACAACATTATAACTTTAGTCTGCACTCCGCCCCCCTCCTCACCTCCATCCCTGTAGAGCACATGATGTGTACATTACTACGTAATTGGATAGTACCTGACCCAGCCTGTAGAGAACGAGATGTGTACATTACTACGTAACTGTATAGTATATGACCCATCCTATAGAGCTCGTGATGTGTACATTACTACGTAACTGGATAGCACCAGACCCAGCCTGTAGAGCTTGTGATGTGTACATTACAACGTAACTGTATAGTACCAGACCCAGCCTGTAGAGCTCGTGATGTGTACATTACTACGTAACTGGATAGTACCAGACCCAGCCTGTAGAGCTCGTGATGTGAACATTACTACGTAACTGGATAGCACCCGACCCAGCCTGTAGAGCTCGTGATGTGTACATTACTACGTAACTGGATAGCACCAGACCCAGCCTGTAGAGCTTGTGATGTGTACATTACAACGTAACTGTATAGTACCAGACCCAGCCTGTAGAGCTCGTGATGTGTACATTACTACGTAACTGGATAGTACCAGACCCAGCCTGTAGAGCTCGTGATGTGAACATTACTACGTAACTGGATAGCACCCGACCCAGCCTGTAGAGCTCGTGATGTGTACATTACTACGTAACTGGATAGCACCAGACCCAGCCTGTAGAGCTTGTGATGTGTACATTACAACGTAACTGTATAGTACCAGACCCAGCCTGTAGATCTCGTGATGTGTACATTACTACGTAACTGGATAGTACCAGACCCAGCCTGTAGAGCTCGTGATGTGTACATTACTACGTAACTGGATAGCACCAGACCCAGCCTGTAGAGCTTGTGATGTGTACATTACAACGTAACTGTATAGTACCAGACCCAGCCTGTAGAGCTCGTGATGTGTACATTACTACGTAACTGGATAGCACCAGACCCAGCCTGTAGAGCTCGTGATGTGTACATTACTACGTAACTGGATAGTACCTGACCCAGCCTGTAGAGCACGTTATTTGTACATTACTACGTAACTGGATAGCACCTCACCCAGCCTGTAGAGCACATGATGTGTACATTACTACGTAACTGGATAGTACCTGACCCAGCCTGTAGAGCACGTGATGTGTACATTACTACGTAACTGGATAGTACCTCACCCAGCCTGTAGAGCACGTGATGTGAACATTACTACGTAACTGGATAGTACCTGACCCAGCCTGTAGAGCACGTGATGTGTACATTACTACGTAACTGTATAGTACCTGACCCAGCCTGTAGAGCACGTTATTTGTACATTACTACGTAACTGGATAGTACCTCACCCAGCCTGTAGAGCACATGATGTGTACATTACTACGTAATTGGATAGTACCTGACCCAGCCTGTAGAGAACGAGATGTGTACATTACTACGTAACTGTATAGTATATGACCCATCCTATAGAGCTCGTGATGTGTACATTACTACGTAACTGGATAGCACCCGACCCAGCCTGTAGAGCACGTGATGTGTACATTACTACGTAACTGTATAGTATATGACCCATCCTATAGAGCTCGTGATGTGTACATTACTACGTAACTGGATAGCACCCGACCCAGCCTGTAGAGCACGTGATGTGTACATTACTACGTAACTGTATAGTATATGACCCATCCTATAGAGCTCGTGATGTGTACATTACTACGTAACTGGATAGCACCCGACCCAGCCTGTAAAGTACGTGATATTTAAGTAAATAAAATTTGACTGTTTAAGATTAGAATTGACACGATTTTCCATAAGAATAACGTGGTCAGCAAATTTAACACATTTGGTTTTGCTCCGTTCAAAATTGGTTTTTTTAATTAAACCTAAAAATATATATTATAGTATTAAACTTATGGGAAGGTGGTGCTGCAGATGGGGTAGACTTTTGTGGTCTATACTTAAACTATTTACTATAGGAGAATATTTATGGTAGGGGGTCCTTGCTGCCGGAGACTTTTTTGTCTATAACAAAAATTCCCATACATTTATTTCTAAGTAAACCTAAATGAGTTCAGAATCATCGCAAAATATCACAGATATGACATTTTGCACTCAGCACCTTCTTTTCAAGCTATCCGATAAAAAGTATTTACTTTATTTATATTCAGTTTATAATCTAAATCTTTTTAATAAATTAGTCGGTATTATTGAAACTGTACGGATTGATAGGGAGGATGGTCTTTGCGATTGAGAATAATATTTAATAGAGTGGACGTTAATCTATACCAGAGAATATCACACTCAGTAACCATCAATCCTGACTATCCACATTTCGTGTCCTTCAATTAGCTTGATTACATGACACGAAGCCTACACAGTTGATGAAAACTATAAAATTACAATGTAATGGAATAAGGTCTAAAGCCACAATTGCATAACATATTACTGTTTACTTTGAATACATTCAAAAATCATAACACTAGCATACCATAGGTATATAAGATAGCCTAAACCATGGTATGAGCCGCAGTTGAACAAACTAATCTATAACCCATGTTTATATAGTTTGTAGTGGCAAAAAGTAAGAGTAGGCCTATGATATAATTTTATGGACATATTATGTTTTAATCTCTTTGTAAACGTACTTTAAAAATTAGTTGTAATTTATGTATTTGCAAAATAAACAACGTGTCAATGTGTGAAAATCACTAAGTCAACACGGATGGGAAAGTGTGAATGTGGGTTATAACTGGTGGTGTTAACTTTGGGCTACAAATTTAATAGTAGGGAATATACCAGCTTGTATTAAAATAACGGACCAAACAAAAACAATGTAATAACTTGTTATCAGTAACTTTCTCCTATTGAACCAAAAACCTTCTTTATCAAGTTTAACAACAATTTAATCATAGATTTATTGGTTTCAGGTTAGCGTTGATGCTTGCTATACACTTCCAGGCAAGTTAATTATGTATTTATCTAACGTGTAGCATTTTATTTCACCTATTTTACCACAAAAATTAAGGTGACATGAGACATTTTTTTTGATTTTTGATAACTCTCACAATTATTGTGATATTATCACAATTATTATATTATTTTTAACCTCATGTATAGGAGTAAATCTTATACTAGGACGTTCAATTGTTTTGGAGATATTTACAAATTTAGTTTTTTATTGAATTGAACATTTTTATTGAATTTCCCATATGGAAGAAGCTATTACGTAGGTCTCATGGCAAGATTTGAGCCCAGTACCATATTATTTTTTTTGCTTTTTGGTGCACAGAGGAAAACAATAGTTGTTCAATTTATATATATATATATATATATATGAAACTCTCGTAAAAATGGTCCGATCGAGACCAAATTTGGTAGAGACGTGTATTACAATATTTGCATGGACGAGTTCGTAATCCAGACATATCGGTCAATCGAATAGGGTAGTTAGAGGAGCTTGTACTAAAAAATAGGGATTTGCGTTTTTTATATGTAATTTTAATTGTTTTCAATTTTATCTTTCACCATTAGATTCTGCTTAAAAAAACACACAATTTCGTTCCTTAACGCTTTCTCTATCTCCAACGGTTACTGATATATAAAAATATATTACCCCGTACGTTGCATTTTAAGGCTCCAATGGTAATTTTATGGAGTAAAGGAAAAATTAATATTTAAATTATTAATGCATATTATTATACGCAACTTGATATTTAGCTTCATTTAGTTTAGATTCATCCATTTAAGCTTAAAAATCATAGTTTATGTGTTTATCATGACAGCTAACCTGCATACTCTTTTCCCAAGTTAATCATATAGAGAAGATGCAAACTCTTTTATTTATGGACAGATGTTGATAGAAATGTGTACAGATGATCAAAATAAAAAATCATTGTTTACGCTAGAAACAACTACTTTAAGTTTTTTCACAGCAGCAAACCTGCATAATCTTTCCAATGTGAATCTTATGGAGAATAGGCAAATAACTCTCCTATTTATCGACAGATAATGATAAAACTTGTCATATATTATTACTATTACTATGCTATTGATTTCGAAATTAGCTGACTACGGTTACCGAGATATTAAAAAATCTAAACACAGTGCATTGTATTTTGGGGCTCCAATGCTAATCTTATGGAGCACAAGGAAAAATTAATATTTAAATTATTAACCAATAGTTTTTGGATGAAACTTAGTTAGCTTTATGTGATTGGTATCCATACGTTTATGATAAAAAATCATAGATTATGTGTTCCTCACAGCAATGATCCTGCATACACTTCATGTTAATCCTAAGGAGAATCGACAAAATACTTTAATTTATAAACAGGTATTAATTGATCAGCCTTGTCATATACGAGTACTTGTATTATTATCGCCATATTATTGAGGCGGAAATTTGCTGAGTACGCAGGTCTGCTGCGACGGGGGTATTTATCATGGCCATTATGATTAGACCTGAATATATATATATATATATATATATATATCAGAATCCTGTTTATTTTTTACACTCTGTCATTCTTGGTGATGGAACCTTAAATAATTCTGGAAAATATTTTATTTGTACTTTCGTTTCTCGGTTCTTTATGTATGTTCAGATTTCGTTTTTATTCAATCACATATTATTATAATTTTAAATAAAATTCTTCCGTCTCAAAAGTTTATTAATATTTCAAGTGATGTTTGTTTTTCAGAAAGTAACATTTACATACAACACCACAGTGCGTTCGATCTGACAGGCTATAGAGCAATTGCCTCATACATAAGTGTGAACATTATTGGAGAAGATACTTACACAATAGTTTGCTATATAAATGATAACCCAGACGTGTCTGAAAGAATAGTCACAAGGCTGAGGACATTGGGAAGAGGTATCGACATTGTCATAAAAAACCTTAACTGTGAGTCTAAATATATTATGTCCCGAACTTCGTACTTCACAGCTGTAAAGGGCGAATCTAGTGAATGGTACATACTGGTTGGAACACGGTTGTTGGTAAAGGGTCTCACCGGCCCGTGGTGCAGATATGACGTATGCACCTCCTGCAACGGAAGAGTCATCAGAGTTAGTGACGTCAGCGATCCTGATGAACTGACCATATTTGAGTGGTCCGAGGTATTTAACTAATGATTACAACTATCACACAACAGGTCATGTAAAAATGAAGCGTTATTTGGTTTTATTATTTTTATTATAATTAAGTAAGGTTAGTTTTTGTAGGCATTAGTAGTTCAAGCTAGTACAAGCGTCGTTTACCGGTATGCTTTGGAAACCCCGTGATTTATTCCAAAAAAAATGTACAGCAAAGGTTAGCCATTGAGTTGGCACTGAACACAATTAAATGTTCTTGCAGCTGGTACACGACGCATGCGCTCACAGCGGTAACAAAACAGATCATACTTATACTACGCGTTTCTAAGTTTTCAATAAATACATCAGTAACTTACACATAATGAAATATAAAAAAGAGTGATATTAAAAAGTGTTATAAATCCTGACTCTTATACATTGAGGACGGATTTTTTGTATCTTTAAACTAAAGTAAAAGGATACATGTCTTGGATTGTACTAATAGCGTCCATAGCTACCAATTTTAAAACATTTTTATCTACGACCGTTGCAAAAAATACCAACACAGATACTAAAAGTAATATCATTAAGAGGCTCAATATTGAAATTGAAAACCGTTGCATTATAAGTTCATAACGATACAGGTTCTAGACCAATCAGAGCTCGGCATTTGACGAAAATTATGTCATCATGGATGTAATGAAATGAAAAATCAATTGATTCTTTGTTTTAAATCTTACTGATGATCTTGTTTTCTTGATTTTATTCGTTAATGTATTTTCATAGATATGTTCGTAGTATTTTATTTTAGCATACTATAATATCGACATATTTTTATTTTGGCAAAAACTACGATACCGACTCACCTCTGAATAATTAATTTCATTAATTACGCTGTTCAATGAGTGACGATGTTTCAGCCTGGGCACGAAATTACTTCACCAGGAAAGCCTACAAGTAAGTTATCTTAAGTTTGGTAATTTAAGAAAAATGTTTTTACGTTTGACATATTTTCGTAAATTATAAAATTAATAATTCCTAAAGTATAAAAAAAATTGTTCCTAAAAATTCAGTTTATTTTACGTAATCATACTGTTTGTTTTCAAAATACTAATTCAAATGTTAATGAACTTTGTACCAATCGTTAGCAAATTTCATTGTCAAATTTGAACTTTTGAAAAAAAAATTGTAATAAATTTGGTAAAATTTGTTCATCGAGTGACAATTAATTAGAATTCAGTTAATTCAAATTTGCTATATTTTCCCGAAAATAAACAATTATATTTCTACAAATATTCTTCTTTTCTTCATTAACTACTTGTTCTGATCGACGTTCACTACATGGTTTTCCAGAGCAGTGACTTATTTGAAGACCTCGTATTTTTCTTTGTTTCTTAGTTGATCTAGTATTATTGTTCTAATTTCCTTGTGTGTTAAATGTCTAAAAACTTTTTTTATGAGCATTGTCCAAGGAAATGCCAAGTGATTAAAAAAAATACTTCTCAGTGGTGGAAAAAAGGTGGTACTGATTATCATCTTTAGATGTACCACGTAGACTTGTAGCTCCCATCATTTTTAAGTAAAAATTTAACCTTACCTCTATCAGTCTTTAACTTAAGGCAAAGGTTTTATTAATTTTCGGCAGACACTAAAATGTGTACTCTTCTAACCATAAATAGAATTTCGGAATGTCCTGTCCGTTTCGATAACAATTCAATTTTTTGAGGCATTATTAATATTTAAGATCCACATGGCCTTGTAGGTACAGTATTTGTTGTTTATACATTTTTAAACCTCGAATATGTTATGGTCTGATAATTTAGCTTCCTAAGATGGCTTGTTATTGTCAAGACCTTTCATCATTGTACTGCTAAAGAAAATTACCTTGGGAGTGTCACCAGGGAAATAATATATCTAGCTTACAGCAGACCTTATTATTTTATCTGTGTCATCAAATAACCATTGTATTGTTTTAAGCGTCGTATCTAAAATAAGTGGGACATTTATTAAAACATGATTGGTGTTATTATCACAGTTTAAGTTTTAAGTTTTAGTCATAATACATTGACATAATATTGCTAAAACCTACCGCCATACTTCCAATAGTTTGATTCGTTTTCTTAAGACTAAACATGATTGGTGATTTAATAATAAACATACTATTATCAATATGACAATATGGCTAAATATCGCCGTTACTATTTAAACCCATAATTTGGGAAACGATAGTTTTTAACATTTTGCCTTCCGGATTGAGTAAATGAATAGATTATAAGGTTTAAATACCTGCTGTCTTCAATCCAATTTTCCTTTTTACGCGAATAGTTTCGGGGACAAAAGAGTACATATTATGAAATAACCTAAAGTCACACTTGAAGTACACTTGAAACTGGGAACATTGTTCCCAAAACTAGTCGTGTAAAAAGTGAAAAATGGGATTGAAGACAGCAAGTATTATAGCCTTATAATCTAGTCACGATAGTTTTACGTAATTATTGAATTATTTCTACTTTAAAAAGGGTGAATTACACGTCAGCTCATTGATGATTTTTATTTTACCAAACAGGCTGTGAGGGAAAGAATATAGAATTTCTTCCGTTAAAGGCAACGTACGCTCATTTCAAGCACAGTATGTATAGCATTGAGTGTCGAGATTTAAGCTTATACAGCAGCAACATATGTTCGGTCTTCACTGTTAACCGGAAACCAATTTTGACCATATCAAGCAAGGACTGTATGGCTACAAGTATTCAAATCAAGAGCTTTTACGTTTATACCTTCAACAAGAACTTCCAACACAGCCTTATCAAACTGGGCTCAATGCTTAATGAACACGAATATGTATCACTAACAAAGGATATTGATGAACAATGGTTTTATCATGTTTCTGGGAGAGAGTCGCCTGAAGATTGGAGATTGGTAATTTATTTAAAACGTATATAATATATTACATTGAAAATTGCTAATTATTAAAAATAATCCTCTTACCTATGCCATAAAATTGACTATTTTTATGCTGCAATAAAAACTAGTTTATTTTTGCTAAACTTTTGTTAACTCCTCAATGTCTGAAGATTAAATCTAATTCTCATAAAAACTCTCATATAATCTTGGTTTAGTAATAATGTTATGCAATACACAAGTATGAGGTAGTTTTTACAATTTATTTTGTTGAGTTTCTTTTATCTGTATTAGATGTACAAAACATATGTGAAATACCAATCTTGGTGGCAATTTTGAGAAACCTTATTAATGTATTATTCAGATGATGTAAAAATATTTAATGCATGTGTATGCTTATTCTTTTACTTGAATAATTTACTCACGTTACTTGATTCTTTTAAACAATGCTATACATATTATTTGGTATAATTCTATGTAATATCTCTGAATATGAAATTGAAATATGTAAAAAAGATAGGAAAGTGCTTACGGTGAATTAGTAGATACAAACTATGTGTATCTAGTGAGCTCGTGTGTATTATGAACCTAATATATTTTCAAACTACTTTTTTTTAGGTCACCAACATAAATTTTAAATCTTTAAGTAAGAAGAATTTTAATGACGGTGAGGAACAAACTGTTTGTTTGCCAAAGTTTAAAACATGGAGTGACTCTTCCGACCTTCCAAAACTGAAAAATGATAAGAAATAAAATTGATAGGAACGAAGAAAAAGTAAACATAGGCTGTTTGGTTACGGAATACGCTGCATTTGTCTGCATACATTTTAATAAATAAAGTTCACCACTTTCAAAGAATTATTTGTTTACCTAAAGTTCCTCAACACCTACTAAATATATTTTTGTAAACGTAGTAGTCACTAGAATGATAAGCAATTTAAAAGAATATAATTTCACAATGTAAAGTGGTTAACTTAATAGAAGTTTTCATCTTAAGTGTCTATTCTCGCATACGGGAAACATCCATCCTGTACTGTCATCTCAAAAACTATCTGCTACACAATGTAAAGAATCATGTTACTGTTTTGCGTGTGAGTGGATTATCTTTTCGACGGCCCCAAATTTTTATACAATATAGAAGCAAGATTTCATTGATCTGTTAACGTTGTAATGTTTATTCATACAGGGAAGTTTGGAGTGTCCTCTTTCAAATACTATATATTTTCTGACCAGTTTTCAATTAGAAATGAGTTATTGCAAAAAAAAGGTTAATAAGTGAATTAATGAAAAAAATCTATAAATATTTATTTAAAAAACGATTTTTTATAATCTACCTTTAAAAAACGACAAACTTTTTCACTTAACAATACTCAATTAGTTTAGCCTCTTCATAAAAAAACAATTTTACGTCATTCTGCTTCAAAAACAGCTCTGTTTAAAATACATGCGTTATAGAGCAAAAGTTGTTCTTTTTATTTCTAGGACTAAACCTTATCCACAAAAGATCATTATTAATACTACTTTTGGTTCGAGGTCAGTGTTCAACTGTAATCGATAAAGTAACTACAAGAATTAATATCGATATTGTGCATTTCTGACGTTTCAGATATTGATCGTGAAACTGGTCATCAAACCAGCCTTAAGAGAAATCGAATAGAATGGTTAAATGATTGATTAATAAAATCAAACTATCGATAATAATAACTAACACTGACATAACCATAACCATAACACATTATCAGGAATCAAGAAAGAACTGCTACAACGTAAGTAACATAACAGCTGATTAGTCTAAAGCGACAAAAAAGTTCGACACCTATCGATACTTTAACAGCCTCGATACGACTTGGCTGTTAAACCTGTGCTTGTTTAAAAAGTGCCCGTTTTTGGTCTTAGTGATTAAAATACTATTTTTTTGCAAAAAAATGTTATTTTAGTACTGTCATTCATAATTTTAAAATGAGTTATTAATTTTAATATAGTAAATATTATATTACACATACTTATATGGAAATATATACTTAACGGGGGTTTTTTTACTTGTATGGCACCATCAAAAGTATCAAAATAAAGAGTGAAAAAATCCACCGAACATTGCTTTTAACTATTTACAATAATTACTCATGACCTTCAAATACCTGGATTACAGTATACGTCACCTCCTCAGTCTTATTATAGATGAATTCATTGTATCAATGTTTGTGGTTTTGCCCATATTGTGAATAAATTCATTTTGAATATATAAACTATACTCTTTGCTCTAGCTCCATCTATTAGCGTACATTCCCTACTTTGATCGTTTAAAAAAATTAAATTTAAGATATCTAGACTTATAGACAATTAAAAATCCAGTAAAGAACAAAAAAACGACAAATGAAAAAAATCTAGTTTGGCTTACCACGATAGTTAACAATGTTCAGTACGTTGTGTGTTGTATATTTTCTAAGCCCGACTGCCCTTCACATCGGGTCTAGGGGCTCTGTGTTGAGTTAAAGACAGTGAGGTAGGCCTACCTGGGCTGAGTAGCAGTGGCTAGCCGAAAGCTGATATGAGACTATGAGAGGAGGGATCAGCCATCGGTTCCGCTTTGGTTCTATTGGCGGATGTAGGCCTACCTAATCTAATTTACTCTGAAGGAAGATTATATTATGTTAGATTAGATTATCAAAATGGCGACCATTCCACAAGGTGACTATACCACAAAGTGGTGTTAAAATACCCCCTCTTAAGCTTTCAACATATCCTATTACTAAACCCAAATGCAAAAAATGTTTGTAGTTACTTCCCTGTGGGAAATAGGTTAGATCATGGATATGTCTAAAGGGATTGGTCTCAGTTAATCTAAACAGTTGTTCTTATTCTTTTATATTTAAAATTCAAAACAATAGCTCTGGTAGTTTCTATAGAAAACTGTTTCATGTTTTCCATCTTAAAAATCACTAACACCCACCTCCTTATTTTGCATACTTTCTCTTATTAGCTTATTTTTTATTCGGGCTACGTTAGTACAGGATTAGTTTAGAACCTGATCTCCAGTCATGATTTTAAAGTAGTAAACCTTCTTCACCATTTTCATATTTGTGAGATACCGGACATTTTAAGATGAATATCAATCAAAGGCGAGGCGATGGGTATAATGGTTTGGCAACATGTAGTCTTGTTTTCAAAACAAGATGTTTGAGAAGAAATTTGCTAAGGATCAAGCCGGTGAAATTACTTGCTAAGAACCGAGAAGCTTTTGAAGAAAAGTCTGGTGCACACATTCTCCAGTAACTGGTCTCTGATTTGATCATAAGTTAAGTGATTGGGCTAAGCTACTATTAATCTTGTAATGTCAGTTACTTTTTAGTGCCAAAATACTATAAAAATGATCCCTGACTATAAATTTGCATTAGCGTTACATGAGAGTTTGCAGTTCCTCCACCATTGGATTTTTACTACCGCAAGAGCAATGTTAAAAACTCTGAAATATAATTTACTTTAAAGAAGAATTGTAAAATAAAACCACGTCGGGTGAGTGTGAATAATTCAGAACCTTTTCATCTGGGTATATTTATCAGCGATATATCCATTAAAGTAAATACCTGCCTAAAGCAAACGTTTTGAAAGACACCAGTTTTCCTGATCGTTGAACCAGATTTTTACTTCTACTGTTATAATAGATATGTTAGGGGGAAGAGTTATTTCTAGAATACAGTATGTTGTAAAAGTAAGCAAGGTCCCTTTTAGTTGAGGTTTCCATAAACGTCGAAAGTACTCCACTGAAGTTCTATTTCGTGGGACTGGAATGTTAACAATAAATAATCTTTATTTTCGTTGTTAATCCACATGTTTAAAAATTTCAATTTTAAATATTCTTACAGATAAACTACCAAATGCCAGATGCGGTATTAACTAAATATCAGAATCTTGCCAGTCTTGCCACTTTATGACTCCGTATCATTAACAAACTCTTTCTGTGTATCACATTATGTTTTTCAAAATTTAAGCCAACACATTGCATTTAGTAATTTATTTAACTCACATTTCCTTGTAGTTAAAACAAACAGTGATACACTTTTGCACACTACAGTAATGAAGGAGGTTGAGGCTCTTACCTCTTACCAGACCCAACTACAACAGACACAATATTGGCCCTTTGGCCCTAACTCTCTCCACTTCAACACTTTTGATTCTTCACAAAATAAAGTGAAAATTCCTTTTTAATTTGAATGGTTGTTGCCATCGAAGAATGGAGATTGTATAAAACTATAATACGCACACACTTCCACCATATTACAATAAAATAGTACATGAATACCGTGCACAAACAATATTTATTTAATTCGTAAAAAAAAGCTAATTTCATATCATTTCACACAACTTAAGTCCGTTCCAAAATCATATTATTGAAATGATTACCTTGTTAATTGCTTTATTTATTTTTTACCTGAATTCACCGTTACAATTTAATAACACCTGTGGTCTACGCACAGACATCTGCTTATTTAAAAAAAAATATTTTTTATTGTCATCATTATTATTATCATTGTCACTGAATTTACTGTATGTTTGACGTTGGTAATAAAACTATTATATCATATTTTATCCTATTGACAAAATTCAGCTGGTTATAGGGTTGATACAGGAGGTCCTGAAAGACCCAGGGCATCTTCACCAGCTGTAGTAAAAGGCAAATTTGCAGACTTTTTGCAAATGTTTTATCTTTAAATTATTTATCTGTTAATTACACACCTAATTAAATGTTTTATTATTGTTAGTCTCCAAGCAACTGTTTTAAATAAGTCCAAATAAATTGTATTTAAAATCAAATTGTAAGATAATGCAAAATTCTCTATAACCAAAACCACTTTAAAAAATTTATAGTTTAATTAATTTGAAAAAAATAATACAATCATGGACTCGTATTACAACACATTCTACAACATATATAACAGGATAAATCTAATGAATGACGTAGAGAAATCACACTTTAATCGCGCAGTTTTGAGTCAAATGTCGTTTCCAGAAGCTTTCAACCAATTCAACGATATTTTTTTATACGAAGTTTACAAAATTCACCTGGCACACAGGCCCACACTGAAGCGGTTGGCAACTCTGGCTTTGATACGTCTGTTGGATGAGCAGAGGTGTCAAAAAAATCTGGAAGGTGCGTGGCACGAGCATATCAGCGCTTTCTTTGAGGAGGGGGGTCTACCGTTGAGCTTGTACAAGGACGTTGTTTACTTCGGGAGGAACATGTGGACTGTTGATGTTTTCTACTGTGGGGATAGATTGTTTGACTTCTTTCCGGAACTACCAGATCCTGGGGAAGCCGTAGGCAAGGAACTGCTTCTAACAAAGTCCGAGTACAATGTCAAGTTGTCCTTCCAGTCGTTGACTGCAGGATGGGATGTCACTCTTGTACTTTGGGCGATCCCGAAAATATTCTTCGTATTTTCGCTGTATAGAGAAAACTCAATATGTCTGGATGAAATTTTATCTAGGGATAATGAGAGGAGGCTCAAAATAGTATTCTTACAGTTTGTTGGGGACAAATATTTTTTTGATTTTCATCAAGTAAAGGAACAACTTGATTTTACTTAAAGTAAAAACTATTATATAATAATAACTTTATGATTTTAATGTCAGTTTACTTTTTTAGTTTTGTGTGTGTGTGTGTGTGTGTGTGAAATCGCCCAATGTTATGCATAATATTAAAAAATCAATTTCTTCCTTATTTTCCAACCGTTTTTAATGAAACTTGGTATGAAGCGTAAGGTCAAATCACCCAACAAAACCAACTAAAAACCTTGGTTACCATGGTGGTGCCTTTCCCCCTCATACAATTCGAAAAATTAATTTAACTTTGTCTCTCTTGTTTTTATTTTCAGAAATGGGATGATTATTTTTGAAACAATAAATCATTAAATTATATTTAGATAAACTTTGAAGAACATGATAGTTTAATTACAGATTGTCTTTTTAAAATTTACCTAAGGGAGAAAGTATGTGTCAGTTCACTGATTCCATTTATTCAGTTTTGTATCTAACCTTGGCGCTAAGCTCCACTGGCCTGTAAAGTTTGTATATGTTAAGCTTATGAGGAAAAGATTTCATGCATTTTTATCATATGCATAAATTAATAATTTGAAAATTATACAGCTGGTTTTGTGTTGCTTTATTTTCAACAGGCGGCAGCTAACATCGTTGTTTGTCATTCCATGTTTGTGATTGTTTCGAAAATAAGCATTTATAGATTGCTGGTTGATTAGTTTGTTCCAGTGTAAGTATGAGTTTTTTACGAGTTTAAGAATGAATGCAATTGAAGGGCATTGTAAATAAACGTAATTAATGAATGTTAGATTAAGAGAGAATTGTTACGAATAATTCTACGACCCAGAATATCTAATCTTTCGCGACATACCCTTAATGCTATTTGACATTGGAACATTGTGAAACATTCCTCTGATAAAGATTGAGGAATGTAGGAATGAAGCATGACCCGATTTTGTTGAAAAGTGATCATATTCAATTTATAAGATAACAATAATTCAATTAATTTAATCTAAATGTTAACAAGACATTAACACTGTACTGTATTACTGCAACTGTACAAATATTATATTATTGTTGACAGTACGAAGCTAGCCAAGTCAGCTAGTTCTCTATAACACAAAGTTGTAAGGGACAAAATATTAAATAAATTTCCATTAAGGAAATACAGAAATAATATAAAAGTTAAAACTCCTAGTTAGTGTATTTCAGTCGGGTTTGCACAGGTCTGATTGGTTTATAATAGGGTTTATGTGTCTATGGGCTTTCAGATTCTCAGTTTGGCGGTATTCAATCTCTTCCTTGATCTCTTTTAAAGAGGCCTCAGCAAGGGGTTTCCCTTTTCCGTAGAAGATATCTTCCTTGTAAATCCGGTCTCTCCGCCGGTAGGTATCATGCAGCTGAAATTAGAAATGGAATAAAGATAACAAGAAATGGAAGGATAAAGATAAATTTTATCTAATATATTTTCAAATTCATAATTTTAATTTCTATCAATCATAATTTTTGTATTAAATTTTTAATTTAGTTAAATATGTAATTTATGAAATTTTAAAATTATTATTATGCGAGTAAAAATTAAGTACTGAAACTGTACTGTATGATAATCATATGTCCTGTTTGTCACTTTTATCTTTGTAAATAAACCGGTTTTAGGTCTCAAGATTACATGCAGTAAGTGCATTGTGTAGTCAATAATTTTTCACGATTGCCAAAGTGAAGGCCAAATAAGTGCATTTATTACAGAAAATATAATTTTTTATAGGCAGCTCCGTCACATACGAAGATTTTATACAGCCGACTCCCTCTAAACCGGACACCTCGGGACAGGACGGATTAAAAAACTTCCGGACTATCAGGTGGATATGTATATAAAAAAATTACAATCTGAATTAATTTACAGTACCTACATAAATCATATTTTGAGGCGATTTTAAAGCGTACTCTCTCAAACATTTCAGGTTTTGTTTTCATGTCTCTGGATTATGGTTTTTGTGATGTTGATAAATTAAATGTGTCACCATAAATAGGAATGAACTTAGAATTACAAAGCACCGCAAATTGATGCCTTACAAATTTATTTTTTAGTATGAAAAAACAGAACTCTCACTTTATATTAATAAGATTATCTCAAACGTATCTATATATATAAAATTCAAAGCCCTCACTCATCACTAATTCTCCCACTTCCCGATTACCTAGGAGGCTGAAATTTGATATACTGGTTCTTTAGGCCTAAAATAGGAAAGTCTAATAGTTTTTGTGATGATTTTCCCATAAATCTCTACCCTATACGCCTTCAAAGTTCGCATTTTAATTTTATGGGGGAATAATTTTGTTTTGGATTTCCACATATGTCTCTTACCTTTTAAGATATAAACAGCTGCTATTTTTTTAACCATTGAGCAAGCCAAAGAAGCAAGCATAAAATAGTAAGTACTCAATGGAATCTAATTAGTGTATGAATATAATATTTCTCACATACATCTGGTTTACTATAACTTAAGGTGAATAAAAATCTTGACTTTACAATACTGAACATTTTATTAGAAATCTATTATTTTCATCTGATTTTTCGCTTCAACTGTTCCCTTGAACGCATTATCACTCCATTTCCTCATAAACATTACAATAACAGCTGATCTGTTACTCGAAGTAGAGCAAATACAGTAACTGCAACTGTGTAAAGCAACTGGCGACGTTGCTTCCACTGTTACCAGTTCCGGTGCTGCCCTAACATCCGCATAAGTCAAAATTCCCACACCGACGTTGCCATTTCCGAATCGAACGCAATTGTAAACTAAACTGATTTTTGTGATGTTATTTTTTCATATTTAGACCGGAAATAAACAAACACGTCCAATCTTGTCGATTTATGCCGTGAGAAACGCGACCGCACGATGATGACTCATTTCCAAGAAGTGGTCCGGACCATCCGACGTCCGAATCATCCAAGTTCGGACTAAAGGGAGTCAACTGTAATAAAAATTACTGTACAGAAATAAAGATAAAAATTAGTATCGGTTCATTAGATAGTATTCATAGAGTAAGCTTACATACTCAATACTTACTAAATCCCAAAAGTAGCAGTTGAAACCAAAGTTAACGTGGAAGTACTGGTGGTGGTTGTCGTGAAAAATGGTATCCGGTCTCCAAGGTTGCCACCAGGGCGCCTTGAAATCGATCCCTGAGTGATCGATGATTCCGTGGTAG
This sequence comes from Nephotettix cincticeps, assembly GCA_023375725.1. NCBI lineage: Eukaryota > Metazoa > Arthropoda > Insecta > Hemiptera > Cicadellidae > Nephotettix > Nephotettix cincticeps. Next base: position 73,540,856 of record CM041790.1, read on the forward strand.
TAGGTGTAGAAGCCGATGGAAGTGAACGATGCTGTTAATAAACATTGGTGAAAATAAAATTATAAAAGATAAACTGATGTGAACATGTCTGTATGAAGAGAAAGCTAGCTACAAAATAAGAATAATTATCTACTTTAGCCTAATAGTTGAGACAAGATAAAACATTGTTCTGTTACATTTTCAGTGTGAAACAGTCTAATTTGTTCCTTCAAGCTCATTATCATGAAAATAAATAGTAATAAATTTTGACTGCATTGTATTTTTACTTTCTCCTCTTGTACATAGTATATGGAGAAAGTATTGTTTTAGTAAAATGTTTCAAATATGAGATGAGAAATATTCTTTTTGAGGCTCCCTGACTCCAAAAAAACTGGTTTACGCATTGATGTCTGTCTGTCTGTGTACAAACCCAGAGACCACATCTATAGTCTAACTTGTACGAAATTCGTTACAATGGGCGCACTTTGGGTACCTCCAGACCATTTTTTATTAATTTTTTTATTTCCTAGGACTCCTTAAAAACCCTTAAAAATGTAAGAAATACTAATTTCTCAAAATTTTGTGGTTTATAGATTTTAAGACTCTAAACAATATTACACCACCCGTACGTCTGTAAACCTATGGTTCCGAAGCTACGGGCTTATAAACGTAATCTTATGTCGATGTTTTTGCAAACAATAATTTTGTAAAAATATTTCACTGTTGCCATTAAAACCGACTTAAGAACTAAACAAATTAGTACTTTGAATCATATATCCAGGTCTAACGGTTCCAAAGAAAAGTTCAATATAATGTCCATGGTAAACACGGTACACTGTCTTAGAGTGTCCAGTGTTATTCTAAAATATAATAGTAAGAAATCAATTTTTCCCTCGCTTCTCAACTATTTTTATGAATTCAAGTATGCAAAGTCGCATCACCCAAACACAACCAAAAAATTATTAGAATTAATTTAGCTTATTTTCTCTTATTGCTAGTTTAAGACACTGAATGATTATTTTTAAACAATATAGTCGTTAAAGAATATGATAGTTCATCAAAGGTTGTAAACTTTTTAAATTTAACTAAGGGAGAAAGTACATGTCAGTCCTTTATACCACTTATTTTAAAACCTAACAGGATGTCCCTTGAAAGGGTTGACTCACTCCAGTGTGTAGGGATGGTAAACAATGGAAGTGCTAGGACCAACTGAATGTGCACTATCTCCACCGGGTGTATGGCGGTGACGGAGAAGGCTGTGGGCTGGACATAACGGTGGTGAGCCTTGTGGAAGTGACGATACAGCCAGGGTGTGTGATACATGCGGTGCAGCCAGTATGTCACGTAATCCAACGCAATTGTAAACTAAACTGATTTTTGTGATGTTATTTTTTCATATTTAGACCGGAAATAAACAAACACGTCCAATCTTGTCGATTTATGCCGTGAGAAACGCGACCGCACGATGATGACTCATTTCCAAGAAGTGGTCCGGACCATCCGACGTCCGAATCATCCAAGTTCGGACTAAAGGGAGTCAACTGTAATAAAAATTACTGTACAGAAATAAAGATAAAAATTAGTATCGGTTCATTAGATAGTATTCATAGAGTAAGCTTACATACTCAATACTTACTAAATCCCAAAAGTAGCAGTTGAAACCAAAGTTAACGTGGAAGTACTGGTGGTGGTTGTCGTGAAAAATGGTATCCGGTCTCCAAGGTTGCCACCAGGGCGCCTTGAAATCGATCCCTGAGTGATCGATGATTCCGTGGTAGTAGGTGTAGAAGCCGATGGAAGTGAACGATGCTGTTAATAAACATTGGTGAAAATAAAATTATAAAAGATAAACTGATGTGAACATGTCTGTATGAAGAGAAAGCTAGCTACAAAATAAGAATAATTATCTACTTTAGCCTAATAGTTGAGTCAAGATAAAACATTGTTCTGTTACATTTTCAGTGTGAAACAGTGTAATTTGTTCCTTCAAGCTCATTATCATGAAAATAAATAGTAATAAATTTTGACTGCATTGTATTTTTACTTTCTCCTCTTGTACATAGTATATGGAGAAAGTATTGTTTTAGTAAAATTTTTCAAATATGAGATGAGAAATATTCTTTTTGAGGCTCCCTGACTCCAAAAAAACTGGTTTACGCATTGATGTCTGTCTGTCTGTGTACAAACCCAGAGACCACATCTAGAGTCTAATTTGTATGAAATTTGTTACAATGGGCGCACTTTGGGTACCTCCAGACCATTTTTTATTAAATTTTTGATTTCCTAGGACTCCTTAAAAACCCTTAAAAATTTAAGAAATACTAATTTCTCAAAATTTTGTGGTTTATAGATTTTAAGACTCTAAACAATATTACACCACCCGTACGTCTGTAAGCCTATGGTTCCGAAGCTACGGGCTTGTAAATGTAATCTTATGTAAATTTGTTTGCAAACAATAATTTTGTAAAAAAAATTCACTATCGCCATTAAAACCGACTTAAGAACTAAAAAAATTAGTACTTTGAATCATAAATCCAGGTCTAACGGTTCCAAAGAAAAGTTCAATATAATGTCCATGGTAAACACGGTACACTGTCTTAGAGTGTCCAGTGTTATTCTAAAATATAATAGTAAGAAATCAATTTTTCCCTCGCTTCTCAACTATTTTTATGAATTCAAGTATGCAAAGTCGCATCACCCAAACACACCAAAAAATTATTAGAATTAATTTAGCTTATTTTCTCTTATTGCTAGTTTAAGACATTGAATGATTATTTTTAAACAATATAGTCGTTAAAGAATATGATAGTTCATCAAAGGCTGTAAACTTTTTAAATTTAATTAAGGGAGAAAGTACATGTCAGTCCTTTAATACCACTTATTTTAAAACCTAATTGGATGTCCCTTGAAAGGGTTGACTCACTCCAGTGTGTAGGGATGGTAAACAATGGAAGTGCTAGGACCAACTGAATGTGCACTATCTCCACCGGGTGTATGGCGGTGACGGAGAAGGCGGTGGGCTGGACATAACGGTGGTGAGCCTTGTGGAAGTGACGATACAGCCAGGGTGTGTGATACATGCGGTGCAGCCAGTATGTCACGTAATCCTGAAACGTTAATATGGTAGCCGTGGATGGAAGAGAGCAGTTTTGGGACAGATTGTTTATTGTTAGCCCTAGTTCAGGTATTGAAATTTGGTACTTTTAAAACTTTTTGGTAATTTTTCCTGAAATGGTGATCTACCAAGGTAGTATTTTGAGCCAAGTATGAATGAAAAATATTGTAAGATAACTGTTTAACGTGGGATCAGAATAAAAAATTTACTTCTCAATTATGAACGGGTCTAATGATGAGGATGATTTTGTGGATAAAAATAGTATTCAATAGTGTGGATAATAATCCAAACCAGGAAATATCGCATCCACAGGCTATGCTTTTTAATATCCACAATTCCTCAAAATAGCTTGATTAATTAACCAACATTAAAAATTACTAAAACATTTCCCTAAGTTCTATGTTTACAATTTTTCTGTCTGAATATTTCTTTTACATAATGACCTATAAATTATTACCCTTGCAATCTCTACCCATTTTCACAAGTAAGTGTGGCAGAGCTTGTCAGTGACCTGTATTACAGAACAAACCACCATCTTAGTCAGTTTGTACACTACATCAAAACACTATATCAAAGACGACATTTTTCAGTTTTATTAAAAATACCATTTATTCATGAATATTTATTTGTTATATATCTAATTTTTGGATGAAAAAAATGGTGTTAAAATACATCATCATACCTGATAGATAAATATTACTGGCCATTGAAGGAAATACCACGTCCAGGAATATTCATCAAATTTATAATACACCATTGACCAACCTGTGAATAAGTAAAACAGTTCAACAGAATTGTAGAGGTGAGTGCATAAAGGGGTTATGTGACAAAAAGCAAAATTCCCAGCTGTCAGAGGGAATGAAGGAGTTAACTTCTACTCTATAGAACCTGTATTTATTGAAATACAAAAGCATGAAAGAGGTATGTTTTTACAACATTTGTTGTTTGTAGGGAATGAAGGGGATATGTAGCATAAATCAGTATATACCTCTCAATCTACACAAGCTACAAGTGTGTGAGCCCTGAGTCCTTCGTGGAAACAATGCTTCGTTCTGAAGAGAACTGGAACCGAATCTCCAGCTTCGCTAAATATATCTTAAGGGCCAAGAAGTCCAATTTGGATCGGCTTCATTGAAGTTTAGCTGTAGAGGTAGTCCCTAACGGGCCAGATACTATGGGATTAGCCTTGATAATGTGAAAAACAGTTTCAGGCTATACCTTTGGAGATGAGTTGGAGGTTTTCGTGAGAGTCCCAAACTCCTGGTAGCTGCCGGCGTGCGTTAAACGTTGAAACTCACTCAAAAAATATATGATAGTGATTATGACTGTTGGCCGTTACAGTTAAGCGTGGAGTTCATACCACTGCCTATGAATAATTAATTAATTATTACCGTATCACTAAATTCCAATAAAGAAAAATTCCAAAAATTGAAAAATCTCAATTAATGAAATCCACTTAAAACTATTTCCCGATTTAAAAGTTTGAGGCGTCATCAAAACTGTTTCCGTTTGTAGTTTCTACTTTCTACCCTTATACATACTCGTATAGTATAACGGAGAAAGTATTGTTTTCGTCAAAATTTTCAAACTTGTGTTGAGTGTTCATATATCCGTTTTCAGGCTCATTGAATCCAAAAAAGTGATTTTCGGATTTATGTCTGCCTGTCTGTCTGTCCGGTATAGACTCCGAGACGAAACTGTTCATAAAATTTTCATGAAATATGGTACAAGGATGAACTTTGCCTATATCTCCAGCCGATGTTTTGAATTTTTGTTTTTTAAGAGTAGTTTCCTTCTAGAGCCCCATAAAAATGTTAAAAACACAATGTTCCAAAGTTTGCTCAACCGATTTTAATATAGTTAAGTATAGTTTTGATTATTATAGATTTTGAGGCGGTCTGGTTAACTAAGAGATATATCGGAAAAATCGGAAAAATAAGAATTGCTGATTCGTTTGTGGAAACCACGTCTGCGGAGAATATACTGACATAATGCGTGACCCGCCATAGAGAACAAGAACAACAAGAAGATAAAGAATATCATAATTAAAAATAATGATTAGTATGTACATAATCTCAAAAGATTATTATTAAGAACAGTAGCGATTAATAGGTATAAAAATTAAAAAATGTCAATAACTTTTGTTTTCATTTTTTCCCTGAATCTTGGTGTACATACCACCCCAACACCCTAACACAAAAGTATAGGGTCACATTACTCAACAATACCTAAGACTTACCTAAAAGTTTTTAGTATTACCCGGGGCTATGAACAATAAATTTTCAAATTACATTTACTAAACGTAGAAATGATCAAGAATATGGTAGTTTTATGGCGGTTGTAGTTTTTCAAATGTACATAAGCAAAAAATTAATTATGTGTCAGTCCACTGATGCCATTTATTTTATAATATATTAGATTTTAAAACCTATAATTATTCTACTGGGAACATGTTAAGTCAAAGTTAATCCCCCCATAAGATTAATACTGTTTAAGAGTTTCATATTTTTCATTCATAACAGAGGTGATCATTAGTATGGTATTGTGGATAATGATCCACATATTATGTTTAGATTTAAATTTTATAACTTATTTCCGAATTTAATTGAAAGGTATTTTTAAGGCATAATGGAACTTTTTCACTCCCTTTCTTATACTTAAAAAAAGGTGACTTTAAGATGACAGCGTATTGAACAGTTAAAAACAAGATCTTAGTTTAGATATAAAATAACTATAATTTAATTGAAAGTATTTTTATTTTAATGCTAAATTTTTATACAAAGATTTATTATTGCAAAACAGTGTGTTTTTTTATCATAACATGAAAAATTATTTTGCTATGGTAAGACTTATATAGATTGTTTTATCGACTATATTTTAATATTTAGTCGTCATACTGCTTCAAAAACATTTAGATACGTAACTAAAAATCATATTATTCGGACGACAACTATTATTATGGTATTACTAAACTGTTGTAATACTTTAATCGAGCATCGCTGTAAATAAAATGTAACTGAACAATACTATTATAACGATGATATCTATGAAACTAATCGATCGAACTCATAGATGTAACTAAGTAATAAGTAACACTGACATAACCTAAACAACGAATCAGGAATCTAGAAAGATTTGCTACAACGTAAGTAACATAACAGCTAATTAGTGTAAAGCGACAAAAATGATCGACAACTATTGATATTATCCTAATCTAAATAAGGTAAAAATTAATTTTTTACGAGTTTGTTTCATTTTATGTGCAGTATGACGAGAAATATAGATCATCACATGGCCCAAAATTGTTTTTTTTATATATACTCACACATTTAACAGCCTCGGTTGTATAGCTTGTGCTCGTATCAAAAACGCCCATTTTTACTTTCTCCCCTTATACGTAGTATATGGAGAAAGTATTGTTTTCGTCAAAATTTTCGAATTTGAGTTGAGGGTGGATATATCCGTTTTGGGGTCCCCTGAATCCAAAAAAGTGGGTTTGGAGGTGATGTCTGTCCGTCCGTGTGTCTGTGTGCGTGTGTGTGTGTGTGTGTGTGTGTGTGTGTGTCTGGATGTGTAAAGTGCCACAGCCTACCCCGTTGGTCCGATTTAGATGAAATTTGGCATGTATGTATATATTCACGGTATCTCCAGGCGTTTTTTTTCATTTTTTTGAATTTTTTATTTTTAAGGGTAGTTCACCCCTAAAAACTCTTAAAAAACGTGAAAAATCCAAGTTTCTCAAAAACGGCTCTAACGATTTTGATTATAATTTCATAGTTTATAGTGCACAGAGTACTAAATAATTTGACACCACCCGCATATCTGTAAAAATGACGGTTCAAAAGTTATGGGCTTTTAAATGTCAGAAAAATCAAATTTTTAAATTTTCAGCGAAAACAATAAAAGTAAAGTATAATTTGACTGTCACCATTAAAACCTGCTTAAAAACTAAACAAATTAGTATTTTGAATTATTTGTCTACGACTAACGGTTCCAGAGAAAAGTTAAATTTACTGTCCATGATAAACACAGTACGTTGTCTGAAAGCATCCAACGTTATTCTTATGGAGAATATTAAAATATCAATTTCTTCCTTATTTTTTAACCGTTTTCCATGAAACTTGGTATGAAGTGTAAGGTCAAATCACCTAACAGAACCAACTCAAAAAAGCTTGGTATTACCGGTGGGGGGGGTGTTTCCCCCCATACAGTTCGAACAATTAATTTAACTTTGCCTCTCTTGTTTTTATAATCAGAAACGGGATGATTATTTTTGAAACAATAAATTATTAAATGGTATTTATTTAGATGAACTTTGAAGAACATGATGGTTTATTACAGATTGTCTTTCTTGAACTTACTTAAGGGAGAAAGTATGTGTCAGTTCACTGGTACCGTTTATTAGTCCTAGTGATGAAATTTACTGTTTTAATATTGTACTAAAAGCTTGTAAACAGCTGTGGGTGTTAGTAATGAAAGATTTTGGAGAAAAAGCTCCTGAGTTCTGAGTAGCCGTAGTAAATGGGCTTATCAATGGGCTTCTCATGACTCTTGGATAGTGTACATTATACAATAGTGATGTTGTAACCTCCATTTTTGATGTAAGTAGCGAATACGGAAGTGACGGTGTTAACAGCGAGGAGACTCAGGCTACCGAACATGATCTCGTGACGCTCCTGGCCTGGGGACAGCCACTTGGTCGGTTGGCACTTCCACTGCTGCGGTGTTCCCCTTTGTTTGACATAGAAATGCCACTGGAACATAAAATAATACAGTAGTTACATTCTACTACCGGTAACTAGCTTGCAGCTGAAATCGAGCAGCAAAAATGAGTGCCTGGGATTAGTACTTTTCGATGTTAAATCTTCGAATGTTAATTCTTCCAGATTTCGTTCTTTCATTTGTCATTTTTTGTGGGCTACGTTATAATATAACAAAATGAATTCTTGGTACGGCGGACGCCTCTAGGCGTCAAACGGTGTGTTCCCTCGTCACATTGGCATGATTTCTGAGTGAGACTGCTAATTTTTTTTATTTACATTAAAATACATTAAATAAAAACGTTCGAGAAACTGTAACCATTTTACAAGGTGAGTCATTACTCACTGCATTAATTTTACCTGTTGACTCTGCTTATTAAAATGGACAAAAAATCTATACAAGTCTTTATCTGATCATAACCGTATAGCTGTTGTTGGGTATTTTGTGATTGCAAATTGCAAAATTGCATGAATGTTCCATTAGTTTGACGATAGAATGCAAACTGTTATATGTACGACTTGGAAAGTAACACCATTTGAAAGAGCTTTAAATTTTCTATAAATTAATAATAGAGTTGTAATAATTCGTCCTTTTACAATGGATTTTAAATTTTTTTAAATACTTAAGTTTTCCAACAAATTTAAGGCTCGAGGAAACTAGTTAAATTTGTCTTATTCTTATGTTAAATTGCATAAAAAACGTTCTTACTTATTTAGCTTTAAATTATGTATAAATATTAAGGGGTCATACATTGATAAAAAGTTGAATTCTCATAAAAATATTGTTAAGGTGCAGCATTAACAATATTTTGTTATATTGACTCTACACACCAAACTAATCACTGTAGCTTTTTTTAATTTATTTTCATTAAGTCAGCTGATTGGGAAGTAAACGAGCTATAATCAGCTGATTAGGAAGTAAACAATCCATAATCAGCATAGTTTTTGGTAAAAAAATACGACAACCTTTTTGCATAAATAGTTTTAAAAAATGAACAGAAATAAAAAAAATTTTACAAGCGATTTCGAAAGGATTTTAAGTGATTTTTTATTTGAAGAGATTTTCAAAATGCCCACCATTTTCTCTGACGCACATTCAATGTCTTATCCTGAATTCCCTCACAGTGGACTTCAAGTTAGTCTTCAAGACGAAATATGTAGTGTACAGCCTTATTGTGAACTGTGATGGTAGTCAAGATAATGAAAGTCAAGTTATTATTCTAAAAATAAAAAATAGTTCATAATGCCTAAGTTATACTGAAATGTATTTACCAGCATCTTATTAGTCCTACTGTATTACAATTTCATATATGAGGCATCAAACATGAATCTGAAGGTTGTTGTGCAAGATCAATAGGTTAACCTCGTTGTTAAATAATAATTATAATCAATAGGAACCATTTGTGTCCGACACAAAACAAAAACAACAAAACAAAACAAAAAGTTGACGAGATTTGAGTCAGAATCAAATCTGATTGAAAGAGGTATTACAAGTATTACAACCACAGTATTACAGTATTACAACCATTGAATTGGAGAAACGATTAGATGCAATTCAAAGGAATGTGAAAGTATGTCAAATGTCTTTGCGACCAATAAAAGAAAGCCACAATAAAGCCACATAGACTATGAGATTTGCTCAAGGGGGCCGTGAGAGTAATTTTGTTGTTATTATTTTTGGGATAAAATATTAACACAAATTGAAGGGCATTCTTAGTTTATTTTTACAAAACCCTATAAGAATAATGCAACAAATTATTAAAGCTAAAGAAGTATGAATAAGTTGATAATAATGTTATCTATACTTACATGGAGAAATCCTCCAACGAAAAAGTACGAGACGAAACCAATTAAATTACAAACAGTCCACATAATAGACAATCCTTGTAAGTGAAGAGATTCTAGTATGATATTCGATGTAAGCTCTTGATGAGTGTATAACGAGCTGGAATTAGTTTGTTCTTGTTGAAATCCAAACTGGTGTAAAATGTGAACAGCCACAACCACCCATTCTCCTGGAAAATGTTAATAGTAAGCTCAGGGAATAAATGTGGTATTTAATTGGTAGTCTAAAACTATAGTTAGTAATAGCTAACTATAGTTAACATGCTTTGTTTCGATTTAAGTACATATGTAGTTTAGGGCCGTCTGGAGTTTGGGGTTTTCACTAATAAACGCAAAGGATAGGCTAGGTATTTGTTTGTTTATCAATAGACAATAGAGGGCCAGAGATAGAAAATGGGTATGCTTTGAAAATATATTGTAACCATGTTGCACAAATATTTTTCTTTGTGACGTTTTAAGCAGATTTTTTTTGAGATCGTAATACTAAGCTGTTGTAAGTTGAATCAAACGTATTAAAGTAGTATTAACGTTATGAACTTTTTAATTTTTTTCATGTTCATGGATTTGTTAACAATATATTGTATACATTTTTGAGAATTAAAATTGAATTGATGCAGCAATATAAATTACTTTATAAATTAACCTATTTAGTTTATTTATCAATTACGGTTCCAAAATAAGATATCCACGGACATCTTATGGTTGAAAACACGTAGGTAGATGAACCTGATAAAAATTGGTCATTATTGTTGTAACCCAAAAATAGTTTCGTTTAGATCTTTTCATCCGTGTTTAATGGGAAATTTTCTACGAAATAACCTGAAACAAAACGGATCGTTTACAATATAAAACCTAACTGAAAATCTGCTGAATTTGTAAACTCACCTTTACATGTAATTCCAAACACGAACGTGGCAAGAGTAACTAAATAAGAACTATATTTATGAGGTAGGTATTTCCAAATTTTGCACATGAGATCCTGAAAGACATTCCATATCGAAAGTGAAGAAAACATCACTTTCTTACAACCCGAACGATAAATGAATTAGAATGTTTGGTTTATCTGGAGACTTAGGTTTCATCATCGTTCAATGGATTATTTTCAAGTCCCACTTAGTTAATTATCTGATAACCCGTACCGCACCGCAAGAGTTTTTTAATCCAATCTTGTTGGAAGCCTTGTAGTTCAAATTTAGTTTTACAACTGGTTGATTAATTATGTATTTGTTACTCATTTTATCATATACAAAGTACACGTAGACGATTCATTGCCGTTGTCAGCTATGAGCACGGTTTTTTGTGCCTCCACTCTAAACACCATAGACTGATCGGATTTTTACAATAATTCATCTCTTATAACATGTACCTCCACCTAGGAGGTGATTTTGTAGCAACTGTAAAACATAACAGACAGTCCCAGGTACACGTTTTCATCCAAACCGGCCCAGTCAAGGTTCAAAAACGAAACGCATTACTTACAATAGGAAATGTCATCTATTTTCACTGCTTTAATCTACAAGGTGTCCCATAAGTAAAGTAACAAACTCTGGGAAAAGCTTGTGTGTGGAGCTGGTGGGGAGACTACGGCAGTGTGTCAGGTTTTTAAACTTGGAAGGTCCGTGAAACATTCAATCTACAGGGGTGCACAAAAAGCCACTTGGCTGACGTGCTATAGGAACTCTGTTCCGCCCCTTTGTGTAATGTAATGTAATGTAAGCTTGTGTGTTTCAAAATAAAGAGGAAATCAAGAATATTTTTCTCTATAAAAGCTTTGTTTACAAGATATCAGCCATTTTTTTATTTTCTGCAAAATAACTGTTAACTTCGAAATTTAAAACCGATCTTTATAAAACTCAGTAAGTATGTTTAAATAAAAGTGAACTACTGTAGAAAAAACCTCAACATGGTCATTGGTCAGGTTTGAAACTTCAAAATAGCGGCCATTACCTGTACCGTTTTCCAACTATTGTAGATTAAAAGTTTAAAAATTACCTCTACTTTAAATTTTCAAAGTTTACCAAATTTCATTTTTCCTACAATAGGTATCTTATATTTAAACACACACATTCAGTTTTACAAAGATCGTTTGAAAATTTTCGAAGAAATATATTTTGTAAAAAATAAATAATCGTGGATATCTGACTGGTATACAGCGCGTTTTTGAAAATAAATATACTTTATTTTATATTTATTTTTATCCATGAAATCTTTTTCCAATGTTTAGCACTTTACTCATGGGACACTCTGTATATGTGATGTTACATTAAAAAAACATTAAGAGAAGGCAACAATGAAAAATACTACCCACAAAATGCTGGGCTTTAATGTTACCTCATTTAAGCTTTTAAAAATAGGTTGGACTAAACTGGGAAACAAAATTCATGATGTGCAAAGTTGTGACAGAGGATAATGGTTGCGCAAAGAAATGCAATCAATTTGCACGTCTCATGAGAGCGGCCCCAGGGTCCAACCTCTGGGGCTCTTTACAAATGGCCGCCTCCAGAGTTGGCTAAACTGGCATTTGTCTTTCGCTAACTTGGTGTTAAAATTACCCTAAACTCAGTTATTAAGTATTAAAAGTTTACCATTTTAAGAGTTGTAAAGTAATTTATAGTTAAATAAAACATGGCGTCATGGTATATACTCTTTGATATTTAACTACGAATAATAATTTCCATTGCATACAGTGACGAAATAAACAGTTCACTATCCTAAGACAGTGGCGTGACCAAAACGAAAACACCATTAGAACCGCAGGAAACACCAGAGTTTTGGAAACTCATGATAGCGTTGGTTATAAACACGTTTTCAATTGCCAAATGATATTTTAATTTCTACAAGCAAAAGGATATTTTTATACTGAAAAGAAACCGGTCAAAAAAATACAAAAGAGAGAAATGATTAGTAAATATAACACTCTTCTTATAAAATAGGTTAAGTAGAGTTTTGACTGCTCAAATAAATTTTTATTTTTTTACAGAAAAATTTGACGTTTGTTAATTATTCTTATGCAGTGGTAAATTAATAGATTAAGCGGGTGTGTTTTATACCCATGGATCCACGAAATTCGACCTTTTCAGATCATTGACGAAAAATAAAAACCGATGATGGGATGGATTTATTAACTATAATAAGAAATGAAACTATGTACTGAGTACTAAACATAAATTGGGACGATTATCACGTTCGTGGAAAGACTGGTAAATTTAGATTATATTGTAGAACACAGAAGAGGCTGCTTTCACCTTGATTCTAAATGGATCTTTCCATACTTAAAATATTAAACTTTGTTGTAACTAAAGAAATATGTAGATATTATGAATATAGTTATTACTAAGGCATTATTAAGGTATAACGAAGTTTTGAAAGTAAAGTTTTTATTTTAATAAAATTGTAAAATTGGAATATAGTTATTTGAAATCAAATACATCAAGCCTGGAGAGTGCTGCGCTCTGACTGCAAAAGGTAGAACTATCTGAACTAACAGCGATGCACAGTATAACGCTCTCATCTGTTATAAAGTTTATTGTTGAAATTTGAAAGTTTTGCATTTACGTAACTAGCCATTGTTGTAATTAATGATATTTTGAGTATAATGTTAAATTTAAGTACATATAATTAGCCACACAAATGAAATTTGTTTTGCGGCTAATTATATAATAACGCCCCCAAAGAATATATTATTATTTATTAGTATATACGTATTTAGAAATAAGACTACCTCTGTATTAGAGATATTTAGTTCTGTAAGGTTGCCGAGTTGTAATTTCAAATGAAAGATATAACGTTCGTAATTTTAATTTTCATTTACAGTGGCGACTCTATAAAAAGCGCACTTATCGACATAGTAAGTTTCTTAATTTAAATTATGTAAAGTCTGATTGAATAATTATATATCTAAAGTAAAACTATTGAATGTTATTTATTGTGTCAATCTCAAAAGCTTTATTATTCATTACTATTTATGCAACTTTGATTTATGTAATTTAATCTTGCAGTTTTCGACTTATGAAACGTGAAATAGTTTGTAAAAGATGAAAGATCTTTATAAAGTGAAATCAATAATTAAAACTAATGAATAATTTAATATATTGTCTAATACTCTTGATTATTTTCAGACGAGTTCTTTTCTAGTGCAGTTTTGTACAGAGTCCCAACAAAAATCATTTCAAGTAAGAAAAGTTTATAAGTATAAGTGGTATAGAGGGCCTGCAAGTCCTAACTTCGCCTCTTGAATAAAGACTTTTTTCATTTCATTTCATTAGTTTAGTTCTTTATATTATAAAAGGGCAGTTATCATTTTATTTTATTGATGTAAATGCATACGTGGATCCACAATTAAATTAAATTTTTCAGATAAATGGCTCTGGGTGATTAATAATTTCCTAAATTTGCTCCAAATTCAACTCACCCAATTTAAATGGTACACTTAATTGGCCCTACAAGTGTACATCAGTTACAAAAGATTTCTCAAGATTATTGAAAACTACATGTTTTGTTTTATAGAGATTTTATAGTTAGTTGAAAATATAATCGTGACAAAAAATAAAAGCCATAAAACAATTTTTTGTCAATATTTAAAAGAAAAGTTTTATTTGTAAAGAATCAATGCGTTACAGTAATTGTATTCAGTAACCCACATTACGTAAATTACTAAACTGAACGTTGTATTAAACTTAAGGTATCGTTTACACAGGTAAATATAACACTCATGAAAATAAATTAATAAATTGTTTAATTAAAGTGTTACTGATGAAGCCTGTGGTGTTTTGAAAAAAATATTAAATCACGTTAGAAAACATGTAAAATAAAATGCAACATTGTTTCAGGTTTTGCACTGTCACTAGATTTGGGAAGACTAACGACTTCATTACGTTTTCTTGATTGGAAATTGTATTCAGTTTTAAAAACACTGTCGTTTATATTCCATGCACGGCAAATACTTTGTTTCCTTGTTTTCTCATTTAAAGGTTCATTAAGGAAACCTCTTTGTTTGGATCTAAATAGTTTGGAAATGTGTCAACCAAAAAACGGTAGTATTTTTAGTGGGATAATAGTAAATCTAATTATTATATTTAATTCTTTTTGAGGTTCTCAATCCCTCGCTGATCCCTGGGAGGAACTTTACGTAAAATATCTTAACCAAATGTCATATTGTAGACGTGCAATAAAATTGTCATGTATCTTTACTTTATGAATTTGACATAGCAACAATGATTATAACAAAAAAAAAAAATAAAAAAAATAGAACTCTTTAACTTAATTTTTTGATTACGAAACGATCGATCGTTTAGTATGTTTATATACAAGTAATACCATAATTATATTGATACTTTAAGTGAATATTGTATACTATAGCTTATAATAGCTGTTGTTATAATAAAGTTGGCAAGTAGCCTACCTACATTTCTAAGGAAAGATTGTCATTCCTGACGAGATAGTGGTGATCATGAAGGATTCCTTCTTGGAGGTTAAACATATCACTCTATATTATTTTAGCTCTAAGGTTTGCATTACAAAAAAACCGTACCTTTGCAAGCATTTGGGTGACCTTGAGATTCCAAATACCATTTGTTAGTCCAAAAACAAAAGACAATGAAAACGGGAATTTTATAAATTGATTTCAAACAATTTTACTTTTTAATTTTAACCAATATTAATATGTAAGCTTAATAAATGTAACAGATGATAGAGTTATAATTCAGGTTATCATAGTTCAGTTCTTTGATCATATTGCTTTTGAAACTATTTAATAACCAAATAATCACAAACCCAACAACAACTAATGCAACAGCATGCACATTCCCTCAGTAAGAGACATATTACTTGATCAAATCATTAAGGAAACGTACAACATGGATCAATGCTCCTCTATAGCAAGACTTGAACGAAAAAGATGATAAACACTTGGTTACTCGACGAACATATTTAGTTATAAATGAGTGGAGTTTTTGGAAGCAAAATCCCAAAACTGACAGGTAAAACCCACAACACAAACATGAACGGAAAACGCAAGTTATAGGTTGACAAGGGAATAAGCAAAACATAGCGAAGACAGCAACACAACCGAGAAACTGAACTGATAAGAGGTCTGACTGATAATGGGTATTGTTGGTTTATAGGTTGTGGATGTTGCCTTGTAACAAACATTCACACAGCATGATGGTTAATGGGATTGGAAGCCAAGTTGGTGAACACAAGTTATTGATTATTACTTCCCCACCTACAAACTAGATATTTTATAAGGCTTAGGGTGGTTAAAATGGTTTTGCTATTCATACAACAGCAATATTTAAATACATATGACATTTTATTCAAAGTGAAACCTACGATTTGATTAAACAAAAATGCTATAAAAATATGAACAAGCTCGTAAGTCTAAACAACAAACTACAAAGATTTAATACATTCCAGAAATTGGTCAAACAATTATAAAGTGCACTCTTATTCCCTTTAAATATTCATTGGTGAATAAAGTTAAACCATCTAAGTATTTTAGTGTATTTCAAATTAAAAAAAAACTCTTTTCAGCGTTTTATCAGCACAATTTAATAATGAAGAATATAAATTTATTTGCCGTATATTTGTCTTAATCAAATACTTAAGTTGTTTTATTATGATAACACAACTAAAGTTGTGTTAGCAGCAAACAAGTTTTTACATGAAGTCATAATACGTAAACCTAATTATAAATTATGAATTTTAAATTATGCTGCAAGTGGATCCTAGTTTTGTTATAGGGGCTTAAAATACTCGTAGAATATCTGCACTGATAATTAAAAACATTATATTTTTGGACGAAATTGGATAACAACAATTTTAGGATGCCGTTTTTCAGAACACAGTTTTCTTATATTGATTTAATCGATTGACAACATCCATGGACACTCTTTGGCTATAATACATATAGTATGAGGGGTACAGTATAGATAAAATATAAAAATGTACAGTATTTACTTCTCTGTGTGAAATAGGTTCGATTATAAATATGTCTAAAGGGAATGTTTTCGGTTCCTCTAAACAGCTGTCCACAAAACTATTACGTAATTTCTGTTATTCTTGTCACTTCAGTTTAAAATTTTAGGCTGAAAACGTTATAAACTTCAAATTTTTAAATAAACGTCAATATGTTCATCATATACGAGTATATGTACTATATATTCACACTAGTCATATAACGTCACTAAACATATGACGTCACCGTTTTAAATTTTGTTCAAAATTTGGACGGAAACACAAAATAATCAATGGAAGTAATACTTGAGTAACTAAAGATATATTAACCTAGCTTGAAACTAAACTACAAAATATATATTACGCAGGAAATACCGTTTTAATTATTTAAAATAACTATACAATTCAACTGCCGCTTGAAAAATTTTACACGCAATTATTCTGACAAAAGTGTGGTCAGAACCTTGTGACCACATCATAACATATTAGAACTGAATTGGTCGTGGTGAACTGTGCCCATTAGGGTGTTACCTCATTAGTGGCAAGTTCTCTACATAATGAGTCCATTATGAGAAATTTCTCCGAAATAACTACTGTATACGGCGGATTTTATAAAATATCATTCACTACGCTTAACATTATTCTATTATATGGTTCACTTCTGTGCAAAAGATTTTTCATACAGAAAAATTTCGGATACTACTAAAATCAGATCTTATTAAAAAACTGTTACATATGATAAGTCCGTTCCCAACATTTAAAAAAGTTGTATAATACAATAGAAAAATTTATTTTGACAACCTGGAACCCCTAATAATGTTAAATATGGATATATAAATATAAACTAAAATAAACAAAAACACTTTCAGAAATCCACTCAGCAATACCTTAAGAAATCAACCTCCAATCAGAACCTCTAAACCGAAGAGAAAATAATCTCATTAATGAGTTAAGTCTCGTATTATGAGTTTTAATTTTTAGTTCTTTTGTACCCTTACGCAGTAAAACTATAACAAACATTAACCGGTGATAAATTTTCAATATTTTAACCTCAGAATCCCTCTCTAAATTTCTAATATTTTACAGATTTAATTTTGGTATTTTTAATATTAAAAAATAACATCCCAATCATACCGACATTTAACTAACAAACTATCATTAATTAATTAAAACACCATAAGGGTTGTTTGAAGTAGTTTAACTTGGAAAAACATTAATATGTTATCACAGAAAAGTGATATGAATCAAACCTCATTCTGCCGGATGATATCAGCATCATCAGATCATCAGCATGAGGGTGTCATTAGGTATTAATTTGAATTAAACACATCCCGTGCGTCACCATCCCCTTTGCTTACGCATTCACCCCCTCCCCCATGACCTATGGAGGTTGTATCGGTGACATTTAATCTCGTAATACCTGGTGAAGCAGTCACCCTTGTTAACATTAGTGGGGTAGTTAGAGTAGACACGTGGGATGTTTTGCGTCAGAAACGCCTCCAGGGAGTCACCCCTCCCGCAGGAACATTTCAGCCAATTCCATAATAAGGTTGACCTTTCAGTTATTATTTAAAATTATTTTCCCTACTAATGTGTATTGCATAACAACTTTAAATGCGTTAGTCTTAAAGCTATTGAATTCAAATGTTTTCGAAAATGTATACGGTACAGTGGATGGATGGTTTATAGAAGTTAAAATATTTTCCAATCCCTACAGAACTTCATATGTTTTGTGTAAAAAAGCTGATTTTATAAATATTTGATGAAAAACTGGCTGGGTTGTGTAGTGGTTATAATACCCGCCTTCAAAACTGAAGGTCACCGGATCGAATCCCGCAAGGGTCGAATCTGGACCCAGTCGCCATTTGTCATTGGGCTACTAATTAATGATGCTTCCTAACAACAGGTCGACGTTAGGTAGTAACAAGACCGGGGTTTGGACCGTTCCCCAACAAAACGTTAAAAATGCCACTGGCGTAGAAATATACAAAATAAAAAATAAAATCAGATAATGTACTTTGAAAGGCAAACGTATCACAAGGTAAGTATTTTTAGCCAAATATGAGTGAGAAACGAATGTAGGATGATTGTGGTGTGATTTTGTAGTCTTATTACTGACTAAGGCTGACATGTTCCCAATACAGAAATATTTATTATTAGACCAAAAGTCAATGGCACCAATGTGCCATTGACTTTTGGTCTATGACAATTGGCAGTGGCTCAGTCAATACTGAGCCACTGCCATTTGCATATATCTATAAGAAATCCAACCCACTGCCTCTGAACTACCAACTGGTCTTATTATGAGGATTGTGTTTGCAGATTAACGTAGTTTTCTGTAGTTCGGACGTTAATCCACATAAGAGAACACTACACCCACCGACCGTCGCTCAGAACTATCCTCATTGCGTGACCTCCAAGTAGCTGGAACACAGGACGACGCCACCACCCCAGTCTACTGATTATTAGTTATTGTTAATTAAAACAGATCAAAATCATCAAAGCTGTGAATCTATGAATTGATAAAACTCTAGATCTTGACATTGTGATGAATATTTTCTTACGGATTTTAAAAGAATACCTCGATTATATTTCGTATAGTTAGGATTTTTCCTTTAGCCCCTGTGACCGCCGCATTGATATACTGTTGTGAGGTCAAATGTGTAGCGCCGATTTGAGTTAACCTTCTTTTCACGATTTACGAACGATTGTAATTTTGATTGGGAAATTATTTGTGTCAATGACCTACTTAATTTGAAAACATAAAAACCGCACAAATAAATTTAACGTTTTCCAATATTTCAGGCCGAAGCGATTGTTTTTATGAATATTTGAGAAAATGTCTGTAGTAAAAGAATTGCTGTTTAAGGTTTTATATCAACGTAAAGTTCTGTTTTAATAAATTATCCAACTCACCCAAAAACAACACAATAAACTAATCGTGTAAGAATAGTTTTTCATCTTTGTATAAGATAGCGTTTTCTTAGGACTCAAAACGGACGCAAAACAGGGGGTCTCCGCTCTCATTTTACTTTTTGCACTAAAGGTTGGTTTCATTTACTGTTCCCTCAACTGTTTGAAAGTTAGAACTAAATAATAATATAAAATTACTAAGCAAAACTAGTAACTAGGCAAACGTTATTTAAATAACTTTACTCAATCTTAAGATTGAGTAAGAGAAATGTCACCGCCAGCAATGATTTATGTTAATTTTGTCAGGTTGATTTTGAAATCCAGTTACTTGTTGGAGGTCGCGAATTGTGGATACTTATAATCGATGATCGGTGGATGTGATATTCTCTGGGATTAACGTTCGCACTATTGAATGCTACAATAATCCGTAAACATTACCCTCATAATTACACCAGTTTCTCAGTTCGAGGCAAGAGTGGTTCGCATTCCACGTTAAACTGTAGGTCCCTTAGATGCTGTTGACTGTTGGGCTATTAATTCACCTTCACTTGGTCCAGGTCTATTTTGTTACGCGGATGGTCGAGGGGTAAGTAAGCGCCATGCTCACCTTTATAAATGCCTTTTTAACTATTTATATCTCACGAATTTCATGCGAAATATATTATACCACTTTTACTTAGATATTTTTCAAACAAAATTATTTTCACAATAAAATTAATAAAAACTCTCAAACTATAAACTGTCATAAATTAATTAAGCTTTTTTCAAACTCTACAAACAAACTGTACAAAACTGTAACTCGTCACGAAATAATAGTGCAAGATAGACTGAAGTTCACTTAACCTCCACCACCTTATCCCCTCAACTACTGACATCCCAGCTTTTCCGGTATGTCACAAACTCCATGATTTTGTCAAACTAAAAATGAAATATAAGCGTGATGCTCATCCCATCCTTCCGTTTATACACACATAATTACGTTCATACAAGACATAATATGTTTCATACACTATTTCATCTACGGTCAACAATATTCAGACTTAAAAAAACTAGAGTTGTATATTTCATTTATCTACGACCATTGCAATATACAGAGTATCAGAAAATAATTGTTGTGTATTTCATGTGCAAATTACGTTGTTATTATTCTGTAAATAGTTCGAAACTCATATTTGAGGTTAGCCACTAAAATCACTATCTTTATGGATAAATCAGCTGATTTTGCATTCAATCCATAATGATATTATTTTCTCAAATGCTGAGCTCTGATTGGTCTAGAACCTGTATCACTATGATAAAACTGTATCGTTATGAACTCATAAAGCAACGGTTTTCAATTTTCGTTTAGTAATGAGCCTCTTTATGATGTTACTTTCAGTATTTTTATTGGTACTTTTCGCAATGGTCGTACCCAAAACTAATTTAATGTAAATAAATAACCACCAGCTTTAAAATTATAATCAACATTGATTTGTTTACATTGACATTAAAACAATTTCCAATATGTACTATAAAAACATTATTTTACAACCAACGAATTTTTAAATCTAATCTTCCTAATTGAAAATTAATGCTAAACAATTGAGCCAAGAAATCTCTGTAGTTATTTGTTTAAGATTTCAGGTTTATATTTTGTTATATTTTTACGTATACTACTTCTTAACACTGAATAAAAAAACCTGTAAAAAGTACAGGCTTGCTGCTAGAAGTCAATAAAACAAGAAAATATATTATTAATTTATAAAGAACATTTTACTATCAACTTTTTACAAATATTTTGCCTCGCACAAAGCGTGAATGATGCGTGGGGAACTCTCGCAATTGTGTATTATTAAGTTACGCTGGTGTTCTTGGGTTTGCATGATTGCGCGAATAACGGGGACTATTCTCTTGTTGATATATTCTCATGTGTCAACTTCGTTATCCTAACGGAGTTGGGGAGTTTGGGAGTTTTAGTGGCAATCGCTCACACATCATAATCTGAAGGATACCAGATCTATTCCAAAGAAACACCTGGGAAGTATTCCAGTAGGCTCAGTTCTGGATCATCTTTTTTTATAGGCTATATTTGTTTTTAAATTGATAAGTCTTAGCCCTGGGGGGTGTTAATAATTTGCTTTACCAAAATTTGAAACAGATACAGCATTCGGTTAGAGATGTCATAAAGTTAGTGACGTCATAGCTTGCTTATGAGAACAGCTGTTTAGATGAACTTAAAACATTATATTTAGATATATTCACGCTCTAATCTATTTCCCAGTGGCAGGTATATACAAACATGTTTAATTGGATGATTATCTAATTACCTATAACTTATTATTATAGGTAAATTTCACGTGGAATATTTGGAACACCCTTAACATTTTTGTACTTATATAGCTCATATTTGTAGAGACAAACAGTTTTCTTTTAATTCTACAGGACATTTAAAAACATTTTATCATAAATGTTTTGAAAGTCTTTTTTTTAATACGAGTCATATGTTTGAAAACTTCTACAAAAATTAGAAAAATATGGCACACATATGAAATTTCATTAAAAAATATATATATAAGCATAACTACTAACATATAATCCGTTCCTCTCTGCTACTAATAAATAGTTGTATATATGTTTACCCTAGCTTACATGGTGAATTTAGTACTTTGAAACCTTTGGCAACATCAGCTATTTAGGCTTGACATACGCCCAAGTTGGGTTTCTCAATAACGTATCTCATAGAGTGTAAAATAATAGTAGATTATATACCTTCTCAGCAGCCTCGTGAATATGAGCGTAGACCTTATTATATGACGCGCGATTTGACGCCTATGTCGCATTATTAAATCTTTTATTTTTGAACTTTTTTATGTTTTTATTAAAGGGTTATATAATGATCAAAACACTAAATAATATTGTAGTTGCAAAAACATGTGGGCCTATGATAATTAGTTGAGATATTTCCTATCAGATCGACGTTGTCTTCATGTTACTTTTATCGTCGTTGTTGTTGGTTGTTTTTAAAAAATAATGGGATTTTCAAATAATCCATTTGAGCGGAGAATAATTTTTTGATTCAATTATTATTTAGGCTGACGTTTCGTAGCTTTGTCTAATTTACTCTACAAAGAGTAGCTGACATCTGACTTAGATGCTTGCCTGGGAGAGGTAAAATTCTGTTAGATTATTAATCATTCCTGAAATCAAAAATATAAACTGTATTATTTCATAAACGATTTTGAAAAATCTATGAGAGTTAACGGTTACGATACTTATTGAAAATCTCTAATCTAAAACGTAATGATACAGAGTGAAAGTTTTAGAAATAAATTAAATCTACATCTCATTAATTATAGAGCAATGTAATTAATATTGAAAGCATTACGAATAATCGATTAGCTTCAGTATTTCAATCAACAACACATTAGCTGAGTACATTATCTGAAACGTTATCATTGGAGATACGTCCGATTCGAACATTTTCCTTCTAGTGGTTTTAATAATTAATTTGATGCATAATTAAACACCATCTTATTAGCAGAAATGTGTTCTCAGCACATTCCCGTAATTTTTTATTCCGTAAGGACTTTGTAACTGAAAATGTTTGATGAATAAAAGGCAGTTATTTATGGTATAGAAATTATTTGTTACAAACAATTACCTTTATTGAAGCTCAACCCATGCGAACAAATCACTAATCAAAGAATGATTATGAATATTTAAAATATAATAAGTCTCTTTAAGAACAAAATAGAAAATGAGTAAGTAGATTTTATGAGGTGAAATACAAAAAACTGTATTTCACACATTAAAATAACTTAACATATCGCAGATTACAGCTTGAATTAATGAAAATAATTTTAAATAATTATAAGGAAAATTTGAGCATAATTCCGAGAATTAGTTAATAATTTACCAACAGATTTACATTGAGGAATCAAAGATAACGTACTGTGTTTACCGGGTTTTGTATTCCAAGAGTACAATTTATGGGTAATTTAAGGGATTTTTCTATAAATATACAGTGATTTAAAATTAGTTAAATAAGTAGTTCTGAAAGGTTCTATTTATGAGTTTCAAAGCCAAAGCTTACATCGGGACTCACAAAGCAATAATATTACAACTAAAATGTTCTTCATGAGTTTTATTACTGTTGAAAATTAACTAAACTAAACAAAGTGAAAATGAAAAAATCAAGTGGTAATTGTTTTCATTTAGGAACTAAAATCTAATGATATACGAAAACACCTTAATTTGATCTTGATTTATTTCAGTTCACTTAAGCTGAAATTAAATTAATCAAAGCAAAAATTTATGATACCATAGAAAAACAGCTAAATTAAATTGTACTTGTAAATACATACAAAAACATACAAAATAAGTTAAACGTTTACAAAAATGTTGGTATGGATTCCTAGTTTTTAATAAATAAGCGTACAATAAAATAACCTTAGAAAATTAAATGTTTTGAAAAACCTTCACGAGTATTACTGGTTTAGTTTTTTTACCATCAACTCTCCATCACCATTTGCTGTGGTCAGTGCAGTGAATTCAAAACAGCGAGGTACTGCAGTCTTGACATCATCTTGTTAGTCACAGAGGCTATCCAGGCCAGTTATAACTAAAATATAGCATAAAAATTGATATTACATCTATAATTAAATTAACAAATAAATCTCATAAATGTCGTAAGTTAAAATACTTACAAATTATAATTACTATGTAATTTGTTATTAATTCTTAGCTGCAATCTACATCAAACGGTATAGTTTGATCATGAGTATGTTCAAATAGGAGTCACTCTCACCTGGTTTTGAACCTGGAGTCCTACCAGGTTCAATAAGCCATCGTGCTATCCCTGAACTACCGCGTCTGTCGGGCTTTATTAATTATTTACACATTTAATAATAAATATGAAATAAAAAAGCTCCAAATTCCAATTTATAGCACACTTAAAAGCTACGTGAGAGTAATTTTAATTCAAACATTTACCTTCAACTATAATGGAATAACAAAAAATTTAAAATTTCACCTAAAACGGACCAAAATGAGTGAGTTCAAAAATGTTGGCTAAGGAACCAATAGTCTAAATCAATTGCATTTAGTTAAGTCTGTGGGTTGAGAACTGCAATGATCAGTTCATTAAGACAGGGACTCAGCGAGGTATGAATGGAGACGAGGCTGCGCGTGCGTGTGTGGGTGTGTGGGTGTGGGTGTGGGCGGGGTGTGGGGGCGAGAGCTGCCCCAGTGTTCGCGGGGTTCCTAGCGCGCCTTGACCGACGTCACCCTCTGTGCATTACCTAGGATTATTTAAATTAACTAAGACTCTCTCTCATGTAAGTGTACTTAAGTATTTATAAACAAATGACTATACCTCCTTATAACCCTAACTTTATCAGATTTGTAATTTCACTAGTTTATTTTGAAGCGTTGCTTTCGTTTAAAATGATTCAAGAGTTAAGGAAACTCGTTTTCATAAAAATACTATTTTTGGAGAGATATATGTATGCCTGTATGCCCCGCATACATTAACGTGTAATGCGTGTTCATGCAGTTGTAGATTTCATTTAGCAGTTCACATACATCAATTAGTATTAAGATTAATATCATATATTTATACTTTACATCACTCTATATCTAGAAATATTATATCCATGAAAGACCATTTTGATAATAAAAGCAATGTTGTTGAAAATTATAAATATTTTATTTAGAAAATAGATACTCGAATTTAAGAAGAGTCAGATGACCCCTTTGGGCCAAAAATGTAGATTGTTGTCTTTTTCTTCATTCTTCAATTAATAGCACATCATTTAAAACAAATTTCATAAAAATTGGTCGAGTCTAACTCGTTTTATCTAACTTTGATAACTGAAGCAGTACACCGTAATTTTATGAGTGATTTAGTACCCTCTGTGGTTAGCCAGATTTTCAATTGCAATTCCCCGATAGTTTAAATCTTGATCACTTGTGTACCTTTTTCTCAGTAATCACAAAAGATATCTTTAAAATCTCTTTTTAATTGTAGAAAAGTAAACTGCACACTTTGACCCGAGTGTTTGTTCATATTCTGAACGTAAAACATTTTATTCTGTGTTATAAATAACAAAATTGACTTTTTAAAGACAATGAAAAAATTTAATAATATCCTAATTTTAGAAAAAATTAGAACCTCCGGGTCAAAGTTTTCAAGAGAATGTATTTAAAAGGAAGAAAAATATATGAAGATATCTCATACAGTTTTTAAGAGAAAAGAACATATAGTTTACATAATTCACATTGATGGGATAAGGCCACCCTATTCCTCTTAAATTATTTTCTATGTCTAAAACTGCTACTTACATATATTTAAACGATTTTAAGTAATATCGCATACAAATAATATGTTTTACAACTGTTACCTACTGGGAATAAAGCGTGTAAAAGTTTCTAATTTTTACAAATTAAAAAGATCTACTCTTTACATTTATATTAGGTGATGTACTAAATTATGGGGAAAATATAGAATAAAAGTCACATTAACTTTATTTTTAAACTTTACGGAGTTACTTAGTAAGTAATAAATAAGTTTAGACCTAGACCACTAGGAAAAACTTTAAAATATTTGGCACCACTATCAAATTCTATTAGACATTAAAAAAATAAATAAATTTAATTTAATAGTGAATCAATATATTATTTTCTATTTTCCCCCATAAATTAATTTTATACTTCAATTTCTTTCTGTATAAGTTCAATCTGTAAAGTGTGTAATTATTTTAAAGAAATAATTAATTGCTACTACGTCTATCTTCATAAATTTTAATAAGTCACACCGTTAATTTATAGGGACAAATTTTAATGTTCAATATAAATTTTGTTTTTAAATTAGTCCAAAATCATGGATTAACATAAAAACCCATTAGACCTTTGAAATATTTCTCACTTTTTGCTGAGTCAATATTGCCGTTGCTTTTTCGCCATTACTTCTCGTTAATGGTTCTTTAAGTGTGTAATGCTGAATAATTTAACCTTATATAATAGGCTAAGTATTGAACTTTTACACTAATCATGCCAATTTTACGACGAAATAACCCATATAACAGAACGATCGCATAGAGCCGGAGGCCGTGTTTGTGTAGCGGTTGTAACATATTTTCTAGTCCATCAATTCCGATTTTATGGTCAAGAGATAATGATCGTTATTTATATTTCATATTTCGATATAACCATCATTTGTGAGAAAGTTTTTTCATTTTCTCTCGTGTTAGTTTGGAAATAGCTAACAATGCCACGTAATGTAAAGAGCTTTTCTATAAAGTCTTAACTTTTTATGTAAGATTGCCTTATGGCATTAGTATGGAATCAAACTTATTCCCGTCTTCATCATTATTTTTAGTGTTGGATCTATTTTTTCCGTGGATTGTTAACAGACATGGTAGCCCAGGGAACCAAATGAGCCTGATTCAAAACTGATCCCGTTGATCCCTTCTGGAACATAGTACCTCGACTGTTCTCTTGACCTCTCCTGATCTCCTTCCAGCTCTTGCCTTTCTCCTTAAGCTCTTCAATCAAGATCCTTTTACATGTGTATTTCGGTTTTCTCACTCTCTTCCTTCGAATAAGGTTCCACTCCAACGCTCCTTTGGCCAATCTCCAGCTCTCTTCCTCAAAGTGTGTCCTACCCATCTCCATTTTCTTCTCTTGGTTGCGTGATGCCACAGTTCTTCATTAGTTAATGGTTTTGGCCATCTTATCTTTAACAGTCCTCTGAGGCTCTTGTTAATATATATTTGCAGCTAATTCAATATTAATCTACCAAGCTTCCATTTAACCATTTAAGCAACACACTTTTTACGTTTGAATTGAACATTCTTAACTTACTTTTAAATGAGAAATTTTTTCACCAAAATTTCTTTAGGACACTGAATACTCCAAATGCTCTGTTTATTCTTCTCTTCATATCGTTTCAATTCCTTCTGTATTCAAAACTATTGACTGGAGAATCGTGTCAGATCTTGAGTGATTGCTTCTGGCTAGCGTATAGGCCCCACCCCATGTGGATGGTTAGTTATGGCTTAAAAATAACTTAAGATGTTATTTAGATGTTTATTGCGGACATTTTCCATCACGGTTTTGAGTAAAACAAAGTTTCACGAAGTTTTGGTTTAGATAGAAACATCAATAAACTTGTTTGTTAACTTTAAATCGTGAAGCAGTAGACTACTCGTTTCAGAGCCCCAAAATTGAATATAGAGATAGAGGTGTGTTGAGAAGTATAGAATAAATCTTGAAATGGTTAATATGAATATAATTTGTGTACATAAATACTAATTTTAATTAATGGAAGTACTTTCTGTAACGCCACAAGGGCTGTCTTTTAATTAAAATTATTTGGAGATAGAATTACAAATACGTTTTCTTCTATTTGTTTTGTGTAAAGGCATTTGCATGCTTTGGAATAGTTTGATAACTTAAAAATTATACGTCTGACGAAAACAATGTTGGTAATTAGAGATTGTTAAGCTAAATGTTCAACAGTAACCGGTCGTAACTGTGGTGTGTAGATCCCTAGAATAAACACAAATTTATCATAGTAACTGACGTTGTGCGTGCTGGCCGCGGCTCACCCCTCGACCATTTTCACCCCCTCCCCCTAACCTACAACTCTACCTACAATCGTGTTTTACGATTATCAGACCATTATTTAGTTCAGTCATGCCAACCTTTATTATCAAACGAGACACTGATGAGTTTTACAGAAATAATGGCACGCCACAAATTGAGTAGAGAGATATTGACTGGAATATTCGGAGGAAATTCTTACCTGGAAGTCTAAAGTTACCAGTTAAAATTTGAACCTAATCGTCATTTTTTATTAGTCTTTTATTTAATTACCTATGCAGTAACAGGTTGACATTAGGTAGTAGTATGATGAGGGTTTGGACCTTTTTCTTGCCAAAACATAATTATACTCAGGTTGAATATCCATAAAATACAAAAAAATGATGGCTTAGACAATCTAACAAGATACAGAAGTATCAAAAATGTGAAAGACTAAAGTCTTAAATATTAATCGGGAAATTTTAACACAAAATAAAAGTAACACGATGAGAAAGTAAATAGAAAATGTTCTATTACTGGGTAAATTAGTTAAAAATAACAATTTCACTGTATAAAATGTACGTTAGGCAGCTTATGGACTAATTTTACAATCTGTTACTAAGTCTATTGTTTAAAACAATGTAATTTAGGTTTTCTATACCTAGGGTTAGCATCTTGGACTTCAGTGTAAGAAGTTACATGTTCCAGGATACGCATTTGGATTAGGGCCTCCTTCCTATAGCTTGTATCATTATCTGACTCATTGAAATGTGTAATGTAGAATGTAAATCATCTTTAAAAGTTTTGTCCAAAATGAGCATTCCAAAGTAGTGGATGTTCATTCCGGTCTTGCTCCAAACGCAACGCATTCGTCATGGTAAGTGGAGAATCGCGTGCCGAAACCCAAACAAGCTCTCTTTTTTCTAATTACTGTATAATGTACCATAAATCCAAGGGCGATGGCATAGGATCATGATCATAAATCGTAAAATACATTTAATTCTATTACAATAATACATATGATTATCAAGATTCATTTAATTTAAGATTTAAAAAAACTTCCTATTACATTACTACAGTTTCGAAATACATATTTCATTGAAATCACAGAAACAACCAGTTTCTTAGTTAACACAATTTGTAAACATGTCTCACCTGTACAAATTATTGTGACTTACTATTTGTCTATACATGTTTGGGGTGAAAAATTTACATATCCAAAATATGTTTACTTAAGTCCATTTAAGTACTCCATATAAAACTATAAATAATGTACAATGAGTTCCCATAAGAGTATAGGACGGTTAAAAGTATCATACAATGTACGGAATACATTCTTTCCTAAAATAATAATAATAATATATTCATAATTAATCTTTCCATAGTTCTCTTTCCAAAAAACCGTGTTTTACTGTACCGTATCAGAATTATAAAAAAATATAAATAAAAGTTATTATACCATAAAAAATAAACAATAGTTATCAATTGTCCCCTCTCAGAAAATATAAATACAGAAATTTTAATAGGAAAATAAAATAAAATAGGAAATAAATGATAAACAAAAATGTTTTCTTTCCCATATACATTTTATCTGAAGATAAGATGTATAATATCCAAGCAGAACTTGTGTGGGACAAACATATTTTTATTATATTTAAAATATGAGAAAATAAGTGAAGGTTGAAGCTTTTGAGGGGTTACATTTTTTATTTTTTAAATGGTTAGGGACTACAACATTATAAGTTTACACATCATTAAAGAAATTAAATAGCTAAAAGTATACATAACCTATAAACTAATTTATTAAGAATATAAATATAGTTAAGAAAAATGAACTTCATTTAAAAAATATAAGACAGAAGTATAAATTTGAGGAAATATATAAAGTTATCACATGATTGTACCTTGGTAAGAATTCTTACATCAGAAAATTTTAGCTATAAAATCATTGATTGCATCGTTTAAAATAAAACAAAATTAACGACCGGTGAAATTTGGTGCTTAGATTGTGTAGTAAAAATTCCTGTTTAAAATACATACCAAACCTTTTTACATATTTATGCATTAAACGCCATTAATAAAATAAATAAACATTTTTTTAATTTAGCCCTTACTATTTTTAAATAAAATCAACAATATATTTTATCCGGTATTTAACATGTTTTTTATTTGGAAGGGAAATTAATTAATAACTAAGTAAAGGATTGGATGTACAACATTACAAACATTTTAAATATCATATAAATAGTAAATTGTTTATTCGTCGTGTTATTTAATGAGAGAAGGTACGCGGAGTAAATTAGCAATTTATTTATCCATAATATTCCTGGTCTGCAGCGAGTTACAACTAAAGCGCTTCAGGTGAAGGCAACAAGTTGCAACATCGACCCTACTATCCTGATTCAGCAATATTGTTAACCAAGGATCTCGGAAAACATTTCTGTTGGTTCTATCTCTTCCTTCCTTATGATTCTAATTAACGACATTGTTTTAAGAAACAAAAAATGTAAACTATTAAAAAATGAGTTAGTGGAATAGTATATTTCAAAGCAAGAGTCGAAAGTGGGTCTTTGTATATGAAGGATACACATAAAGACTGGTCACTGTCCAAGAGCCTATTTTTCAGGAGGGCATTTTTAAACTTTATAGTCATGGACCCTGATTCTGTTATGGACTGAGCCTGATACATCTCTACCCGCTGGTGACCCTGACCATTACTTCTCTATATACTCATATTCCTAATATAAATTGCTAGAACCCAGTTCGTTCTTCTATTAGAGCATTTGCACATAGTTTTTTTACTATGATAATTTTTGATGGATATGTCTTAGCGATGTAAGAAGGAAATATGTACCAGAGCTATTGTATTGATTTTTTAATATAAAAGAATAAAAACAGCTGTTTAGATGAGGTGAAAACATCACTTTTAGACATATCTATGATCTAACCTATATCCCACAGGGAAGTGAATATAAACATTTTTATATTTTCTGTGTACCCTTCATATTCAAGACTACATAT
This sequence comes from Nephotettix cincticeps, assembly GCA_023375725.1. Taxonomy (NCBI): domain Eukaryota; kingdom Metazoa; phylum Arthropoda; class Insecta; order Hemiptera; family Cicadellidae; genus Nephotettix; species Nephotettix cincticeps. The sequence goes on from CM041790.1 coordinate 73,572,005, forward strand.
TTGACGAGCGAAATTTATTGTGCATTTCAAATATGGAGGGAATATGCAAATCACTTTCACTCTATCAATGAACGATTCTTTTTGCTACACAACAAAGACTAATTTTTTTTTAAATAAGAACAGACATTTCAACAGTTTTCTTTATTAAAATTAATACAAAAATACTACATACAAACATTTTAAACTAATAACATTTTTATGGTATATTTTAGGTATCCATACTTTCCTTTTAGTTTATTAAACAATAAAAAATGATAGTTTATTTTGGTTTATATTAATACTTATATTCTTATTATGTAGTAAACAACGCAATAATAAATTTTCGCTGGTGATAAACATACAACGAAAACAGGTGATTCGTAGTAGAGTAGCGACATAGTATATTGCCTTGTAAAAGTTATCTTACAATGTTTTGCCTATAATATAAAATTTACATGTAGCTTAAATTTTCACATTGAGAAAATATTGGTGAGGGAAAAGTTAAATTATCATAAAAGCCTCGCTCATCTTTGTTAACCCTCTGGGTATATGTCTTAAGAGGCTTAAAATACCTTATGTTCTTAAAGACATTTTTTTCGTTTCGTTACTAGCAGTCTTAACATCAGAGAAGTTTAAATGTCACCTCTTCATTTCTCGTTTAGTTATTTATACCTGAACAAAAATAAAAACGTATGAACGCTTCCGAATGCGTATTGTCAATTGAAAATATAAATTTGACAGTTTTATACAATTTACCGTGAAAATATTTTTTATGGTATCGAAATTTACCAAACATATTGGAAAACTCGGCATAATTACGAATTAATATTTACTCAGGAAAGGAATTTACGTGATTAATTTTCTTAGTAGATGTTCCCTCACTATATCAAACTCATTTGCGCAACTGACGTTAATGTATGCTTCAGTGGCTAATTCAAGACTATGTAAATCTATGATCCCCAATTGAAAACAAGTTATTGGAAAATTGTTTCAATTTGTGAGACAACAACCCTCACTGGTGGGTATTTTAAAGTGAAGGGCGAATTAAATGCATTTGATTAGCTGCAGCTTTGTTACAGACCAACTGTTTATAGCTCCTAGTATAAATAACTTATAAAATAGGTATAATTAAAAAGATAACGCAGAACATGTTTCGATAAAAATCATGACAACAAACAATGAGCTTAACCATTTAAACCCAAAACCTCTCTTCCAACAAAAGTTTATTTAACTCCATTGAGTCGATTATTATTCACTAAGCAAAGTTTTGACTGCACTCAAAGACTTTTGGTAAAAAATTATTTATCAAAATACGAGCGAACATGTTATTGATGACAGAATGAATAAAGATATATATGTTATATTCATACAAGTAAAATTTAATACAGTAAATGTTAATTTGATACATTTATTGTTCATATGTTCATTGTTCATTGTGTGTTATATATTCTGATATGTGTGTATATGTCTTTTTTCTCATATTTAAGTATTTATTTCATTTTCAATAAATACCACGAGAATTTATATTATAAAAAATACAAATTTTATTATAATCTAAATTGTAAACATTTAACACTGAAAAAAGTATTGTAACTGTATTAAAATCATTAAAACGGTAATGAATTTCTTGTGAATCGATTCATTTTTGTAAATTTTCATGTCAACCAATGTCTGTTCAGTCTGTCGTAAACTACTTGTTAATAAGAACCAATACTTTCAAACGAAAAAAGTTTTTTATTTAAGACTTTAAAACAAACTTACTCTCCAAAGGTTAATTTTTAAACGAAAAATATTTATTTTCAAAATAATTTTTCACTAAAATTAATTATAAACAATTCTAAAATTTCATGTCAAAGAGTATTTTCAACGCATAAAACATCAAAGATAGAATACATTATTTTAAATATAATATGTAAGAATATTTATGTTATTGAAAAAAAAATTACTTTTTATGATACATCAATTGCATCTCCATGTTCATTGTTACATTGCTTGTGTTATATGTTTATATTAATTGTGTCTTATTATCCATCTTGGTGTTGTTGTCTTTGATATGTGTCATATTTCTGTTATCTGCACTCATATTTAAGTATTTATTTTCATTTTTCATTACTAAATACCACGAGAGGTTGTGTGAAAATACATAACAAAATTGTAAAAAGCTTTATTCCATGGAAATTGTAGCATTGTACACTGAAATACGTATTGTACTGTATACTCTTAAAATTAAAACGGGTTGACTGAATTTCTCTTCGTCGTAGGAATCGATTGCACATCACGTAAATATTCATTGTCAACAACTCATCGTCTGTCAAGTCTGTCGTCGGCTACTTGTTACTGAATGTAACCAAACTCACAGAAATCCCAACGAAAAGAAAGCTTTTTTATAGAATAAGTTACTTTCCTAACACATGTGGTTCCTGAAATATTTTCATCTTTCTCAAATATATATCCTCTCTTTCAAAGCTGAATTTCGATTTATCCCAACACATTTCCACAGAAATGTTTACTGACGTACAATATTTCATGTTTCAAGATGAATTCTATACATCAGGTCTAATGGCTACTAGTAAATGCAGAACGAATTTCATTAGAGTACTAGAGGGATTACGCTGTCTGAAATGAATCAAAGATAGTTTACTTTTTAACTTTAAATGGGGCAAAAATTACCCAATAATCAATATGTAAAATAAGGGGTTTTAGTTAAAGAAAAATTCAATTATTTTGGTACGATTCGGAAATCTACGAAATCATACACTTTTTCATACTGTCACGTCGTACTTTGAATGGTCAAAATGGTAGTATTATTTTAATTTAGTATATTTTTATGATTTGACAGGTTGTTTTTTACACTACAATATTACTTTGTGAATTACAACATATAATACTAATCCTAAATATAGTCCTAAATTTAAACTTGAAACAGAAAATTTAACTACCACCCTAACGGCAACGTATTAGGATCTAACTATTTATAATAAATTATAATAAATAAACATGAATAAAATAAATAAACAGAGAGGTGCGCAAGAATGGTGCGCATATTGTGTGAGGCGTAATGCGCTATATTGTGGTCATGCAGGAAGGATATTTGTTATTTCTTATTTGTGTTGTTTGAACCATTAAAACAAATACGCCCCTATATGCAAACCTATAAATCATTAGATTTCTATGGTTCGGCTCCTGTAAGTCTTGGGTTTAGTCAGAAATCAGAAATCGTTTATTGTCCTAAGGCATAGGGATATACATGGGAATCGTCAGTCTATAAAATACACATGATAACATAAATATAGATAAAAACCAATACCTAGATATACAAGAAGTGCAAAGAAATATGCTTAAGGGATTATGGTTACAGTGGCTCAATTGAAATCAATACAGACATTCTCTAGAAAAAGTTCTTCAATACTGTAAAAGGGCCTCTTGACCAGTTATTCATGCAAGATTATCTTAAACTTACTCACACTGACATTAGGTGCTGTGTCCGGTAACTCATTAAAACATAATTAGTAGTAGATCATTCCCAAAAACTGCGACTTCTTAGTGATATTTCCTTTTTGTTCATCAACTACTTTTTGTTCTTGTCGATAGACTAACCCCTATATCAAAATATACCTCGCAAAAGACCATATCTTTTACAATTTTTATATGTTTTAAGAAAGTATTTTAAGTTAGGAGTTATATTATATATATACTAACACTTAAAAGCTGACACATAAAGTGGTAACTGCCTTCCACCGCTCGCACTAACCAAGCAATATACATACAGGTAAAAATCTGATGTAACAAGGGCATTGTGGTGGTAACAATGGCGTCTTTGTGCCAACAATGACTTTATTGTGCCCGTTACCTTGCCACTCTTTAATATTAAACGAGTCCCTTTTCAATTCTAAATTAAATACTATGAATTTGTTCAACTAACGGAAATCCGATTCGAACGGTTATGAATCTGGTGTATTATAATTGAACAATACTATTATATTTATTGGGACGTAAAGGCGTATGATCTTTCACGTTGCGCGATCATTGTAAGTGTAAAGTATAACGACAAATGTGACGTTGTCTTTGAAAAAATTGATAAAATAACTACCTACAAGAATAACTCTATCTATGCACCGAAGTATCTATAAAAAATATCATTTATCATTTGGAGAAACAATATTAAAATCTATGAACACTTATGTAATTTAATTCTATATTCATCAAAACCCTATAAATTTAAATCCTAACAACATATATGAAAAAACATTATCAGTATACTCACGAGCAACAGCCTGGATGTTTCAAGGAGAGAGAACAGACGGCTCGATGTGTTATGCCAACATGATATGATACTCCTTACTTTCGTGGCGTAACCAGGGAAATATGTTCTAATAATACTGAGATAGATTAATTGATTCATACGCTCGAGTTGTAATTGATTGACTTATCTCGAAAACAAAGTTATTCGAACAATTTCCTTCTCAAATGTCACGCGTTTATCTAATTATTCTCTATAAGCCACTGTGGCTAATCCAATAGAATGAACTCCAATATAAACATAATTCAAGAATAATTAAACAAAGAAGGTAAAGCATGCAAGGCCCGATACAGATTACGAAAGCGAACAATGAGCTAATTCTTCCACAACCATTATTTAAACACAAAGCCTCTTTTCCAACAAGGGTTTATTTAACTCCCTTGAATGCGTTATTATTCACTGAGCAAAGTTTTAATTGTATTCAAAGACTTGCTTTGGCGGAAGATCCAAAACGGTTTCATGACAATAAACCAGTGGATTCTATTCATAAGTGTTTATTATAAAAATATTTGTATTTACTTTCCTGTGAGAAATAGGTTAGATCGTAGATATTTCTAAAGGGAATGTTTTCAATTCATCTGAACAGCTGCTCTGGTTCAAATAACCATATTACGTCAAAAACCAAACGACGCTACTATTTCAAATTTTGGTCTCGCAAATTGCCAACCCCCCTCCCCGGGAGCCAAGACATCCATGTCAATATATACTGAAATTGCACAGGTTTTTGAAACTTTATACCAACCTGTAGAGGGAGGGGTTTTGTGCTAGATAAAATTAAAATAATAGATTTATATCGTAAAAAATTCCTCAGTTACTTATCGTGTCATCCATTAAGGGGGTTTAATGGTCTTTACGTATAAAATATATTATTTTCTCACAGCTAAAACTTTTAATACATACTTTTTTAGGGTCTAAATAGTGGTTTGTCTTTTGTATAGCTTTACAATTTGGACAGACTTTGACTAGTTTAATTTGTTAATACTATTTAAAACATACTTAACATAGCTTTTCCCGAAAATGTTTCATTTTCAATGAAACAATATTTCATTCAATAATACTCTGCAAGATTAACTAGGATATCTCATTAATATGTTCTTACTATTTCATCCAATGCACTTCCTACCGTCAACAACTAATAGTCAAAATAGTCTATCTTTATTCATAATAAACACAAACAGTATAAGAATGGCGAAAAGTTTAATAGTTAATAAAATAGTTGTTCCTTATGAATGAATAAATAAAAGTTAATCCAATAAGAAAAGGTATAAAAAATAGCATTAACTTACAGGTTTCTGTTGATTTCTCATTTGAAAAATCATTTTAACGAGTTAAGTGATTTTGACATCGTGTACTTTCTAATGTCTTTTTAAACCATTTATACTAATAATATTATCTGGTAGAAAACTTTAAAATCCTAAATACGAAGAGCAATTTTTTTCAAGAAATTTGAGATTATGACTTATGAAAAGTGTGTAAACTTAGTTTCTTGTGTCGCTATTTTATGATTACTTGAGTAAAAATCCCTGTCATGAACTATTTTTATATACTTCTAAGTTACTTTCTAGGTATTCAGTATATAGCGGAGTGTAGGATGTGTATTTAGGTGGAATACAAACGGATTTTGTTCTCGATAGTAACGATTTCAACATTATCCATTGGACAAGTATTAGCTACTTAAAATGTTAAAATAAGATAATTTTTAAAATATATAGTGTGTAAATATATTATAGTAAAAATATGTTTTACAAAACTCAAAAACACTTTAGTGACATCAAATGACAAAAATAGTAAATTTGAACGTTTTCTGAGTGTAGCCGATAGAGCAGGTACTGCCACTACAACTGTGTGGAAATCACTTTAACGCAATTACAGATCTCAAAGGTATATTCTAATTTGTAGAGAGTTCAGAAACACTCTGTGTACTAATTATTTCTCAAGTAATCATCACATACTTTAACTTCTTAATGTGGTGAGGTTATTGATCTTCAGACCATTTAGGCACTTAAATTCGATTTAAAAGAGTTTTTGTTAAGAAAACTTATCAGTTAAAAGGAGATATCAAATAAAACAAAACACTTGCGGAATTCATCTGACCCCAACGCTGTTCGCACCATTTTGATTCCATAACAGATGCCAAAGCTCATGTAGAAGCCACCAGTAATATCATACATGACAGACTGTAGAGTTTAGTGAAATTTAAAATAATTACAAATGTTTTTTTACAAATGAACCGTCCTGTCCTCAGGTGCTGCCGCCATGGTCCTTTCAGCCATCGATGCTGTCAACCTCTGCCTGCTGATCTTCCTACTTACTGGTAATACTATTTTTCGTTTGAAAAATTTCCATACGACTACAATCGAATGACTAAACCTCCGTGTATTATACGAGATAAAGACAAATATGGTCGTTTGCTGATTAGCCTTTTTAAAAGTCAAATAATTTAGTAGAAATATAAACTAGGTAGCACTAGCACGCTGGCGTGAGGGAAGCGAGTTCCATCTACAATTTATCGTTACCTACAGTATCTGGAACATTTTTTACCCTCAAATGATTGAGAATATGTGTACATTGTTCCTTTGTGTCGTTTTAATAAGACATGTTTTACTTTCCGATCTATCTCTATTTATTTGTTCTCAATCAATTTGAGAAACCTTAAGAGGGTTTATAATATAATATATTTTAATACACACCGTTTTATATATTTTAATACTCGTACACATCTAATTAATTTTGAGTTGGTTTAGACAATATTACGATATGACCTAAGTTTTATTAACAACTGAAATTTATCACAATGTAACTACTAATAAAAAGGTTATGCCTACTTGCTTATCATCCAATATCATGGGAATGAGTAGGTTTGTCATAAATAAGGGAACTTAACTTTTCCCCATAAAAAATCATCTATCGAGTCATCCAAATAATTCCACAAATCCTATTAAAACAAGTGTATTTTTGGGACATTAAAAAACAATAAAACTTTTTGAGTGATGTGACTATAAGCTGAAATTCAAGAATAGCATATAAAATTTAGAAATAATTAAGACTTTTATTCCATATTTGGGTTATTGTTACCCTTAACAGTAATTTGTCCTGGTCTTACACCACGTACTGTGTTTACCATGTAGTCAGGATGCTATGTATTTTTATGGTGATGGTTAAACTATTTTTACTGTAAAAAATAATCTAAAAAAGTAGAAAGTGCAACAAGAGATAAGGTACAGCTTTTAAAATTACATTTCTAGCCGAAACTTTAGTGTAGGCTATAAATTGTTGGAGCTAATGAAAGCATAAAAGCAAAATAAAAAATTTTAAATATATAAAACATATAAGAAATAAAAAATTTTTGTAAACGTTTCTTTTCACGATACTAAATTTTTATTTAATATCGAAATTGTTTATAAGTTTGTTTTAGTTTACATTACAGGAAAATATCTTAAGCTTATGTATTTTTACTTATAATATTTGTATACTATCTAACTATTTATAATGTTGCTCAAACATACATTTGAATATTACGGTTCTACAGGAACTGAACAGGAATCGTTATATCAGTACTTATTTTACAAATTAGTATATTGCTTCATTTAGTTTGAAACTATTTTAACTATTTTCCTTTTTATTAGGAAGGTTTATTCTTACATAAGTAGCAACATAAATTGTACATTATAAGTTAAAAATACAAAAATGCTTAAAGAAAAACGTAAAAAGAAAGACATGAACGCATGCAAGAATACACAAGATAATATTACAATTTCATTCGGCTAGTTATTGTCAACATTACCTTTAAGAGGAGAAGAAGATGAAACTTTCTCCTGAAAAGAGGAGATGAACTGTATTGTCTTTTAAGACATTCTTTAATGCACTTGGTACAAAGGTTTTCAGATTTTGCTCTGTTTAAATCTTGATGGAAATTGAAACATTGTTGTAATTAGCTTTTTTTGTGTGTATAATTAATGTATGATAAATTATTCATTGTCATGTATGAATACAGAAAATAAAAATATATTATAGTTAGCTTATTTTTGTGAATATATATTATCATTTTTATTTTATAAACTCAAGATTCTTGGTTTTCAGTTTAAAGTATACATCATTTTTCAAATTTGAAATAAATTTATAGTCTCTATTTCTATCCCAATAAATGTTTAGATCTATATTTTGCTAGCCCTAATCTTTCTGACAGGCTTCTGCTAGTTCACGGATCAAAATTTGGTTCAAAATTAAAAACTAATTGAGGCGTTAATAAAAAATTTTGGCTCCTTCTTGATTTTCACAGGGACTTCACTCCGGCTTAGCTTCAACACTCAGTATAACCAGGATTTTCGGCGAGGCGCGTATTTCCTTACTGTACATCTGGAAGGGGTATCCTGGAGGAAAGATGCTTGCTTCGCATACTATTTGGGTTGGCTGGACAAAGGGATATATTGTCCAAGGGAGGGTACCCTCAAATAAAAGATTGAGGACTCCATATCCAGTGAATAGGGGAAAAAGAGGCGCTGACAGTTGTAGTATTAGGTAATCCTTCCAGGATTTTCTGTGATCTAACACGCATTAGAAACACGTGCCGAGCCCGCTTTGCTAAGGGCTCCTAATACTCCATGTATCTAACGTCAAACTGAAACCCACTCAAACTCAAACTTATTTATTTCACAGATAAATAAATTTACATGAAATAGTGTTAAGTAAATTACATATATCATACGTCTTTAAAGTTAAACAAGTAATGTTCTTATTATCTATTTACATTGAGTATACATCAGAATTTTCCAGATAATATACCTAAACGTCATAGAAGACACTCTCTAGAAGATAACTTTTGAACCTCCTCTCAAACGCTCTGGCACTGTTCTTCCTTCTAATGCTCAATAATTGAGCATTAGATTGAGCGTTGAATAATTTTATGCCAGAAAAGTTCAGTTGTTTTTCGAAAAATGTTTTTCTGTATCGTGTAATTATTATTAACTCTCTATTTCTTAGGTTATGGCAATGAGTAGAATTTTTACTATTGAAGAAATGTAAATGTTTTTTCACGAATTTTGAACCCTGAAAGATGTACAGACAAGGAAATGTAAATATTTGATTATTTTTGAAAATCTCTTTGCAAGAATGATGGTAAGGTAACCTAAAAACTGCCCTCATTTCCCTCTTCTGAAACTTGAAAAGCATTTTTGTTAAAATGCTCTCATTTCCCCAGACAGCAACCCCATAATTCAGGTGAGGGAACCAAGCCATAGTGTGCCATGAGTAGCTGTGATGTATTACTTACAATCGCAAGCCACCTTATTACAAATGTGCCAGAAACAATTTTTTACAAACACTTCTAAGCTTTTTTCTAGGATGATTCCCAGAAATTTCACTTTATCGCAGTGGGATAACACAAAATCATCAATACATATGAAACCATGTCCCAGATTATATGAATTTTTGATGCTGAAGCTCACTAGATACGTTTATGACATGTTTGTTGAGAGTAAATTATTTTTAAACCATTGAAATACCAAATTCATTTCATTAGCAGCTTAGTTTTTAGCTGCTGATGGTCAGATACCCTACCGCTAAAGAGGTATCAGCCGCAAACAGACGGGGAAGGGACTGGCGAATGCTTAGTGAAAGATCATTAACAAAGAGTATAAATAAAAGAGGACCAAACACAGAACCTTGGGTTACACCTATATTGGAACAATAATTCTGCGAGGACCTGTCACCTTCTCCAACAAAAAGCAACAGAACAGATACACTTCTATCATTCAGATATGAAGAGATCCATGAGTACGGAACACCTCTGACTGCAAGGAGAGAGAGCTTTCTGAGAAGCCTGTCATGGTTTACTAGATCAAAGGCTCTGGTGAGGTCAATGAAAAAACCAAGACTTGAATTTGAAGAATCAAGATCTCTTACCATTGCCAAAAGTAATGAGTTAAAAACATCCAGAAATCGTTTGTGTAAGATCATTCTGAGTAAAAACCTCTTCTGTAGGTTTGAAACGATCTCTTCTGTAGAATAAGACAATCAGTGTGTTTCATGACTTAGAATTTACGATGACTTGACTTTGATTTGATGAATTTGATTTATTTATAGTTTTTTACCTTATCCAGTAGCTAAAATTTTAATATCGTGATCAGGTAAACCTCATATAAAAAATGTTTGTATTTACTTCCCTGTGGGAAATAGGTTAGATCATGGATATGTCTAAAGGGAATGTTTTCAGTTCATCTAAACAGCTGTTCTTATTCTTTTATATTAAAAATTCAATACAATAGCTCTGGTAGTTTCTATGGAAACCTGTTACATATTTTAATCTTAAAAATCATGAACCCCCCCCAGAGCTAAGACATATCCATGTCAAAAGTAATCACACAAGTCCTCGGAGCTATTAAGCCATTGAGATACCACACCAACATTTAAAATGTATTCATTTAGATAGTAGAATAAAAAATCTAAATTAAATACAGGGTTTTCTATAAGACATAGCGGCCATATTGAACAAATCTGAAATTCAAATTGAGTAAGTTCCAAACATAAAGTGTGGTGGTAAGTCGTGTATTTGAAAAGTTAGCCACTGGATCACTTTACAAACCTCACCCCGTATTTATGATCTCCGTAAAATTAATCGATGTCTAAGTGATAAGACACTACTACAGCTTGTGTGAAGCACACTATCGGACATCAACAATGATCATCTCACCATTGCTCGTTAACAACGTTCCCAGCACAATCAACTGTTGTGCTGTTGATTAACAGGCTGGGACTCAAGCGTTCTTGACGGAACCACCGTTATGGATGAATTGCTGCTCCCACTAAATTTAGAATTTTGCATGCTGAAAACTTTATTACTATTTAGGTTGTAAATAAATTTATTAAATGACCTTATTGTTTATAGGTTTACACATATTTAGTTTTTTTTAACTAGATTAGGTTCACAAATAAGAATGAACACGTTATGTTCATATAATGAAAATAATTATTTTAGAACCACGCTTGGAAAAAAAACTATGCATTAGTTTCACAAATAATCAATGAACATTTTATGTTCATATAATGAAAATAAATTATTTTGAACCACGCTTAGTAAATAAACTATGCATGTGTACTAAACCCTGTTATTTTTAAATCTAGAAACAATGAAGTTATTTATACTGATTTATTAAACTGTTTTCGAAACTAAAAAGTCATGAAATACGAGCATAAACACTTTGTGTTTTACATTTTTAGCCTTAAACCTTTCATTAAACGCCTTATTCTTACAATTTGACTGTTATACAAATACAAAATAGATTTCTTACAAGTTACCATTTATCTGTAACCACATGCCTTCTACATACAAAATAAATACTAATTCAAATTTCCATCCTTTCAAACAGTTTGATAAAAAATTAATAATTTTTACAATATTAAATGCATGAAACGAATTTCATGAGGATATTTTTTCCTTAAACCTTAGCACATTAAGACTTAAATTTTTACTCCTTCAAAACAAGGAATTGCATTACAAGTTCAAAGAATAATTTACTAACTTAACACTATAAATTTTTAAACTATTTAATCACATAAAATATTTTCATTTAATGGATAGTAACATGAAATTTAGGTGACGTAAAAACCTCAATAAAAACCTTTGTTTCAAGCCGAAATAAAAGCGAAACATCTTTGAAAGCTTTCTTCGTTTAGAGTTGTGGGAATTTCTTTTACCGTTGATTGTGTCTGTATTCTGGCCACGCGCTAACACGTAAGCCCAGCTCTCCCTTCGCACTTACGGTCTTCAGCAGTTTAATAATTTTCTGTTCTGCACAAAGTGATAATCATTTAATGTCCAATTGGCTCATAAAACTTTTATTATTGAGGTTTTTTGTCATTTGTTTGTTCTTAAGTAGAAAAATAAGTAGGAAATGGATTTTAAATTTGGGTTTTTTTATATACATGAAATCAAACTCAATAACTTTAAATGAAATGGCAAAAGTGAGTAAATTTATGTTTTCCCTCGAACTACGGCCCAAATTGTATCATTTTATTTTCATACATGTCATTATTCGTTAAATGTAAGATCAATTATTTTTGTGATGTTTTGATGATTTTATTCATCACTTGTCAAACGGATTTTTTTTACTTTTGATTTCATAGTTTTCTGACTCATACAGAAGTGTATTTATTACAATTGAATATATTTCCCAGCCAGTATTAGTGTCTTTGTTTTACCCTTGGTCTTATAGCATAATTTTAACTGAAATTCGTTAAAACCTAGTATTGTTATGAATTTTAAGAAGTTATGCTACGAAGTTGCCTAACTTCATTTAAACATCTATATGCATTCATTAAATATTTGTAGCTTCTTCACTCAATCATTAAATAGGTTTTGAGCAAAGTGTTCATTTTATTGAAATAAAAATAAAGTTCTCTGTTTTTCTCACAGTATGGTCCTTACACCATAGCTTTTATACAACTTATTCGTTGGTAAACTTAAAAATATTTTACCAAATGAACTAGTTCCTTATAGTGTAACTTATAGCAAAATACAATAAAATTCCTACATTATCTTTATTAGAAAAATATTTTTACTTGAAATTAGTTTTTTAGTAAATAATTAAAATACCTATATGTTTTGAAGTAGGAATTCTAGTATATATCTAATCTCTACATTAAATACCAGATTTGAGAGCTAGTGCGGTTTTCAGTTTAGAGTTTTAAACGTGTGAGAGAAGTGAATACATTTCCTAAACTCGTTCTCTCTCGCTGTAACATTTACGATAACAAGGAAACCACAAACACTCAAAACAACATCAAAGCGACACTTGAACGTGCGAGGCTCAATTGTTTTGGCAGGTCGTCGCTTTATGTAAAGGCCCCGTAAAAGTTAACAGTGTCGTTCGCAGCTGATGCTCCACCCTGCAAAGTTCACTAATCGTTTCCGAGTTTCACATCTCGACGGACGTCCTTAGATAATAGAATTTCGCTAAAATACATTTTATTTATTTTGTAAATTTATAAAAACGACAACACGTAAGTAATCTTGAAAAATCTTTGTAAAAAGGATAGTTTGTGTTATTTTAAATTAGCATACACAAAACACAGCTAACCAATTTTTAATTTTTGTTTACAGTTTGTAAGGTAAAAAGATGGGTTTTTGTCTTACATATTCCACAAAAATTGGATGCAGTTAAAATGTGGCTCTTAAAGAAAATCTTTCAGACGGTATAATAGTTGGGTATAATTCTGTCCATTGCCTCATTAGTCTACTTTTTTAGTATACCGTATATCCAATAATTATTGACATGTATATATCTTAACTCTTGGGGGCTATTGGCAATCAGTCAAACACCCCGGTTTTTGTAGCTTATGTATTTAATTTGGCCTCCAATCACTATTTGTGTTATAGTATTTGCGATTTAATATATTCTTTAATATTCTTTAATAGTTATTCTTTAATAGTTAAACATATTTTTAAACTAACCTGCATACTCCTTACGTCTCAAACATGTCTGCACCTACCGACTACTTACCTCTGAAATATCCCTCCCATTACTGAGATGGTACATATAACTTAACTGACTTTTCGTTGTAGGGTACCGGTGTAGAGGGTTCCACGTGGAGTTGCGGGCGCCCCAGTACGTCTCGTTTGGCAACTCCGCTCTTCTCAAGGGTGACTACAGCGTCACGGAGGAGCAGTTGCACAAGGTTGAGTGGCTTCTACTTGGTTGTATTATCCTACCCTGACTGTCCGTTGTAGGGTGTCGGTGTAGAGGGTTCCACGTGGAGTTGCGGGCGCCCCAGTACGTCTCGTTTGGCAACTCCGCTCTTCTCAAGGGTGACTACAGCGTCACAGAGGAGCAGTTGCACAAGGTTGAGTGGCTTCTACTTGGTTGTATTATCCTACCCTGACTGTTCGTTGTAGGGTGTCGGTGTAGAGGGTTCCACGTGGAGTTGCGGGCGCCCCAGTACGTCTCGTTTGGCAACTCCGCTCTTCTCAAGTGCGACTACAGCGTCACAGAGGAGCAGTTGCACAAGGTTGAGTGGCTTCTACTTGGTTGTATTATCCTACTCTGACTGTTCGTTGTAGGGTGTCGGTGTAGAGGGTTCCACGTGGACTTGCGGGCGCCCCAGTACGTCTCGTTTGGCAACTCCGCTCTTCTCAAGTGCGACTACAGCGTCACAGAGGAGCAGTTGCACAAGGTTGAGTGGCTTCTACTTGGTTGTATTATCCTACCCTGACTGTTCGTTGTAGGGTGTCGGTGTAGAGGGTTCCACGTGGAGTTGCGGGCGCCCCAGTACGTCTCGTTTGGCAACTCCGCTCTTCTCAAGTGTGACTACAGCGTCACAGAGGAGCAGTTGCACAAGGTTGAGTGGCTTCTACTTGGTTGTATTATCCTACCCTGACTGTTCGTTGTAGGGTGTCGGTGTAGAGGGTTCCACGTGGAGTTGCGGGCGCCCCAGTACGTCTCGTTTGGCAACTCCGCTCTTCTCAAGTGTGACTACAGCGTCACGGAGGAGCAGTTGCACAAGGTTGAGTGGCTTCTACTTGGTTGTATTATCCTACCCTGACTGTTCGTTGTAGGGTGTCGGTGTAGAGGGTTCCACGTGGAGTTGCGGGCGCCCCAGTACGTCTCGTTTGGCAACTCCGCTCTTCTCAAGGGTGACTACACCGTCACGGAGGAGCAGTTGCACAAGGTTGAGTGGCTTCTACTTGGTTGTATTATCCTACCCTGACTGTTCGTTGTAGGGTGTCGGTGTAGAGGGTTCCACGTGGAGTTGCGGGCGCCCCAGTACGTCTCGTTTGGCAACTCCGCTCTTCTCAAGTGTGACTACAGCGTCACAGAGGAGCAGTTGCACAAGGTTGAGTGGCTTCACCAGAAGTAGAGGGTTCCACGTGGAGTTGCAGTATTTGGCAACTCCGCAAGACTACAGCGTCACAGAGGAGCAGTTGCACAAGGTTGAGTGGCTTCACCAGAACCGTAAGATTTGGCAGTATGTCAAAGGACGCAGACCACCCTATATAAACTACACCACCCTGGGATCCATAATTGATGTGAGTGGCACTATAATTAAGGGAAGTTAATATTTGATTTACTCATAAATTATGTATTGCTTTTGCTACAAGGGATTTAAGACTTATTTCCGTACTTTGACCACGGCTGATTGTTTTCTTACTTGTCAAGAAAATACACTTTGAATTTGTCAGTCATATGAATACTTAGTCTTTTATTCAACAAATAGTTGTTGACAGATTGCAGAATATTTTAATCCAAATTCTTCTTTTAATTTAATTCCAAATAATCTACTTGAGGAATTAGGCAGCTAAGACGGATCTACTAATCAATACTTAAATAAGACGTTAAAACATTTTGTGGTTTTATATTCAAACATATATTTAGGTTCAAAATTATGTGGCTTAGTGTCAAAGCGATTCGATTTTAATTTTTTTGACTGCTATAAAACACAATACAATAAAATTCGTTGATACATTTATGTTTTGAAGATTTCTATATGAATCATTATTACAGGAGCTTAAGAGGTATCAAAATTAAAGATGCAATTATAAATAAATCCTGGTATTCCATGGTTATTACCGACAGTAACGGCCATGAAATATCAGGATTACAGAGTGAATTATGGAGGCTGGGCAGTAATACCTTTTATTGGTGGCTTTTATTAAAAAAATAAATAAATATAAACTGTAGATTTACAAAAATAAGAACAACCTGGATTCTGAGCAGGACGGTCAACAGTAGATAATATTTTTGTCTTGAAGCATTTGGTAGAATGAAGATGCATGTACGGTGAAGAGACTCATGTAGCAACTATAGATTAAGAAAAACTTATAACAATTTTCCTATTGCAGCTTTAAAGATACAGCTAAAGATGAATATTAGTTCAGTTTTGATTCTTACGGCACAGAATTTACATCGGCTGAGAATACATATAGAGTTAGGGTGGGGAATGAAGCGTTTCAAGTGATTTAGGGGCTGAGGCAAGGCTGTTCATTATCACCAACGCTATTAAACTTTACCTTGTTGGAATTTTACGGAATTGGCAGAGGTGTGAGCCTATGGGAGTGTGCAGTCCTGCGTTGAACCGAGAGAATCTTCTTGCTATGCTTCTTGACTTTCATGGCACCCGTCCAAACCTTTGCACCATACAGAAAAATAGCATTAACAATGGACATGAGAAATCGCATTTTACTGGACCTCGTAATTCCAACATTTCTACAATACTACACTCACTTAGATTTCAGTTATACAACTTTATGACAATATTCAATGATAAACCAACTTTTTGGCAACTGCTTTAACCCTTTACAATCCTGCTGAAGGGTTTTGTTCTCCTATGTTCCTCTCACTATTTAGATCACTTCTTCATTTCCCAGCTGTCCTTGAGCGACAGACACCAGGTGTTACTGACGAACCTCAACTTTGACGCCAGCGGCATCTACACGTGTGAAGTGTCAACTGAGAAGCCCATTATCTACACCAAGGCGTCAGACGATTTGGAAATTACCGTTATCAGTAAGTACTCTATTAAGTTTCACTTTTTATTTTTTTAGTCAATAACAATACTGAAACTATATGACATATTCAAATCAAAGATCATTAAAATCGGTCCAGCCGTTTCTCGAGCTATAAATGGTGTAACTAACAAGACCTTTTTAGATAATTTTTAACTGTGGCATTTATTAACATGTGACATTTAATTGGACACGAAATAAAAAATAGGTACATAAACTCCCAAAACTGTACAGTATCAACGTGGCAAGTAAAACTGTTTATTTTGTACAGTATTTATCTACTTTATATTTTTAAATTGATGATTGATACGGAAGGCTTTGAATAGCAAATCACATTGCTAATGGAAAATAAACCAACAGCTGTAGCTTTAAAAATCAAATGTGTTGATTGTAGAACATTTGTAAACAAACTTATTCCCCATAAGGATAACATTAGAAATTTAAAACGCCATAATGGAAACTTATCTAACTTATGGAAACTGAGTATGCCTAAAGTATGATCAAAGCAGAGACGAATAAAAAAATCAAAGATCATTAAGATCGGTCGGTAAGGTCGAGTTAAAAGTTTTGTAACTAACACATGTATTTAGTTCATTTAATTCTTTTATATATTTAGATTAGTAAAGATAAAATTACTAATTTTGAATTTATTATCTCAAAGCAAGTAATGTTTTAGTTAATATTGCTATAGGGAGTATATGTTTTTAAAGACTGTTTATGCATAAACTAGTCATACTATTGTAAAATATATTCATTTTTACTAACATAAATATGATATACACAATTAATACATATACCTGTCATTTTATTTTATTTTACTCCACAGTAAACCTATCAGTATTCAGTATTGATAGGCTATTGATAATTACAATACAGTATTTTATTACCAAACAGTTAAACCTTAATTTTATGTTATCAAAAATGTATTATGCAAAAACCTAGGATAATTCTTTAATTAAAACCACTTTACTGGGAAGTGGTTTGAATGCAAATGTTAGCAGAGAAACGCTTTTAAAATAAAAGCACCTGACAACATTAGTTAAGCACCATGTAAGCTTTTGAAAAGTAATGGTTTAAAATTGTTCATCACTAAAGTATAAACCTCTTAGTTTTTGGTTGAGCCAGAAATAGAAAGTGTAAATAAAGTGTTCATAAAATATGTGTCATACAGTTAGCTATTGCGTGATTATAAAGCAATAAAAGTACTTTTAAAATTGCATTGTATTTTTGTACGAAGATAGCAGTTATAAAACAGTTTTATACTTATTTTGTTGTATGAGTGGTTAAACAATATAAAACAAAATTGAATAAACAGAAATTCAAAACTTTGTGAGTTTTCAGAGTCGAATGCATTTATCAATTTAACCGTGTAATTGTGCTGCGCTTTTATTATTCAACGAATAAATATTTTTAATATCTATTACTTCGCTTAGGTTTATTGTCTTTAAAGTCTTGCATATTATCAAATTATATATTGCGGGTTTTTGTGTGTAAGAAGATATGAGAAAATCAATAAAATGTTGGAAACATTTTAATATTCTGATTAAATTTTAATAAATAGGAGGATTTCGTATTGAAAATGAAATGTATTGCTATATTGTAGAAGAGAAGTAATTTATAGCAAAAGTTGGAAGTTTATTTACTAAATTCAAACGAAAAAAGTAGTTTAAAATAAAATAACCAGGCAAATTTAAATGTTAAAAATTCCTCGTTATAAAATAACTACGTTTTTAATTGTTTTTAAGTGAAAAAAGTTAAATCACTTGTAATGAAATCATATATTCTATATGTGAATATCTCCATTTAACAAATATAATATTCTATTATTATAAATTTTGTTTGTGCTGTTTGGAAGAATGGTACAGTAACTATGTTTCTATAAAATCGGTAGTGTCAAAATACAAAATTGAAAATAATTGCAGAAAACCAAATGGAGGATCCACGTATAACTTTCCGGAAGCCAGAATACACGGTGGGCGACTGGCTTCAGGTCAACTGTACTTCCGCCTCCGCTCGCCCAACCCCTGACGTCACTTGGCTTCTCAACGGAAAAAAGGTGAACATTTTTCTTTTCATCTTAAAATTTAGAATCGAATGATTCAATTCGATTTTGTTTGATAAATTCTATGATTGAGGATTTATAAACTAATCTATAATATTTAGGTTTTAAAAAAGGTAGTCTTTATTGGCCTCAAAATAGGTGTTTCCCCAAAATTATTTACATTAAAATTTCTTGCCTACAAGTTTTGTGACATGTATATATCAGCTCTAAAGGTGGTATTGACAATCCGTCTTGCAAAAAATGGTGACGTCATAAGCTTAGTGATGTCATATAGTTACAGGAACAGCTATATAGAAGAACTAAAAATATTCCCTTTAGACATATATGATCTTACCTGTTTCCCCCAGGAAAGTAAGTACAATCATTTTTCGAATATGTTTAACCAGGAAAACGTGGTTTTTAGAGTCATGGCTCTCCTTGTGTGTCTACAATTAGTACTTTTAAGAAAACTGTATTCTTCATATAGTAGGCTACGTTATTCAACGGTCGTCTTATAAAGAATAAGTTAAATTCGATATATTGCACAGATTTCAATGTAATATCGTATATAAGTACAGTAGTAGCAGTTTATTATCATTATTATAAAAATTAACTTTTGTAGGATACCCATGGTGGCTCGATAATGTTTTTGTCAATTAACTGATATCAATAATGTATTCAAGTTTTGTGTAGTGAAGATCACACCCTGACATTGTGAAAGTATTTCATTCCGTGTGTTTCCCAGGTGGACGAGACGCTGATACACTCGTTCACGGACCAATCACCGTCCTCGGTGACGGCCCAGCTGACGCTACAGCTGACCGAGGAACACGTGGACGGCATAGAGCTGACGTGCCTGGCTACGATCCCCAAGTACCAGGGCAATGAGGTGCACCAGAGCGAGTACGCCGACCACAAGGCGCAGTCAGTCAAAGGTCAGCATCTATATTTATAACAAATTGTATACATTTGTAGTTTGACACTTACTCTTTTATTAGAGTAATAAAATTAGAGTTTTCTATGTACGTTGCTTGTAATTATTATAGTTTTACATATCATAACCCAGAAAAGCCAAAATGGGAATTATCTAAATTTTTATCCGTGCCTCATTCTATATCTAAGAAAAGGGCACAGCCGTATTCTCAGTGAAAACGATAGTGCCCCAGCACAGAAACATGTGGACTCCGCCACTTGATTTATGCAAAACGTGACTTCAGCTGCTTACGCAACCACCTGTGACGTCAGATGCTGACTCAACCACCTGTAACGTCAGACGCTGACACAACCATCCGTGACGTCAGACGCTGACGCAACTACCTGTACGCTGACGCAACCACTTGTAACATTAGACGCTGACGCAACATCTGTGATGTCAGACGCTGAAGTAACCACCTGTGACGTATCGCATAAATCAAAACTAGGTCAAGGCATCCCGAAATATTAAAAAAATACCCCGAACCGAACTTTTGATGCGAGACATTTTTTTACTTTTAGGTTTTCATAATATTTATTTCATTCAATAATACAACCAGAATGTGTACAATATTTATAATAAACGATCAGAGGAGGCGTGCGTGGACTGCGAAGTGGTGGGGGCGTAGGGTGCAGCACAGTAAAAAGCCATTTCAGGGTTCAAAATTAATTTCCTTTTCATTTTTGGAGGGTTGTCTTCTTTAATTTGGCAGCTCAAACAAGCATTCTTCAACGCAGCGAGCGTAAGGCTCAATATATATGCGTTATAATAATTTGTTTTAAATCATTGTAGAGGTTACCCACCAAAGGGCTTCTTTTTGAAAGTAGAATGTCTTATAACAAGTGTTCTCTACCTTCAAGCTTATGATTATAATGATGACAATGATGTTGATTGGATGTTGTCGCAAATGTGACTGAAAAAACATTGGAGGGAACCGTGTAAACATACTTCATAAACCTCTCCAACATCCACATCTTGTACAACAGCGTATTGATATAACAGTTACATTGAAGGAGGAGAGAAGAATAAACTTTTTCTTGAACTTGAACCCTGCTACAAAAATCATTACAACACATTACAACTGACGTCATATCTCAGTTCTAAAATAAGTAAGGTAGCATAGATAATGGTCATAAAAATAAATAATACTGACAATAAATTAAAGGTTTACGTATGTTTTTAATACAATTAAGAAATATTGAGAGTGATGTAACATAAGTTGGTAAATAAATTGAGCGAGAAGAGACAATAAATACGTGTAATTGTTCCAAGACGGGTGAGGAAAAGGGTTAGCATTGAGAAGTATTGCAAGAAGTTTCAGTAACAGAATTTTTCTGATGCTGAACCAATGAATCACATAAATAACGTGTAATGGCTTTGAAACTATTGTCAGTGACTGAACAAAATCCAGGTCATATACACTGCTTGATGGCTGACGTTTGCCGTGGTTGATAGTAGATCAGTGCTGTGAAATCTGAGGGTGACTATAGTTTAGTTAAAGAAGAGAATGTTCCTTTAAGTGGACAGCAAAGTAAGACAACGATAAAATCAGATGACATCAAATCCCGCTACCGGAAACGTACGTTTTGATGTGATTAACGCCAGAAGTTGCCAAGGTAGGAATGACAAAATCAGACAGCGACAAATTCAAATGACAAGAAAACCCAATATCGAGAAATCAGACATAATTTACGTCCCCGCATCGATGAACCTCATGAAACAGATATATTAACGAATATATGTAATTATAATATAATAACCAGGGTACAAGATAACTTCAATGAAAAAACTACTGAAATAAACTGTTTAAAGTTATTGGTGATAATTTACCAAGTCCCAAAACATGTTTCCAAGATAAGATTGAAAAGCATTGTACGTAATTTCACCTCTAAATGCTCTAAACATTTTATATAACTAAATAAACTTTCATAAGTTTAACATAGCTAAGTTACATAACATTAAATTGACGAGAGGTCCTGATTAAATTAGTATATCTAATATGACAACTGTAGGTATTTATATCGGTACTGGTATAACAGTAATCTTATTGGTCCCCGATGTTTGGTTACAGCGATGGCAAGCTAATCACCCAATGTTTGGGGAACAATCAGATTCCAGCTCTGATTGGAGTGTTGCCAACCGCACAACTCCAGCTGGGCACGACATTGGCACAACTGTATCCTGCTTAATCTGCGTTGGAAACCTTAATTACTGGGATTCACATTTTTTAATTCGTGGAAACTGTTTCAATCAATATCATTTTGGCGGTAAAGTACTTGGTCATCGTCTCGTACAGAAATAGAATAACAATTGGTTATTCCACAGTTAGAAAATGTTGTAATTTTGAATTACGACGAGCTTAAATCAAAGAAGAATAAATCAAAAAAGGTTTCTTGCAACTATCTGAAACCTTTTACTCTATTGAGTATTTTCAAACAATAGGAGCCTTTAAGACCCTCTCATTAACTTTAAGGTAGTATTACAAACATATATTTCTGTAGGGATAAAATTAATGCATATTTATTTTCATTCAAAAACCAGTTTTGATACTCGCTTACAACCCTAAAGACACAGGTTCGATTCCCGGTCATGATGCGTATGGAATTTAATTTCTCCGACTGCCCCCGTGCCGTGAAGTAGTCGTTAGGTCACGTAAGAGACACTAGTGCGACCTGACAACTGTAACATAACACTGTACCTTGACCAGAAGGTTACACGACATTACTTAGTATCAAAAAATTTCTACAGTTCCCACCTCTGTTGATACAACAGTTGATCCTGTTATACCCCCAAAACTGCAAATTTATACAAATCAAGTTCTTGTGAACAACATTGCTATATATATGATATTTCGCATGTTTATTTTAGCTATTTGTCGAGCCAAAACCACCTGATGTCAGAGCTATCCAGTACGTTTAACTATTATAATCTTTTAACGTTTATTCCATGTTGAAAAGAAACCAATTATTATCGTCAGATTAATAGAAATCGGTTTTTACATTATCTAGTTAGTTTTGTTTAATGTTAAATAAAATTTAACATACTTAATAATTAATCCTGTAATTTTGCAGCGTAAAAAGCTGCTCAATAGCCGTCACACCTTATATTATATTTTGATAGTTCAACCAAAGGTTCTCAGTGTTATTCATTATTTCAATAAATTTAATCCGTTAACGTATTTATTTCGGGAAAAAATTTGTTATAGTTATTTGGAAAGAAACTTGCAGCTTGATCTTGTATAATGTGAATGTGATTTGATAGCAATATTTTAAATAAATAATAATTTATGAATGATGTTGGAACAGTGGACGTGGTCCTGATACAGCAGAAGGCGTCAACAATGGAGCAGAAGGTGAGCAATGCTGGTAACAGCTGCGTCAGCCGACTTCTGCTGATTCTGCTGATAGCAGCGTGGCTGTCCCATTGAAGCTGATACAGCTACACAACTGTACATATCATCGTGGTGCTTTCAGGGTTTGATCCGCTCAAACCTTCCTTCTCTCCTGTTGTTTTAAGTGTTATGATTGTGAGCTGTTTCATCTTCTAAGTGTACAATTGCGAATTTTACGTTGGGGAATTCGCAATATGTGTTTGTCAGGTAAATGTTTATGAAAACATTCATTTTAATGTGCTAATGGGTTTTCATGGAGAAAAGATGGGCTTTACCTATAAGTAGATATTTAAACGCAATTTTTCATAGTTGTAAAGTTACTAATGGAAAATCCTTCATACAATAATATTGACCGTATTTTTGTCTTAATTTTTGGTTAATTAATATTTATTTTTAGTAAAAGATTATACTCATTGCTATTAAAAATCAGTTCAAGTAGGATTTTTTAGCCCAAAATGAAAGTGACATAAACACATGTTTACTTGTGTTGATAATCTAGCTATTATTTGCGTCTTTTGGATAGCTGATGTCATAAAATATGTTGATATTGTAATAGCAAATATTGAATTGATTCTCGTATAACGATGAGCAGCATTAGTAGTTTAGTGAACCATTATCCTATGTGAAATGAATCACGTTGTTCTCATTTAAGGGCAACAATTGGGTTACTTTTGAACAACTGGTCTAACAATGTAACTTATATATATTGTAAAGTCAATAGTAAATAATTACATATAGTATTGAAAAATGTTTCGAAGTCTGAAAGCTCCTTGAACATACATATCATACATATCATTAGCATTTAAGACTAAATCTTTCCTCTCTGTCAATTGATAAATTATGTAAATCCGAAATATGTTTTGTATTTACCATGTACATATTTTCGAGATAGGCCTAATTTATGCCTATAGTATTAATTGTATAAATGGGTTAATACATAATGTACCAGAATATGATTACTACTCGGTAAAAAGATTAGGTGTACATTTCAACTATAAAAAACTATATACAGCTACAAACTTTATGTTGTAGAGAAATCGTTTTATAAACATTTTTTTATTTAACAATATTGTGCAGGTTAGTGACAGGACTTATAGATAAGGAGTATTGTATTTATACATTAATGAACCACATATCAGTAGCTAGGGAGTTTCTTATCATTTAGGATCTCATAAATGACACACGTTTGGTCATTTGCGTTTGGTCATTTATCACAACTACAAATGGTTTTAGTTTTTACACGTGACTATATAGTAATAACTATAAATTCTAAAGATTTTTAGTTTTGGTTTTGATACTATTAAAGTAAACTTAAAAATACATTAATTTGAGATTCTTAGTGAGTTAATGCACGATTTCATTTACTTGATACGCATTACATTTACATTTACATTTACTTAATATTAGCAACAGTAAAACAAACTGGAAGTAGTTCAAAACTGTGTATCTTTTTCTAACTTAATCATACTGCAACCAAAACGTGTGCATATATGAGTCCTGAGCAAGATTTGAACTTTGTAAAACATGCATATCATCGTGATCTGTTGCTCAAAGACTAATTCACATATCTACAATCACTCAGCATATAATTTTTGATCTCAAGCTTTACAAATGTAAGATAGGTGTTACCGGAGTTCGTCGCACAAGATACTTTCGTTTTGGTGGTTTTAAATAGTATGATTTGATTGTTTTCTGATAGCGTTAGTCAAGACCAATGATTCAAAATAGAAAAATGATTTTTGACATTTAATAAGCTCATTACTTTTTAGCTGTACTTTATATTAAGCTCCAGATGTTTTCATAATAATTATTTCAGTCTCCAACCACTGTAAACCATAAAATTGTAAATTGTTTGAGCAATTAAAAAATTAGATTAAAAATAAAATTTCTTAGTGGAAAATTAAGGGTGGACTAGCATTACAAACCTAAAATTTAAAAAATACTAAACTGTATTCTTTCCTGATATTGAAATATATTTTATAGCTTAAAAAGCAGATGCTTTTCGAAATTCAATAAAAAAGGTTTTTACTTTCGAATAGTTAAACCTCTGCCAAAACGCATGCCTGTTAGTTTTTCTTTTAACTTTTAAACGTTTCCTTCATAATCTTACAAATGAAAATAATTTATCGATTGGATCTCTGCAATTTAAAAAATACAAAAAACAGAGTATTAAAAATATTTAATAATTTACTATGAATCACACAGTATTCCAGTCGTAAAACGTCAATTCCTTTATATATAATTACTTACATTGCAAACCAAGGTGAAGTTTTGAATATCTTCGACGATTTTACACTGAACTTTATTGATTTGATGGTAATGGATAATCTTATTATTTTGGTTTCTCTTCTACCTGTAAAAAATTACAATTAAACGATTTAAACGCCTTGAGAGAACCGTAGGAAAGTACCACTGACTAAACATAGGAGGTAAGCTAATTACGTATAGTTATGACATTTCTACACCAACGTTAATGATCACAAATTTCATGTACTAACGATTTTTTTAATCATGAATAATTTATTTCATAAAATAATTAGTATTTTTATCAACAATTCAACCGATCACATTTATATTGGGTTGCTTCAAAACATGTTTTTACATATTTTAAAATATTTTGAACCCAATTTTTTTACTTTATTCAACTTGTGTGCCTCGTACTTTTTTATGTAAAATACTTCTCTGGTGTGATGTGTATATGTAATATGTCGGTAAACTATAATGAAAGGCTAACAAAACCATACAATAATGTTTAAGAATGCCTAATGGGTTCAAGAATCAAAATATTTAATCATTTTACATTAAATACGTTTTAAAATAGAACGAAATACAAACACGTGAGCCTAAAAAGGGAGAATTACTTATTGCTTAGAGAAGAGTGAACTGTAAAATATACAAGATATGAGTCTACACACTCGTAAAAGTGCAGGCACTTTTTTACAACATACTTTACTGAATATTAAGATGTTACTTTAAGATATATTTAAAGAAACGGAATCAGCCATCAGAGACAAAACATATACGGTTCTACGTGGTAAATCGTAGAAATTGACGGTTTTATTTTTGAGAATGTTATTAAGTATTTTTACCAAAACAACTATAATAGAGTAAAATTTAGACGGAGTTAACTGTAATTATAATACTAAATCAATATATTAATTCATTGTTAAAAAAGTTTGATATTATTCTTAAACAGTTAAATTTCTGGTTTATTGTATATATCTACGTGAAACTTACACTTTAACAGCACAAAACTAAGAATAATGGTTTTTGTTATATTACTGTCAATGAATAATATTTATCTTAAATGATAACAATGATATAACGTTGTTTTAGACTAATTTAATCATGGTTTTACCAATGTTTACTTACTTAACTGTGAATACATTCTTATAAATGTGATAATATTTTAAGATTATTGATAGTGTACAGTTCCATTGAGCTTAAAATGTAGTGTTACATATTTTTTATGTGTATTGAATTGTATGTTATAAACAATTAAAGTATATTGCAAACAGCTGTTTTAGTACCCGATTGTTCTTCAGTTCATGTGTTTAGTTGGTATTGAGTGTATTTTTTTTAAATTAACGTTTTTCTAGGAACTCAAATAATTTAAGTTCTCAGAGAGTGAAAACCAGTTTGATATTGAGATTAAATAAAACAACTCTACATTCAATTATTGAATAAGATTAATTTTCTAGATTTTTTAAACAAATTTAAAACTACCGTACTTGGTTGTGCGTATCCTCAATATAATTTAATTTGCGTATCCTCAGTTGTAATACGATGACTAGATATTTATTGTATTTTGTAATGTATCCACCAAAAATTCCGATATGAAGGAACTGAAATAAAATCATTGAAATCAGAGGAGATTATGAAATCATATTAATGATAATAAAGAAACAGTATAGTATTTATTTTTCAAAATGAATAAAATAATAAATGTACCCATACTTTTAAACTAGACCTATGCAATTTCAACCGGGCCCTTGTTTCATTTCTTACTTTAGATTCAAATTAATCGGTATGGTTATATTAACTTTGAAAACTTTATACGACGTATAGTCGAAGGCAGGCAATATTTGGTTTATTCCCAATATATAAAGGATATCGAGTTAATAGAGATGAAAAAAATAAAAACGGCGAAAAAGCACAGTTTGGTGTTACACTCATATAGGTTTTCATTACAAGACGCAAAAGGGAATCAACAACCGGAAATCGTTTTCCGATTGAAATTCTACGTTTTACGTATGAGGCGATGTTGATTTTGAAATTTTGAATAAGCATTCAAATCACATTGCAGCACGTGCTGAACAACGTTTTTATCATACTGCGTTCAATCAAGGGAATTAAAACCTATCTTTAATTATTTCTCAAGAATTAATTGTTTGTAACCCATCTAAAATTATGACACGGAAGACAAACCTGACACAGAAGAATAATTAAACTTATCATTCCAAACTAAAATAAAAAGAATTGTTTTGAAACAATGAAAATGATAAAATAAACTAACTATTTAGCTGCTAAACTGTAATTTCGTTTTAACTATTTTTGATAGTTTCTTAAAACTAATAATTAAGTGTTGTTTGATTAATAAACAATACAATTATTGTAAAACTATAAAAATTGTGAGGTTAAGTTTTTTATTTCATGATTTTAGGTTAGCACAGAAAAATATTATATTTGGC
Source organism: Nephotettix cincticeps (assembly GCA_023375725.1). Taxonomy (NCBI): domain Eukaryota; kingdom Metazoa; phylum Arthropoda; class Insecta; order Hemiptera; family Cicadellidae; genus Nephotettix; species Nephotettix cincticeps. The sequence continues at coordinate 73,599,876 of CM041790.1, forward strand.
TCTATATTATAACCTTCATTAAATGGGAACCCAGGTAGATATTTTAATCCAAGAATAAATGATAAATTCTTGTGGGTTGATTGTGGCGCGAACTTGTAGTATTCATATAGTAACTGACTAAGGCTCACACGTTCCTTAAATCCTTAAATATTTTTTTCAATGATATAATTTTAAAAAACGTCAACTTTATGGACAATTTTTAGAATCTCTTTACTTGCAATCGCAAAGTATGATACAAAACTGGGCATATAAATGTCTAGTAAGATGAAGGTTAGTATTTATATTAACATTCATATCCATTATGTGTATGATGAACTTTAAATCCAATCACAGTGATGGACGATTTATCGTTTGGGACGGCAACAATAGACACACGGACTGGGCACGCGTGATAGTCGGGTCACGATATAGTGGCCTTATCAAACAAACAGCTGTTGTGCACTTGTCAGTGACCTTTACACCTGATCGATACTTCGACACTGCTGAGCAAAAACACGGCATTCTGTCTTAACGTCATTGTACGACTGTTAAAAGGTATTAATCAATTGGAACCGTTTTCGGATAATTGCGATCGTTTGCAGTTTTCAGGGGACTACTTTAAAAATCCTGTTAAAGTACCAATAAGAACTGCGGTTGCACCAAATAAAATTATTGGAACATAAGTGTGGTGTCAAATTTCATAAAGAAACAGACATGTATTGTTAAAAAAAACACTTTTTAAAACTCAGAGACCCTCAAAACAGACATTTCCACTATCTGCTGAAATTAAAAATGTTTGCCGTAAGCAATACTTTCTTCATATACGTATGTACAGTTGTACACATATATGCGCACTGGGCGAAACGGTGTAAGCATTTAAAAACTAAGAAGTTCATGAAAATTAAAAATACAATGATTCCAATGGATCCACTCTGGTATTAGAGTAGATCAAGACGGTGAGCACACACTATATATTATGTTAACCGGTTGCGGGCTTGTTATCTGTGAAGACGGTTGCCGCTAGTTAATTGTTGTCTCCTTGTCTAATTGTCTCTCTCCCCCTCTCTCTCAACACCTGCCCTCTGTTATAATGAGCTCTCGGAACATGTCTGGTGAAAGATTTCAACACATGAAGAAGCTGCAACGTCATCAACTTAAACTTCTCAAAGTAGTATTACGAAACTCATCTTTAAGGGTTCAGATTTGTATCACTTTTTTTAAAACAAAAACCTTTTTAATATAAATTAAATTTCATTTGTAGATCCTACTATATAAAGAGCTCTCTACATGAGTTAAGTATTAGAGGTCTACTGATTTATTTGTTTGAAATTTATTCCGAAAACTGTATTATGAAGAATACCGCTTTTTTACGTTGGGGTGCCTCTCACTCTCTGCCACTCATCATTTGATTATTGGAAAGCCGTTTCATTAAAGTAGTAAAAGCTAAATTCAGACTGCTTTACTTTAAACAAGGACATGCTGTTGATTTGTATATACTTTTTTATGTTTATTCTTCAGTTATATATTTTTTTTGCTTTTTTAATCTATATTGATAATCGAATTAGTAACTTTCATAATACTGTATTTATTTATTATGGTTCTCTAGGCCTATGATACCATTATAGTTAACCCTAAGAAAAGTTTTGAACTGACAATCCAAATATCGCCGGTTCTGCTTCAGGTGGAACTACCATAAGTAACAGGGCTACATTAGTAGCTAAAAATGGATTGACGTTGCTGGTAAAAATATCAGGTTGCTACGATTACAAAAAATTGTTACAACATTGCTAAAAACATCATGTTGCTAATCTAAATGTGATTAAACTTCACGGACATTGAAGGTATAAATAAATATAAAAATCATACAAGAAGACCCTGAGAAGTCACAGACTAATTAGCAGGAACTAAATAAATACATGACTTACAAAAAAAAGTAAACCGGACTGGATTGAGTAGAATTGTTTCATTAGTAACCTTACTTAAATCTAGATAAGTATAATATTTGTAACAAGATAATATAATAAATACTTGTTGAATAGATGGTTAATATATGGAAAACATTAGTTTTTCTAAATTAAAAGGAAGTATTTCGTCAAAATTGTATATCTAAACATAGTAAAGAAGAGACGCATGTAAATGTTTGTTTGACAATCCCAATAGAGGGACCGTGTGTAAAATTGTTATATATAATTTATACCATCTAATAATTTAGATCTAGGATAAAAAAGTTAGAGTTTACATTTGAGTAAACTAGTAGAAAAACTGATTTTGTTAACAAAAACACAACCATATTTGATAATATACAATGATTCCCTCATTTGTACAGTGGGTCTCGGGGATTAAACTTGTATTCCTACGTTACCGAATCCTGCCAGTCACCAATACCTTTCCGCCAATTGATATTGTCGAAACCCGCTAGATAATAAAGTAATGTTTTCAAATGGTTTCAGATGATGGCTTAGTCAGTCTTGGGATGAGAAGGTGGACAGAAAAAACCTAAGAGATCACATAAAAATTATTAATACGATTATCTCTCAGGCTAAGAAATAACTTGCTAAAATAGGATATAGCGTAAGATAAGACGAGCGTTGAAGAATTCTCTTTCAGATTTAATTGAATAGTCTAGAAATGCGCCAAATGTTCTTAATATAAATCTATTTTTTTAATAAATCGTACTTTGTGGTTATAGGTTTAGTAGTTAATTTATTTAAACGGCGTTGAACAAAATGGGGATAGTATAAAAACGAACGATTAAAACAAATATTTATCAAATATTCGGATAGGTTCTTTTCTTGTGAACAGTTTTGGATAAGTGTTCGGGTCATGATGCTGCTGCAGCATTCAAATCACGTTTTGGGTCTAAAAGCTTTTTACCCGATCCCATCGAAGCCCTGGAAACATGTCGTGTTTTTCTTATAGTGAAAAATCTGACTCATATGTATTCGTCTAAATATATTAATAAATAATACAGTGTGTGCGTGAGTAAAAAAAATTAATAATAACCTTGTATTATGTAATTTTTGGTGTTATTTATGGTGACAACACAAATTCTGACAGTCTTATTCCTTCAATAAAGAAATGGCTTATAGATACCTGCTAGTAAATAATCATTTATTACTGCATTGATTTGCAGCTAGTTTCGGCTTCGTGAAGTCATCGTAAAGCGAGACAGAGATGTGTTTTCTTTTTTACCTTACCTTGATGTTCTTCAAAATATTATTACTTCAAAATTTTGTTTTGACATTACATATGAGATATGATTCACGAATAAAATAAACATTAACACAATATCCAGCTTAAGTTTGGGGTGATACTGTTGGTCTCTTACTCGCTGCTGATCATCTGGTGGTCACATTCCTTTCTTTCTCCTCTTCCAACATCTTTAATATAATGTCATAAATATAATTTGATCGAAATGTCAATTCATCATTGAGGATGTGATTCAGTCTGTTTTGACTGATTTATAAATTAAAAATTCTCCTATTTTTTTTATTTTAAAAATGTAAAATATTCATATTGCTGTTTATTCAATATAAATATTCATATTCTTTCAAGTTTAAGAGAAACGTGAAAGTATTTAACTAACCCCTTACACTGAAATGTTTTAATCCATTATAAAACAAATTTTAAAAGTTTAGTTTTTAATATATAAGGCCTTTTGATAAGAAATGTCAACGAATAAGAACTAAAATTTCAAACGTATTATTGTAATAATGCATTTCTAATAAATAATATATGCTGATAAGGTTTTTAATTCCAACCAGACTTAATGATCATATATTTTAGGAATAAATTTATACATTTATACAAGCTGCAATACCTCTTCATCATCACTAACCGTTTTTTTAGAACATTTACAGGATTATAAACATTGGATATAAAATCCCACTATCCAAAGAATAAATTAATGAACAATGTTCATTATTTTATGATGTACCACGCAGACATGTCATGTAGTCAATGTGGTGTTATGCTGACTCTACGGTTCACAAATAATAATAATAATAACATGTAAAAACTGGCTATTTATTTAAATGAATGTGAACAACTATCAACATTAGGACATAATTGGAAATAGAGTAAATTCCATATTTGTCCTTTTACTCAAGATTTCAGGATTTGAAAACCCTCAAAAGTAATAAAACTATGACTCCAGTTCTATTAACAAAGAAACCACCTTAACATTTGCAACTTTTACAGTTTTATTTTCAAAAAATCCTGGAGGCAAATAATTATAAATAAAATAGTAAAATAAAACGAGCTTTACGTCCCCTCTTTGATGTGTAATAGACGAATATGCACAGTAAGCTATTAAATAATTCAATGAAAGTCAATTGATTAGCTTATCAAGTCAACCAACAATGACGTCCTTTCACCTGTTACATTGTACAGTGTTGCCAACAAACACAATGGACCACATTTAATATTCATCAGTCCTACCAACTGTAACTTTGTAATCTCTGTTTGACCATTGACTGAAGCTCTCTACGATTTACATTTCTGTTTATGCAGTAATCTTTGTTTATTTTAACATATGAGAGGTTAAGTAATATTATGATAGTAAAAAGAAAGTTTATAACGGGATTTGTGAACCGTCAAATAAGAGAATTCCATTTTTTTTACGGATAAAAGATAAGTATCTAAATAATGAAATAGGTTTTATGTGTAGCTCGGTATAATTGTTTTATTTTCATTGTATTTTTATATAATTTCATTCTTATGGTACCTTTAAGTCAGATAATGTAATATTAGTGCATTATGGATAATGCCCTTATAGCCTGTAAAAGGTATATTAAAAGTTCATAGAATATTTACGTGTACGATAAACTATGAAGCATTTGAAAAAATATAGTACGACCTAGGTTTAAACCAAACGAACCTTTTGAAAAAGTCATCTAGTCCGATTGAAGTTGTTAGAGCATGACAAGTGAAACAAGGAGAATCCCCTTTTCCATTTTCAATGCGACAGACTAAGAGGACTCTGATTGGATCGCTTCTGTTAAACATTTTACTTATTCAACCAAAATAACTAGTTACCACAACGAGTGTTCTCTTATTCGTGACTTATCACATATTATTATTATTTAACACTAGCAGTAAGCCCGTACTTAGTACGGTTTGTAGGATATAGGTTAAAGAAGAAAGATTATCATACCACAATGTAAATCTGAAATAAACTAATACCCAGATTTATTATCCATCATTACTTTAAAATTAAATATATTAGAATATTTATACCATGTTATAACTAGTTATACGTTCAAATAAATTTTTATTAAAGTATGATTTCGAAACGGGTTTAATATCAATGACCAATTTAAACTAACTAATATCGTTTCACGGCTGTTTGTTTTTGTTTCTATTAAATCTTTAAACTACAAAGACAGATGATTATTACCACATAAAAAGTGGGGTTTTAAATGCTCGTGATTTACTTTTTAAGGGTCGGCGCACAAATTTAAGCATTTAAAACCTTCTCTGGAATGTAGAGAATGTATGAAATAAGTTTTATTGTTATCAGTTCTTCCATTTCATCAGAGAAGACGGCGTAAAATGCCTCGTGGAGCGTCACAGACAGAGAAACAGACACAAATTGAGATAAGACTTGTTTCGGCTTCTCTAACGCACGAAACGTAAAATTAAGTAAAAAATTAATAACTCTGGTTATATACAGACAAAACTCTAATTTTATTTATATACACAAAAAAGAATGTGTTTATGAATTCTTATTTAATTTAACCCTATTGAATTTAAAAACCCTTCTTATCAATTCAAAGAGATTAATATGTATTTAAGAATGAAATATAGTTATGAATGTGGAACATTTAAGCAGTATGTATAAAGATAAAACATATTGACTTAGATTAACAACGAACAATATTTTACAGGATTGCCACGTTTTAAAGGGAAAACACATAAGTTTTTTCAAAATCTGTTTTTAACTGCATTGGATACTATTATCCTGCTTAGTTGCGTGCTGATATATAGGATAGAAAAACTATATAATTTTAAAGCATTATAATGGCAAGATATTATAAAACTATTAATCAAACCCTTTACTTATATGAAAACTGATACTTTAAATATAAATGTAAAACATGCTTATTTAACATTTATTTATTTGTTTTTAAACAATTAACAATTTTGGCTAAAGGATTATTATAAGGAACCACTGATGTTAATCAGAAATGAATTTTCAGTGGAGAACTTTTGTTAACTCGATTAAACTTTTTTTTTAAATATAGGCAAACACAAATGTAGATTGCCGATTCCCAATCAAGAGGCAAATTCTGATCTCAATCCAATCATCAATGGATTTCTGAAAGTTGTAATTGAGCTTGGTAAACCATATTCTGTCCTTTTTGATTAATTAGTATCTCTTTAGTTAATCAATTTCTCAGTTTTAGATACATTATCAATACTAAATGCAAACCAAATTGAGTAAATACGTAATAAATAAAACTATTACATTATATAATGATAAATATCGTAAATCTTGGATTTTAATTAAGGTATAGTGAACCTTAATTCAGCAGCTACAAAGATTCTTAGCTATTTTACATTGATTATTATTATTCATTGTATTAATGTAATATTATAATGTGTCATATTTAATAATGACACAAATTTAGAATAAAACAATATTTTAAATATAAATTAAAACATTTTGTAGTATATGGTAACTATTTATGTTGTTATCATTTATAACAAATTTGTCTAAAATGGTTGCAAGGAAAATGATTTTTTTATAAAGCCCAAAAATATCACTTCTTGTTGAAATAAAGAAGTTAATGTGTACAAGTATAACTCATGTTGATCACGGTTACTTCCAAAGCAGCTTTGTCACATTCATGACACAATATATAAGTAGGAAATTATTTTACCTTTTTTTGCCTGTAGATCTAAAAAGTCTTTATTCTCCCAAAGTACATTTCACTACTTTGTGTAGCATCAGAGAGTTATATGTTAAGTTGTATGTTGTGGGTCCGGATTATATGTTAATTGTGCTATGTTTTAGATATTAGTTCACCTGAGGACAGGATCAGATTCCAGATCCCGAAACGTCGTGAAACTTTGTTTTACATAAAATCGTGATGGAAAATATGCGTAATAAAAATCTAAATAATATCAGAGAGTTACATTGGAAGACTAAAGACCTTTTAGATCTACAGGCAAATGAAGGTAAAACAATACTATAGTTATAAAGGTCTTCAAATAGGAAATCACAAAAAATATAAGAAGGATATTGGAGAAAATTCCTTAATCAACTTTGGTTGGGGTGATATTTTCTAGTATGCAAAATATAATTTCACGTGTGTCATTAAACATTCAGACAATGGTCGTGAAGTTTTATCAAAGTTCTTCACTATTTTATGACACCGTAGAATATTTTAATTTAACTGGAATAAAAGTATATTACGAAATTAACAGTTGTTTTATAATTTTATCAATGAATTTGAAAGAGACTCTAATATAACAAGAGCCTCAAGAGCAGAAAATGTGATGTAAGTAAACACTAGTTTCTCCAGGTTGGCCCTCAAACACAAGCGACGCGCATAACTTGGGGTGCACTCGACTTAACGTCATTATTTTTGATGTACACGTTTTCATTGTTTGTTGTATGCGTTTTAAAAATATTTAAAAAAACCCATTAAAAAATTCCTTGTCAATTTTTAATTACTTATAGTATTTATTTTAATAATTGATATATATTTGCAAACTTGATTTTTTTTTTTTTATTTATTTTTTATTTTTCATTTTTTACTTTCCTTCACGTTTATTATTATTATTCGATGATTTCAATAAGAAAGATTTATCTGTTTTGGGTTTCTGAATATCTGTGTTTCTGTCATGAATGTGTAAAAAAAACTTTCCTTGTCTTCTTTTCTGTCTATATGTTATATTTTATAATTGTACAAAAAACAACTATTGTCTCGTATAAATAATGGTTAATAAGTATCAGTTATTATAAAATTAAAAAAATTTCTCAGAAAAATTAAAATAAAATTTTTTCTATATCTAAAAATACTCATTGTCTTTGATTTTGTCTACAAAAACCACAGACATGTTATTTGTATTCTTAAAAAGTAATATTAAAAATCAATTTATTAGATTTCCTACCATTAAAAAATATTTTTATTAGAGTTATCAGATTAAAAATACTTGTAATGAAGTCCTCACTCAACAAAAATTAAATGAAATGCTCTAGCGATTGTTTATTCTTCAAGATAATTAAAATTTTATTAATTTTTAATTTTAAATGAAATTTATGCATTAAGATAATGAACAAAAAATATAAATACAGTTTTATAAAATTCGAACAATTAATGTAACTTTGTTTCTTCTTTTTATTTTCAGACATTGTATGATTAATTTTGAAAGAATAAATTATTAAATTATGTTTTGATAAACTTTGAAGAATATAATAGTTTTATTAAACATTGTCGTTTTTAAATTTACTTAAGAAAGATAGTACGTGTCAGTCCACTGATACCGTTTATTTGTTTATTAGCTATATATAATATAATCACTATATGATATCAATCAACCTGGGTTGATCAGATATCACCAATACTTGCACTAATACTCCTCATACACCTGTAACTAAAGTAAATAAAGCATTTTTCTCTAAGCGTGGCCAATAGGTAATTATTAATATATTCAAGTAAACATAATGCCATGTGATTTTGGTTAATTTATTAGTTAATATATCTTTGTCTATATTGCCTGGCATTTTTGGAGGAAAAATATTATTTTGGTGTTTTAGAAAGCTCTATTACTAACATTTAATAGCAAACGATTTTAATCAGACCAGATATTTACATTTAATTAAGAAGGGGTTAAAATGACTAGGTAAAAGAAAGAGGTGGTGAGGAAGAGATGGTTTGAATGATCGCTTCAAATTGCGATCTCTAACACGCTTTCATTCACCTGCTGTGAGTTTGTAAAGGTCTTCTTCACTTCTTGGGTTATTCATTCGGTTAAGATAGAAACTATAACACAACAAGCTTTTATGAATTTTGAAAAAGCGTGTAATATTATCAGGACTCATTAATACCATGACATCAACTCAAATATCAAGGCAATGTGTGTTTCCTATCCTTAATATGTGAAAAAACTTATTCTATCAATTTACCAATATGAATGTACGATGTGTTTAAAAGTCGACTCGGTTTTTAGTTTTGCAATAAGGTTCGGATTTTTCCATTGGCTGAAGTATAGTATCCCTTTGTAGGTGTGAAATCTGTTTCATTCATATAGTAAAATAAATTTATTACACTGTAAGAATTATTATTTTAATCTATATTCGGAAGTTAAAAGGCACAGCAAAAATTGTTCAGTCAAAATGCGTTTAATAAACATCAGAACGATTTTGGCGTAGCCAAAAACACAGACAAACAACAGACATACATTTCTATCGAACAGACCAATAATTCATGATTGTCAATTATACTGATTATAGATCCATAAAAATCTTCAACTACATAATTAATTATAGAAAAAGCTATTTTAAATTAGGGATATTTTACTTTGAGAGCAGTTTTGTTTTGTTTATGTGGTAAGACTGTTATAATTTGCACGAGCTATGATTTTGTGGATTCCTCTTAGAACAGCGTATAAACTGAGAAAATTTAACTTTCTATATTATTTTTTGGCTTTTATTGCTAATTGTAATATCAGTGTAGTTAAAATAATAATGAATAACCCATTTATTTTTTCATATTGGATTGTTCTCAGATATAAGGAATACGCGTGAGATTTCATACAAGTTTTTGTTTTAAAACCTAGCGTGGTCAGATGCTACCAAATTTCAAAACTATACATGCACCTAAATTGGCTTTTAAATTACACGATTTTCTAAACTATAGTTTACACACATATTACAGTGAGGCGTCACGTTTACTCTGAGGTCCTATCGTAATAATTAACGATCCCCCAAAGGTTTTTGAGGTCTTTAGGGACGTTTAGTGTTACAAAACCCAAATATCCATAAATGTGAAGACGTGTAACACATTTTACGTGGATGGAATCATGTAAATGTTTTTCAAGTTTAATATTAGACGGACTATTGATGACTTGTACATAAGACTGGTCCAACTTGTACCAAGATATTCTATTTATTTTGATTGGCATAAGAACTCCTCAAGGGTTTTGTTAGGACTTCCTCGAAAAATGGCAAGTGAGGGTTACCCACTAAAAATCCCTACGACACTCGGGTGGCTCACTTCCAGATTACTTTGGGCCTGGTAGCGCACCTCTGTGGTTAGTGGATCCCCTTTACCTTTTCCTGGAGGCTTACAGGTCATCCAGGTACTCCTCCTAGTGCTTGGCTTGAGGAGTTTGTGAAATTGGGAGCGACTGACCTCAATGTCTCTTCACCATAAAATTAAATTACTTAAAAGTTTAACATATTTCAGAAGTTTAAGTGTATATTAAAAACAACAAAACTCTATTGCTATAGCTTCACAAAAATATTTCTTTTAACGCCTGACTTATTCTTAACGCCCCCATAACGAATACATTACGTGAGTTAATTAGATTTTCCCTATAAAGACAGTTAGTCACAGAGTAAATATTCCTCTATTTCACCATAGTTATAGGTAGCACAAATTCATTAAGGCATTTCATACAAGTATACAAGGAAACGTCACGTTTTTATTCAACCAAACTGTAAGATATAAAGTGTATAGACTATACCCCTTAAACGTGGTTTGTATGTGGCCTATAACGTGGCATCAAAGTGAGAAAAGTTATTTTTTTGTCATACTTACTTTATCATTACAGTTATTTATATTTTTTACTTTTTATTTATATTAAATTCAAGTAACTGTTTCTTTATTTTCTAATCATGAAATGTATGACATTAACTATTGTGTTTTTGCTCCAATATAGGTATTTATTATTATTATTATTATAACTTTGGACTCTGAATCACTCACTTGTACTAATTAGGTTAAACGTGTTTGCCAGCGAGAATATCAGAGACGAGGCACTCGACTTAATTAATTCATCAGTACAACATGACGTGGAATGGTAGTAGGCTGTGTATGTAATAAACAATAAACAATGTCACAATCACCATGGCTTGACATAGGCTGTTAAACTCATTATGTATCTAGTAAATCATAGTGAAATAGTGTTATACCAACTAGCTTTTAGCGGTGATGCTGATAAACTTAATAAAATAAACCATTGAATAGGGTTTACAGAATGGGACCATGTGAAACGAAATTTAGATTATGATAACTTTTAGTTCACATTAAAGTTTACACCTATTTCTTTAAATAATTCAAAAAAATCATTTCATAATGCACTAGCAACAAGCCCGTCTTTTTCGGGTAGTGTGACTGATTTCTAGGAAGCAAGATATTTATTTCTGTCAAGAATTTTGAATTATAACCATTCACAGATTGCAGAGAGTGAACAAAATTATGTTACTTTATAGTAACATTTTAACATCATATTATTGGAAAAAATTATTTTATCAATAAATTAGCAATATAAATGGCTTTAGTAATAGTTTTATTTTACATCTTTTAAATAGTTTTAATACATCACATCACCCCTGTGGAGATCACAGGGGTGTCCCCCAAATGGCCCATTAGCAAAATTCTTCCCAAAGTTATCATCCATGATCAATTCTAGATATCAACCTTATTGTTACCTCACAGAGTTCCAAAACTGGATATTTAAGAGCACGTTACTTGTTACTATTGATGAGTAAGAAAGTTTAAAGTATTTTATGCAAGGCAAATATTTCATTGGACAATCTGTGCAACGTAGATTAGAATGGAAATGCGCACACAATTGATTGAGAACCACGCCGATTTAAAAATCTGTGGAATGTCTCAGATTTGTAGGTGAGGTGATAGCCGGCCAACGGTCTGTCACACACAGATTGTTACCTGTCTGCGCGTATGTAGTGGACTTAATAATCGCCCAGTACAATGAGATTCTTTCTGAGATGCTGGGTTTAAGGCTTGGGTCAACTGTGTCAGATTTCTGTCAATTTCCGCTGTCAAAGTCTTTGTTTTAGCGAATTTCCCATAGGGAACAAGATATTACCGTAGGTCTCATGGTAAGACTTAAGCCCGGGACCATGCTATTTTTTTCTTTAGGTGCCCAGAGACCAAAAACAATTAGCGTTACAATTTTTATATGTGTCTGTGGACACGATAACTCTCGTAAAAATAGTCTGATCGGGACCAAATTTGGTAGAGACGTGTATTCCTACAATTGCTCGGACGAGTTCGTAATCCAGACATATCGGTCAATGGGAACGGGTAGTTTGGGGGGCGTTTTGCACTTAAAAATTGGGATTTTTGCGTTTTTCATATGTAAATTAAAAATTTTTAGATTTTATCTTTCACCATTAGAATCAACTTAAAAAACTACACAGTATAGTTCCTTAAAGTGTTTCTCTATCTCCAATGCTTACCTAGATATAACAAATTCTAAACACAGTACGTTGTATTTTGAGGCTACAATGTTAATCTTATGGAGGATATTGAAAAATTAATATTAAACTTATTAATTAATATTTTTAGATAAAACTTTATATTTAGCTTCATGTGGTTGAGTTTCATCAATTTTTGCTTAAAAATCATAGTTTATGTGTTTATCATGGCAGCAAACCTGCATACTCTTTTCCTATGTTAATCATATGGAGAATAGTTAAACTCCTTTATTTGTTGACAGATGTTGATGAAAGTTGGTATAAATGTTAAAAATAAAAATTTTTATGGTATAAATGCCTACTCTCAGTGTCCCTCACAGCAGCAACCTTGCACTCTCTTTCCCATGTAAGTCTTATGGAGAAAAGGCAAATAATTCTCATGTTTATCGACAGATTTTAACCAAACTTGTCATATATTCTTCTTATTATTATATTATTGGTTTGGAAATTCTCTGAGTACGCAGGTCTGCTGCAACGGGGGTATTTTGTTTTTGTTTTATGTATTTCTACGCCTCACAGCATTTTTTAACGTTTTGATGGTGAACGGTCCAAATCCCGGTCTTGTTAGGTATAATGTCTACCTGTTGTTAGAAAGCATAATTAATAGCCTAATAACGAAACTGCAACTGGGTCCATATTCGACCATGGCGGGATTCGATCCGGCGACCTTCAGTTTTGAAGGCAGGCACTAAAACCACTCATCCACCCAACCAATTAGTCAGCCAGTGAGTCGTTGTCATAGTTAATATTCTAGGGCTGCAAGCTACTCAGCAACAACCGGGCCGATCTCCACAATCCTCTTGTAAGCTGACGGGGACCTGGAGGTTTCACCTTTCAGATGGGATTTTTCTCAATGGAAAGTTTTAAATTAAAAATGGTTTTTATTTATAGTTTTAATTAAACAAGAACCTAAAGCCTCCCTACAGTATTAAGGGTACGTAAGAATGAGTCACTGAAGCCACAATCAAGGGTTTACGACTACGGTTACGAATGTGCTGAAATATAATTCACGACGAATATCTGAAATCATAGAGAGACTATAGAACAAACGTAATTACGACCTGGGATGATTATTTTTGTGAGCAAGACAAAGTTAACATGAAATTAAAATCATAATAATTGTAAATGGTACTTATGAAAGCAAGCTCCGCACTAACAAGAGTCGTAAGGGAAGATGTGATATTTGCATAAGGAAAATCAAACATTTGGATTGGGTATAAACGTTACCAGAGTTCCAGATATGCTCGTTGGGAATGAAATTCTGCCTCGTGAATAAATATTTAATATTATAGATTATTGTCACGTGAAAAATCTTATTTCACATAATCCAATCATAGTTACATCTCATAGTACAATGAGTTCCGTATAGAAAATTTTTTTTCCTTTTTTGGTCAATCTGATTTTAACATGATGTGCACATATAGTGGTGATATACAGGATATACTGAGTGAGTTATGTCCTTTTCAAGAAATATTAATACATTTTACTTTAATTATATGACGCATGGTGATTTAATATCTAGAACAAAGAGAATCAAAGATTTAGGGGTGTTTTTGACAGTTCTTTTCCTTTTAACTACCATATTCATCAAAGTATAGTTTTTGGCAACTCGAATGTTAAGATCAATTTTTAGACAATGTAACCATTTCTACAATTTACGAACACTTCAAACTCTGTTTCGGGCCTTCGTCAGATCAAGATTAAAATATTCATTTATAGTGTGGAATATATCTATTTACTGTATTATAAAAAGTATTATAGTCAGTTCTTCAAATTTCTGACTATTTCGAGTGGAAACCCCCTTCCTATATTTGGTGGTCCGTTTTTTAATATTTTGGAATAAAGTATGAAAGTACTACAACAAGATCTCTGTCAACCTCGTTTTTTGCACTAAATCTGTATACAGTATACCGAGGACCATAAGCACATCATATTGATCTCAAGCATATGCCAACCTCAAAGTACAAGTCAAGACCCTGATTTCTCTAGTTTGAGGGTTTTAGGCTGAGTTGATTGTGGAATTAATTACTCTATTTATAACCTGATACGCCATTTTATGTTTTAATTAAGTAGCATTAAGAAGTTCTCCTTCCTTGATCCGATTTCTTCTCTACACAATAATCATGCTGTTAATGGGTTGTTCGATGTATGATAACGAAAAAAAATAAATTTATAAGTTTTTTTTAATTTTTAATCAACTGTAACATCGAACGTATAAAAATCTTTTAAAATATGGGGAAAATGTTTCACTATTTATCTACAAACTAGTTTCTCACCTGTAAGACATGAGTTTCCATCTTGACGGTCATTTTATAAAATATTTAGACCTCCAGTTGTCTTAGGGTGAAATAAAGCATTGTCTGGAGGTTTCAGCTCTAAGGATATATCACGTGAGAACTGTTTTGACCTTGTCAGATTGGTTTTGAACAATATGTCATAAAAATGTTACTCTAATATTCACCTTAAAATGCCCGCCAGGGTGGACTGATTACTCAGTGAAATATGAATATTTTGAATAAGGGTCCTATTAAAGTAAAATATTTACTAAAATTCAATTCAATTTATATACACAGAGAGCCAAAATCTCTAGCTAAATAATTGCTTTTTGCCCGTCAATTAGGTATATTTAGTTTTTCCAAATTCAAATTTTCAAGTTTCAATTTTTACTAAAAAAATAGTTAAGAATAAAAGTTAAAGATACTCTTTATATAGCCTGCTAAATTGTACTGCTCTGCTGAAATTATCATATGAAAATCTAGCCTAGGAAAAAAATTAAACATTTTTAGTATAAAAGGTTTTCTGATAGTGATTAATGAGTGTAGTTTGAAACAAAACAAAGTGGGTATGAAGCAATAAATTTATTTAAATGATACAAACTTAAATACAGCCAAATAAAATTTAAATATACCCAAATAAAATTTAAATAAATGAAGCAAAAAGTAAAGTAAAGTATGTAACTCTATCTCAAGAGTAGTAAAATATCCGTTTCATTACTTATTTGTTAATTATTGTGAAGGTAGTTTTTGTTACGCATAAGCATACATATTTTTCAGTTAAAAGTGTTAATGCAATGGAAAATGTATTATTTTGAATTATCGTTTTTCGTAAGTGGTGATGGCAGTGAATGAAGAATGAGTATGTTGGCGAATATTCCCATAAAGTACGTTATAATAGTTTACTTCTACATAGAACTTTAAAATACAAAGAAAAAGGTGTCAAATTGAATACATAGTATTGAAAACGGAGAGGAAATTAATAAAGCCTGACAACAGTTGACGTGTGAAGGTCTCCTTGACAACTGAGACAGCTGTTACAAAACATTTCCATTCGCTTTTATTTTACTCAAAACTGTTTTCAATGTTGTATTCAACACACATTAACATTATTTCTTTTTTAAATAATTTTGTACATGAATTCAGAAAACCATTTTAGCTAATATATTGAACTTTCATTTGTTAAAAATTTAATTGTAAAATTATTAGAGTATACAAACAATGAGTGACTATGTTACATACTACATAGTTTAATTCTTTAAATTCTTGATGTATAACGCTTACTACTTTTAAGTAAAATTCTGAAAATAAATAGTAGTAGTTTTGAACTAAATTTAGGTAAACCTTTTATTCATTTCAATTAAAAAATCCACAAAACACCAAACACATTTACTAAAAAAACATTGCTGTAAAATATTGTACAACTTTACAAAACTTTAAATAATTTTTTCAGTATCCAAACAAATTTAAAGGTTCTTATAATTACTTTAACAATATCTTTGGCTTTTAGCGAATTTCCCATAGGGAAGAAGCTGTTACCGTAGGTCTCATGCTGAGACTTAAGCCCGGGACCATGTTATTTCTATTTGATTTTTTCTGGTTCTGGTGATAGCCGAATGCTAAAAAATGTTCTCTAATATAAAGCTTGGATTCAATGACGTGAGTACAAACAATTATCAAGAATATTCGATCTGTGTTACAAAATAATTACAATAAACTTTATTATTTTACATCATACTGCTTCAAAAACAGCTGTTTTAAATACATGTGTTAAAGATAAAAGGTGTTCCTTTTCTTCCTAGGACTAAATCTATTATTATGATGATTTTTTAGTCCTAGGCCGCAAAAGATGATTATTGATGACACTTCTAAGTCGAGGACAGCACTGGTATAACCTGAGAACCAATCAAAAATCAAGAAAGAACTGCTGCAACGTAAGTAGTGTAACAGCTGCTAAGTCTAAAGTAACAAAAATGGTCGACAAATATTAATGCTAAATCAGTTAAAATGTATATTTTACGAGTTTCTTTAATTTATTTTGCACTATGACGAAAAACATAGTTCATCACACGGTTAAAACTTGGCAAAATTGGCCTCGGCTGTTAAACTTGCGCTCGTATCAAAAACAACCGTTTTTGGACCTAGTGATAAAGCATACTATTTTACGAGCTCGTCGGTTACAGTAGCCTAAATGTAGCCCAGGTTTGTACAGCAGAAAGCGAGACGTGTGTAGTCTGCGTGACCAGTGCTACTTACTATTCCGCTTGGGATTCGTTGTACATTATACAAAACCTAAATTCTCGCTCTCAACAACGAAGAAAAGTACACAAGTGAGACTTTTAGCCTTTATTAGAATATTGAAATAGTTAAAACTTCACAAAGTAGTTTTAATAAACATTCGCCCATTTGTTTTGCTCTAAGTATATGAAAACTATCTTCGGAATTTATTTATCTATCGAAAAACATGTACTGATGTACTGCAAGGTTAAATATAAAATAAAATACATATGAAAGCAAACATTTTTAGTTAATAAAATGGAACTTTTTTTATTATAGAAATATTCTCAAATGTCATAAATAATAAATGTGGTTTATGTGGGAAAGGTGTTCCTACACTAATATTTATAATTAGAATATAAATAGCTACAGATATATGTTTAATTTTGGTGATGGTATTATATTAGACCCTACAAACATATTTCGTCATAAATAGCTTTATCGGTTTTCATACGTGGGTTTATATTGTTAAACACTTTAGATTAGTTTCATATACCAAAATTGTAGTTACTACACTTTGAACTCACAGAAACTTTGAACCTCAAAATCTTGTATCAAAAACTAAATACTTTAGATTTAAGAATGTATATTTTTTATGTACAGTATATTAACCGTCTGACATATTAAGTCCTAGGCTACTGTGGCTACTGTAATTGAAATAGAAAATAAATTATTTATAATTTTGTAAATTAAGGAGTAAATGTATTTAATAAACTGTGAGTATGTCCAGGTTGAGCAACCAGCTGTGTAGGATGTGTCCAATGTCAAGTGATTACAAATATCCTACCAAGTAATTACAAGTCCTATAAATCCTCTTTCGATAATTCAGCCGCATTTGTGTTTATAATATGAACCTTACACCCACGTTAGCTTAAATTATTCAAAACATTATTTGAACAAAATCATTCAATTTTCGTATTTCAATATATTCTAAATGAATAAAGATTTAATGTTGTAATGCGTATATTATTTAATTGCTTTATTTTTATAACCGTGACTTCTCGTGGAGGTAAGATATTACTGAAAATTTTTCTGAGATTCTCTCATCTTGTATCCTGTGGACATTCTCGTTTCCATCTTCGTTCCACACTGAAACACACACGCATAAAACAGTAAAAAATGTGTAATTATTGAATGGAAAAATCGTCAACCATTGAAGTAAAAAATATCAACTGTTTTTATTTGCATAGTAGTTTTATTGATTTTGTACCCTTTCTGCATTTGTTTGGATAAAAATTATATATTTTTAATTAAAAAAAAACAAATGTCATTACAACTCATTAGCAACGTTGTTGATTGTTCCTGATACAGAGTTAGTAAATCACTAGTATGCTAACAATATTAGTGATTGTTGAAGGCAATTTATTTAGGCGCAATAGTATGTTTCCTTCACCCTAGGTTAGTTTGTGTCGATTTATATGACGTTGGCTGAAAATAGCTGTTATTAAAAAGTGACAGAGAGAACGAATGTGTAGGATAGATATTTTAGTAGTAACCTTAGAGTAAATTTAAAATGGTGCTGATTGATAAACCTTTAAATAATTTAATATGATATTATTCAAGTAATGTAAGATTAAAGGTTGTAAAACTATGAACTATTATTTGCTAGTATAAAGTTTTTTTCGTTAGCAAAACAGATTTATTTAATAACATTATTGAAGTTTTGGGCTAATCAGTTTTTTCTGTACTTGTATTTCTCTAATCAAGTAATTTATTGAAGGATAATGGTTATTTTCAAGAAAATACATTATTATAGAGACTAATAAATGCATGTTAAAGTTGATTGTATCATTTATACCATTTCTAAATATTTGTGTTTTACTCAATGTTTCTTCGAATTTAAACATCGTCGTTGAAGTGGTCTCCTTGAAATGTGGTAGAAGCTTGGTTTCCAGATGCTTAGTACTAGCCTGTCGAGATATCGCCCCTGCTCGGTCCAGGATCTCCCATCAGAGGACTCTCCCGAAGAATTTCCTTCCTTGATCCTCTTCTCAGACTCCTCTCCACCTTCCAATTCTCTTCTCCCCGTCAGCTACCCCGGCCACGCCTCTTCACCAATCCCGACCTTCGGTTTGGAGATCGAAGTCCCATTGGCACTACCCCCAATGGGGTTTCGATCTTCAAAACCTGGTGGGTGTGGTGCTGATCGTGAGTCAGCCCGAAATTAACTCTAGGTTACTCACGTGGGAGAAAGTGATTAGCCTGGTTTTTATATCGGATTTCACCTGCGGCTGTGCCGGTGTAAATTTTCGAGTCTGGAACGACACCCAAGCCGTCTAGACTCGTGGTGACGGACGTGATTTCTTCGCCTCGCAGTTTCTTTTATATGAATTCACTTTATGTGAGTTATTATGGAAATATCATTTGTCTTCAATAGTTTTTTTCATTTAAGATTCCATATATACATAAAATGCCTTTACATTGTTTATGGATATCAAAAACCGTTATCGAAATATCACAGTGTTAAGGAAGAATCACCAAATTAAAAATGAACAATAGAATACGATACCATTAAACAATCCATAGATGTTAATAGTGTACAATAATTTTAATATGATTTCACAATCCAAAATAAAAAGTTACTTCTAGGTACTTAGTGACGTAATGTCTTCTTATCAATGTAAAGAAGGAAAATCGGTATAACTACTTATGTATTCCTATGTTTTTCTCATTTAAGCCTTTTAAAACAATCATGGACGAAAAAACGTAAGCAAACTCTGCTGCATACAGCTACTGGTAAATATATATATCAATGGATATCAATCAAATATTTGTAGGTATTGTGACATGTCTTACAATAAATTACTTGTGATGAGTTAAGCGCTTTCAGTAAATGTAGCTTTCACCTACCATTGTATTGTCTGATTGGAAAATAAAGATTTATTATTTAGTTTTAAGGAGAAGTTATGTGTCAGTTTATTGACCTCGTTTATTTTCTTTTGTTTAGTGATAGTAATACACCAATTTTAGTGTCCTGTGTTGAGATCACTCGTCCGTGTCATGACTTTACAATGCAAGATCGGCCAATCGCATGACATCATAGCTATATCTAATGCTCTCTGACGACCGGTCATTACGTCATTTGGTGGTAATATTCCGTGTATCAAGTTTTTATAAAAATAGTTTCAAATACATCGTTTCTGATTAGGATAGTTTTGTCCCAGGATTATACAGAAAGATGTTTCCGTACTTTTTCTATTTTATTTGTATTACTATTTAAAAGTAGATCACATAAAACTCAGCCAAGTTTTACTTCCCTTAGAGATACATGCTAAAATATCTAAAAATTTTGTATTGAGTTAGGTTAATCAACAAAGCATAGATCCCTACTCTAAAAAAGACACTTTAGCCATCTTGCTAAAAGATTCTCTAAATTACACACCTTGATCCCGTTTATCACTTCCTCCCAACAGTTTTATTTAATTTCAAAAATAATCAGTAGTTTCTAAATACTTCTTTATGTAGCCTATTACAGTAAGTTCAGTTTAATTTTTGTTTCTGTGTAATTTTTAATTTTGCAGATTATAATTTGTTTCTGGACGTAGTGAATGATAAAGATATTACTGTCTTATTACATTATTATTTTTCAACTTTAAGAACAAATATCCCAGTTTTTTAGAACCTTTTTTACTTAACTGAGAAAACTCTGAATCTAAAACATTGCATTTGTAATCCTGATTTATTAAACGTCCCAAACGCACCTAAGCAATTTATCTACTTAATTAATAATTTTACCTATGTTGCATACCGCACTAACAGTTAGAACGATTTACAGGATATACTTTATGGAACTCAATAACTGTAAAACAAAATTTAATTGTTAAATTTAAGATGTTGTTACATAAATGGATGTATTCATTAATTAAAATAAGTTGAAAGAAGATAAGGCTTGGTCGTGTGAAAAAGGAACTAATGAGGAATACTAGAGAGGAGATAGATACCATAGATGTAATGCACCATAAGCAGATAATATTGGACTGAATTTTTTAGGCTATTACCATGAACTAAAATAATATAACGAGTATTAAGTATAAGTAATAAAGATTGTCTATTTTTGTGCTAGGACAGATGTATAAATTTATTCATATATTATTACGTAAAAATGGCTTAGTAATGAAAACGCAGTGCATAAACACAGTAGTTTACAGAGTTGTGTATTCTAGAATTACCTGGTTATTGCGTTCAGGCTGAGCTGTAACTACACTCAATAAACTGGAGTTTGTCTTTATTGTTCCATATACACTGAATTACGCGTCGGATAAATAAGTATTTTAAGTATAATTTATGTTGTGTTTCATGTTTATTGTACTTATAGGGCAAATCTAAGAAACCACAAACAAATATTGTTCACATGTTGAATTATCAGCTTTAATCCCAAATTCTGAGGTAACTTTTACTTTTTTACCTTTTGAAATGGTGACCAAGTATGAATTGAGAAATGAGTGTAAGATGATTGTGGCGTGATCTTGTAGTACTCATATTGTAACTAAGGCTGACATGTTCCTTAAATGTTTTTTCAATGCTCTAATTTTATGAAACTACAAACGTCACTTTTACAAATCATTTTAAAAATAAAAAAAATTTAATTTCAATCGTAAATTATGATACAAAATTAATGGGGGGTTTGTTATCTTGTTACTGACTGAGGCTGACTTGTTTCTTCGGCAGGACTTCATTTAGCCCAACAGTCTATGGCATCTAAAGGTCCTACAGTTTAACGCGGAATCCTAACCACTTTCACCACTAAATGACGAGGAAGGTCTTTGTGGATTGATTTAACATTCAATCCACACCAGAGAATATCACATTTACCGAACATAGCTTATATCTATCCACCACCTATAACTTTCCACAATTCGTGAACTCCATAGCTGGGTTACAGGACACGCCACCGTCCTAGTATTTAGAACAAATAACTTTCATTGTTACTTCAGATTTAATTACGAGAATACACATAATATCATAGCTACTTTTCATAAGTCTTTTTTAAAATATGATACTGATGAGCCTGTGAAACATTAAATAGCCAGTGTGTGAAATACTGTAGATGTTTATACCACAATTATATAAACATATTGTTATGAAATAGAGTGTGCCGAAAAAAATGTTTTGATTATTGGGGCAAATATAACCCAAAAAGTTTTTGCGTGAATAATGGAGTAAAAAAGGAAATTTTCATAACTTAAGTATCAATTCACAAATATTTTTTGAAACATTAATTTTTTAAACTAACTCATAGTATTCCATAATTACTACTTAATAATATATTTTTCTTTATAGATTCGTCTTTTAAAAGTTTAAGTACTGTTTATTTAAAAAGGTATGGCTTGTTCAAATGGCTTTAATGTGTCACAGGAAATATATTATGGTTAAATATATATCATTGATTATTTTTCCACAGAACATTTTTAATCGACACATAACTACAAATGGAATTAAATTTTAATGTTCGGTATGTAAATAAAGTTAACTCAATTATTATTCTTAAGTGAAAACAACAATTGAAAACAACGGGTCACTAACATTTACTAATGATAAGGAATGATTTAAGGAAAGGGATGTTTAATATTGAGGAAATTTCATTTTAAAACTATCAATCTACATCTTCTTTTTTTAATGTTCCTTGATTGGCATTATAATTCAATTGAGAGATGGTTTAGATATTAAAATACTTGCCAGAAAAATATAAGTAATACGCTTTGAATATGTAAAACTACAGTTTAAGAAGGTTAAAACGTCAATTATAAAAAATATATTGATCACTATTAAATTTAATAGCTTTTCTCACTTTAAAACATAATTTTACTATTTAGGAACATATTTTAAGAAAAACATGATGATTTCTGAATAGTCCTTAGGGGGGTGATTTTTCCAATGAAGGAGCAAAAGTAGTTGAACGCTGAGTCGTCAGGTATTTGGTCTGTTTGCTGAAATGTTCTTTCACCATTTAAGATTGGCTGGCACAGAATTCTTCACCATTCAATAAAATGTTCTTCTCTTTTTATTTACAGAAACCCAATTCTGTGGAATTCTATCCAATTACATAACTTCAAATAAATCTTATGGTAAAGGATCTCTTCAATCAACTGGAAATTTGTTTTTCTTATCAATTATAATCGAGAAAGCTGGGAGTTAAAAAAACAATAACAAAGGTAAGACAATTATTAATGTCTTTAATACCTGTTTAACAATGCCTTTGGTTATTTCACCTTAATTAGTTTGTTGGGTTTCGTGATCTTATTTCTACAATTCCCTTTGTAATGGCTGAAGTTAAATTACAACCATGCCATAATCGTCTCAATTGAATTTTATGATGCAATTTTAGTTTTAGTATGACACTTTAAAAGTTAACTAAACTGAGCATTACTAAATGTAAATAAAAAGTATTAATGAATTAGTTTAAATTCAAAATGGTTTTTGTATTTTATTCTAATTTTAACAACTGACATTTTAACATTTTTGTAATGAATCCCAACTACAAATGACAAATATGCTGGATATTTATTTTAAAGATATAAATCAAGCACGTAAGTATTTTATTGGAACCAGCTGAGTTAGATAATTTTCGGTAGTTTGCTCAGTATTTTTGTGTTTAGTTCTTCATTAATTTTTCCCTATCAGTTTTGAATTTAAATGTTTCATAATGAGTATTTAATTAGATCTACCAACAGTCAGGAGGGCTACTTACATAAGAAACTAAATAACCTAAGAATAAATATAAGGAAAATAAAAATATTTTAAAAATTAACATAAAACGTAAAACAGTATAGAGAGCTGGTTAGAGGAAGTGGAATTGACAGGAACTGTCAAGTGTAGATCCACTTGAATAGTGATGAACTAAATCATCAATGAGCACCATTAACTCCGACGTTTTGTGCATTTGTGTTTAATCCCATTTATTATACAGGCAAATTTGCATATTTAATATGTAAATTTAATTAAATCTATTAATCTAGCTATTAAAATAATTAAATAGCTAAATCTATTAAAATAAAATTAGAGTTTTGTCTGTATATTGCTCAGAGTTATCTTTTTTTAGTTATTTTTACGTTTCATGCGTTAGAGAAGCCGAAACAAGTCTTATCCCAATTTGTGTCTGTCTGTGACGCTCCAGGAGGCATTTTACGCCGTCTTCTTCGAAAAAAGATTCCAAAGATTATAGAATCCAATGAAGGGGTTTCAGAGCTTAAAATTGTCCGCCGTCCCTTGGTAAGTAAATAACGAGCGTTTAAAAATCCACATTTACGCGATATAAGTCGAATTTTGCTTTCGTTTATAATTAAACCACCTACTGGTAATAATCAGCTGTCTTTGTAGTTTAATGATTTAATAAAAACAAAAACAAACAGCTGACAAATTAAAATCTATATTAGTGAGTTTACATTGGTCATTGATTTTAAATCTATTTCTAAATCATGCTATATTAAAAAGTTATTTTAACGTATTACTAATTTTATTAACGGTTTACATATTCCAATATATTTAATTGTAAATTAAAGCTAAATAATAAAAATGATTAATGATTTTTTGTATTGATTTGTTTAGGATTTCAGGTTTACATATTGTTTTAATAATCTTTCTTCTTCAACTGAATCTTACAACCCGCACAAAGAACGGGCTTACTTCTAGTTTATACTAAAAGGTTATAAATACTTTAATTATTTAACTTTTATTTTCTCTTTTAATGCTATAATTATAATTGTTTTAAACGTTGACTATGTTTACGTTAAGTAATCGTCGTAAAACAACAGAGACTATTTACTAAAAATAAAACATCAATGATGTTTTATTAATATAAATAAATAATACTTTTGTGTGTTTAACAAAATGAGAAAATACAAACGTTTGCAAAATATAAACGTTTTAGGAAAACAATGATGCTCTGGTTATTTACTGACAAACAAGTTCTTCTGGGTCACACGATTTCCAGATAAAAGGGTAAATCAGCTTCACAGTGACAAAGGCAATGGAAGCTAGCTTTGGTGAATACTATGAAGAAACCAACTACAGTATTTTGAATCGATTACTTCCAATAATTATTTCTTTGAACACTGTATAACCTTTTGATGACAAATAATATAAAACGAATTGTTATCTAGGCTTCCTTAAAACGACAAAGAGTTTCATTTTTTGTATATTTTTAATTACGATAAAACTTATTGTTGAAAGTGGTTGTAGGTAAAATTTATGATTACTCAAACCTTGATTTTGTAAACTCCAAAGCTTTAAATATGACACTAATAGCAAATTCAATTAAAGGATAATGTTTAATGGTATAGTGTAACATTTATATTTTGATAAATGTCTTGTTTACTTTGTTTAATTCACTTATTTTCGCCAAAAAACCTTATATTTTTAATTTTACGAAAAAGTTATTTTTAATACGTTACTTACTTTTTATCTAATTGTTATTAATCACTGTTTTCTAATTAGATATAGATTAATCCATAATTACTTAAAGTATGTAACCGTGGACTAAGTAAAATAGTAGCGAATATAATTTCGAACCGATATTGTCTTTTACAAGTATTGTATTGCTACATAGCACATTCTGTTTCTTAAACGGTTGTAAATTTATATGATCGATTTTGTACCTTATAAAAACGTCAATAATTAATTAAAACTATTGACGTTTTTATTGACGACTACAACTAAGTAGGAAATTTAAAACCTCCGGTATTTAAAAGTGGCAAACATTAATGTCAAAAATATTTACAGTGGTTAACAAAATATAATCCTGATCAAAAAATATAATTTGTTATTCTAACTTCGATTTTAATAGCAGAACGTAAAATACACGAGTTTTATTAAAATACAATCACTGAATAAAATAATTTTAACTAATTAAGTAAACATATTATAAAGTAATCCAATACAGTCATTGGAAGACTTCCAAAAAATATAATTGAAGTAAAATAAAAAAATAGTTTACAATAATGTACGATAGTTTATAATTTTTATAGGAATAAAGCATCAAATTATTATATTATTGGATTACATTTCAAATTGTAGATTTTTAGAATGAAGTACAGCATTAATAATAGCACATATGACATAGAGTAATGAAATTACTCGATTGCCTCACGAGTGGCAACAGTTTACAGTGTCTCTCCACTCTGTAGATTGAAGTTGTTGTGTTGGCAACATTGGTTTGTTAACAACTCTGCTTTTAATCAGAGTCAAGTCTGATATCACTTGATCACTTGATGTTCCTCATTGCCACGCTCTGTTGAACATCCTTCCTACGATTTATCTCTAGTAAAGACTAGATAGGTTTGAATTTGATGTCATTGTATTCTTACATCTTAGACTTTCTTGAAAACCCTGTCAGGTCGAATGGTGAGTACACGTCACCGGACGCCATTTTCCCGAAATCTAGAATGACGACCAATACCTGCCGCGATCTATTACCACTTAAAATATACTCAATGTAAATATAGGACTAGTATTTATGTCTATTCGCTTTTTGAAAATAGATTACGTTATTTTCCATACTACATGGTGTAGGTGTCGGCAATGTAATTTTAGTAATATTAGTTATCTCTTTAATTAATTTTTTTCTCTATTTTACCAGGATAACCTAAACATAAACTATCATAAATACATTCATGATCAGTTATAAATACTCATAAATAAAAATGTTATAATCCATTAATAACTAGCGTAGATTAATGATGTCCTAGGGTGTACTTGTCATAAAATTTATTTAACCTCAAAGGGTTACCGTTTTATTGCGTCTAAATACTATTTTAACAATGTGAACTAACATTTTAGAGTACAGTATTATTGTTTACAGTAAAATGTATAACAATTTAATGTGCCAAAAGGAGTTATTATCTTGACGAAATCCATAGCAATTATATTTTACGTACAGCTTTTTTTCAATTTTTAATTGTAATTTAAAAAATTACAATTTAATTTTATAAAACTTGTAAATTTGTAAAAATTTGTAATTTTTTTCAAGTTTGTAAACTTTATTGATATGTTAAAATTTTTAAAGAGGGACAAATTTAAAAATAAGAATCCTTGGAACATTAACCATTTAGTGAATGGATTGTTTACTAACTTTACATGTGAAATAACATTTTTCAGTTTAAAAACAATAAACCATTACTTCCTAATTTTCCTTGATTTTTACATACACACCACCATACCAGTTTTATTCTTTGAACGGAATAAAACATATAAAATAATATAATAAAATATATAAAATATTTATTTATTAATTTTTAATTGTAACAGGTAAATGACAATCCATTTAAAAATTGAATCATAAAAAAGTAAAACCGCCGTTGCGTTATAAAACTCGTTCTGAAGCGTTGAAACGCAACGTGATTTACATACAGTTAATAATTCTTTGCTAAGTGAATATTGCATGCCCACACTACTTGGTAAAGGCAATCGGACGTCAACACCACAGTTTGTGGGCTAAATGTTTTACCAACTGCATGAAACACAACCATGATCACATTAGTTCTGCGAAAATCCAATTACGTTTAAAACATGTGATTTTGTTCAAACCCATATATTATAGAATTCTGTTTAGCAACAGTACGTTCGCCATAAAAATTCCTTTTTTAGCTTTAAAACTCTATTTTCATTCACTTATTTGTTTGGTTAATGGTTCAAAAAATAATTAATGGGTTTTTATGCTATTCAGGATAGATTTTGAGCCATAATTAATTATTAATTAAACTTTGTCATGCTTTGCCAGATATAACGGTTGAGTTTTCAATGTTTTGTTGTTTCCCAAAATGTATGAACCCTACAGTTGTTTTATTTCAAATTTTAATATTACGGAATTAAATTATCGTAATCGGAGGAATCCAAAACCAAAATTTTGAAGTTTCTAGAAAGTTGAACAAATAAATTCCAGTTTTGTTAATACATAATTTATAACTGGTTTTGGTGTTGTTTTAATTGCACCAAATAGTACACTTGAAGAACTATGTCCCCTGTTAAATGGAATTTTTATATTTAAATATGATTTTATATTGCTTTTCATTTAAGCCATGATATCACGTGTTCTAAAATAAAAGCATCGAAACGTAGTTAATAATTTTAAATGGGGTGAAAATGTAATTTTCAGGGGTAGCTATGATATATATTTATATAAAAAATCTTATATATCTTTACTTTCTTTGAACTGCGTTAATAATGTAAATAAAACATTTTCAAATTTTAAGAAATTTGTTATTTTCCTTTAATTGCTTACCATCGTAATGGTACGATTTAGTGTTTGTTAATCATCGAAATGCCAGAGACGTGTCAAAACTTGCACAACGACACAATGATCAATCAGAGCCAATCGGAGTGAAGGCGGTGTGACACCCTTTGTGTTACGAGACACATCAGCTAAGAGAAACTCGATACTGTTGATACAATCCGAATATACGAGTATTCGGAAACATCAACAATATCGATGCAATATATCGATTTGTAAATGGTGTTGTGTTTAACTATTTATATTGTACTAGCCAAAGTACCCATTGTTCGCACGGGTTAATAAGGCTAAAAGGTGTAGGCTCTACTGATACAGTTAAGTTACTGTTAATTAATTCTTCATTGTTTACAAAATGGCAAAACACGAGTGTCTACAACATTTCAAAGTAACATCTGTCAAATATTGGGAGAGGATAAGGATTAATGTAATAGAGACAGTCGTCGGAAAAACTTAAAATCTACCATTCCACTATTTCAAATAATTCACTAATTTCTATCCAGCAGTTTATCTGAAAAATCAACTTTATTTCTTCTTCTTCCCGAACTGTCAAATTTTAGTGTTCACAGCTGTTGACATTCAAGTAATTTTATGTTTTCATTCTCTAAAAATGTAAACATTGAAACTTAGGACGTTCACAGGGCGTAGCCCGAGAGGATTTTAAGGAAATGAGTATGCCTATGTGTTGCATGAGTTTAAGATCTACCTTTGTGTAAAATTTCAAACTGTTTGGTCAGTATTTTTTGCGTTTACTTGCCACAACAAACCCACAAACAAACATACATACAAACATACAGAAACCACCTCTTCTTTATAATATTATAGATTACTAAAAATATCATTAAGCCTTAAGTAGCCTAAGTCTTTAACAAGTTATATATTTAAAAATGTTGATTATTTTTTGGATTTAATTATTATTTTCTTTCATTATTATATCTAATAATTCAATCACGAATATCAAATCATTAGAGTTTAGATTGCGAGTTAAATGAGAGTTTTAATTAAATTTATTTAACCCGAAGGCGAGCATTTTAATAAAAAATACTCTTGTAATAGACTTAACGTATAGTTTTTATAACCTTAAACTTTTATTTAGATAAGATAGTTTGTAAAACATTTTTTTATTTAAAAATAGTATCCCGTACCTTCTTGCATTGTCTTTTAAGTATTATGTTAACGTCCAATAGTAATACAGTTAAAAGTACCTGTCTTCATCTTTTAATGGTACGTAAATACAAACTTTTGAAAAACCAATATTTTTCATACTTATAACTCTATCCGTTAGGTTTCTCGTATCATAGTTCAAGGTGAGTTTTCACAAGATAATTAATTTATAAATCATTTATGTGAAAAATAACTACTGTATTTTTTAAAGTGTGGTGCTAAAAACAACCTTTGTTTTAAATTATTCATTATTGGCAATGGTGGATTTATGTTTTTTTATTTGATTACGGAGTTTTTTATGTAATATTTCATACATTAAAGGAAGAATTAGAATTAGAATTACGTACAGGAAAATCTGTTAGACTCACTTCGCCTGGGTTTCAGATTTTCTGTCGCGGCCATTTTGTGTCCGGTTCCGGGGAACACGCCCACTCATATTCAGTTGTCTTTGAGTCTTCGTGACGAGTGGACGTGTTTTGTTTCTTGTGTGCGATATTCTTAGGGAATGATAATGTTTGTAAGTATTTTGATTGGCTTAAACTTTTTTTGTTTTCAGCTTTATACGGGCTTAGTAGTATGTACTCTTAATTTACTAATCGTGTTATGTTTTAGGTACTAGCTCACCTGAGGACGTGATCACTTTCCAGATCCCAGTGATGCGGGTGATAGCTAAGATCATAAAGGATAGATGGAATTAGAGTGATTTCCTTAGAAAGCTCAGTAATCTGTTGATGATTCTGGGAAAGGAGTTTGGAGAGGTTTGCTCAACTGGCCTTTTTATGGTCCAATGATAAGCTTAGCTCAGAAGGTTTAAGTTTGTTTAGACTGAATTAATCGGTTCAATAATTTATTAAATAAACCAAAAAAATAACTTAAATGTTTTTTATGATTTACCTGCTTTACGTTTTCCTAATTTTTGATAATATTACGCTGCATCTTAGCGATTTAAATTTAAATATATTCCACTGTAATCGATTTCAAAATATTTGACTGTATACACTATTCAAAGTTATTTTGAGAATTATTACACTTTTTTAGTATGATTAATGAAAATTTACACAAGACATAAATTTACTATGGTATATAAAAATCTGCTAACGTATTATTCGTTAGTTATATATAGTTCAGTAGTTCTGTTCTTCAATAAAGTTAAAATACAATTGGTTTTATCATACTTAATTGTTTGGTACGTCTTTTAAGCCATTTCCATATCAGGGATGTATATTATTAGTTATTATTATTTTAACCCTATATGTAGGTTAATTTTATTCACGAGCTGACTCGTTTGTGGAGGAGGGCTGTAACAATTATAACCTTTAGAACATTAAGTGTAACGCACGTGTTGCACTATAACATTACAACATCCAGCTCTCTCGCAGTTGTTTATCTTAACTGCTACCACTCTTAGTGACATGAGATAGTTTAATATGTGAATGAAGTAAAAGGTATTAGTCACATAGGCTAGCCGGAGGTGACCGTTCATGATCTGTCAGGAGATGACTCCTGTTTTACATTAGGCCTACAATGCCTACAAAACTACAAACGTATGTAGTTTTGTTCTAAATAAAAATTCCTTTAATTTATTGTGGCCAAATGTAAAAAAATGTGTTTTAACCCAATTTTATGCATTGTACACGGGTTTTCTGAAAAACTACTTTCCTTACATTTCTTGGACTTGTTTTATTCACTTGTCTATTGTCACATTAAATACCATAAGGAAAAATTGAATTTGTCCCTCAGTTTACCTACTTGGAATTCCAGGAAGCCCTTATTTAACACAAGATACCAAAATTTGAGCTTATTTTGTGCTAGCCATTAATCACTAATGAAGCATTTCCAGACATATGTTTATGTTGGTTTTTCATTGTTTTTACATATAAAATGATCTCTTAAAGTTATCGCATATCTCTGTGAATCACCTTGTATATTATTTTATCACAACTGTTATATGATAGCTATCTCAAGTATTTGGAAAGAAAGGTTAGTGAGATTTATTTCGACGTTGTCGGTATTTAAAAAAAGTCGAGTAAAAATTTTAATGAATCAAGCAAATAATTGACACCGTCAAAGTTGTATCCCTTGTTATCATTTGATAGAATTTATATAATATTATTTTAACAATTCAAAATTATTAATTCTTAATATTTTTTTAATTATTAATTCTTTAATTATAAATTATTAATTAATATAAATTCTTATATTTATATATTTATATTCTTTTATTTTTATTTTTATTCATATTTGGCTATGTCTTTGTAAAAAAAGGGTTTTCTGTCAAATAAAAAAATAAATAAATAAATAAATAAATTCAGGTTATTCTTTCTTCTAATAACTTTAATATCGACTTGAATTTATTATTGACATTTTCTTAGTGTATGTGCTTTAGGAAGTAATAAGTGCATTTTAAAACTTTACAATTTCTTTACGAATTCACGTAATACACATTTTCTTAAAATGACAAAATCCAAAAATGACATTACTTTGATAACATGTGTCGGGAGAGAGGTGCTTATGCAAGCTTTTAGCGTCAGGCAAGTCCTGAATACAGAACAGGTTCCGGTTAGGATATGGCACTACATTGTTATCGCACATTTACATGCAGAATGTGATGAACGTTGATGATATACCTGAAAGTTCTTTATCTAATCATCTTACGAAAATCATTTAAGTTCATTGCGAACATGGAATTTTATGTGATTATTTGCTGAAAATATAGGCATGTGTGCATGTTAATTTTCATGTATGAATACTATTTGATGTTATTTATATATTTAATATTGTAATTATGTTTGGTCAGTTTAGCTTTGATTAATTTTATCTTCGTAGTGTCACTTTTTACATTTCTAAATTGAAAATCTTAAGAGTTCTTAAACATTTTTTAATGTTATTTTTCGTATTTCACATTAATTTAGGGAAGTATTTTGAACTATAATTACATTTAAATAAAGATACCACATTGAATAGTACAGCTTAAATAACAATTTCAAGTAATTTTTAGTTGGTGTCCCACATCTGGAATATGGTTTACAAAAAAAATACTTAAATTTGAACAGTAGTTTTTAAATAAAAAACAAATAATTTGGTAAATATGGCTGAACTTTGGAATCATCTAAATTTAATTTTATACATTTTGTTAGGATCTCTAATATAATAAGAGGTCATGTCTTGAACACTTGATACGTCACTATGCCCCTCCTTCATGACACAGTGTAGTTTCTGGCCCGCCGTCCACAACAGTTCTTACACATTTTACACTTCAGGCTAGACCCTGGTATAAAAAAGCTATCAAATCGGTCGAGAAAGACTGCTCCATTTAGTCGTAAGACTTCGTGTACCGTCGTTTGTTACTGGGATTCTTAAATGAAATAAGAGCAAATAATACGATTTTGTGATTTTACGATACATGATTTTTCACACACACTATTACATAAAAGACGATGATTTCTATAACCTAAAGATTTCGAAAATGGAAAAGAGGTTTTTGCTTCTTTAAGTTTTTTTT
This sequence comes from Nephotettix cincticeps, assembly GCA_023375725.1. Classification (NCBI taxonomy): domain Eukaryota; kingdom Metazoa; phylum Arthropoda; class Insecta; order Hemiptera; family Cicadellidae; genus Nephotettix; species Nephotettix cincticeps. Next base: position 73,632,749 of record CM041790.1, read on the forward strand.
GTAATGTTGGTGTAAATTGAATTCTGTTTTAAAAATGTATTTTTTCTTGGTTTTTGTGCTTCCATTGTGCCTAATGTATGTGTTGGCCACAAATTGAAATAATGGATTTATTCACTTTTAAAAATACAAATCCATTACAATATACAAACAAGGAATGTTAGTTTACCATTTTACCCAGTGTTTGTGGTCAACTGGAACACTTGAAAAGCAATGGAAATGTTTGCTTTTGTTAGTTCAGCAAAATTAGATACAGTTCTTGACTACCTGCTCAGCTCAGAGGCACAAATTCGGCGTAGCAATTAGTCAACTCTTATTAGCAACATTTGGGCGGAAGCGCAGATACAGTGCGCCTGGATTAACATGGATATGGAGAAATACGACGATTAGTTTAGTTATGAGAGAACGTGGTGGTCGTGGTTCCATGGCACGCATGGCACTGCCAACCTCGAGCTGGAGACACGATAGCTTGGGGACAATTAGTTCATCCTTCCCCATTAACAATTTCGTTTATCATATGTTTATAAACCTCCACCAGAGATTGATACATGGCAAAACAATTATATCAGTAGATGGATGATACATTTTATATAAGACACAACTCGAGATCGGCTGGATTTCAATGTTTTGGATTTGTCTCCGCTCCGAGTAGGCTTAAGCATGTTCAGTTTCACAATTAACCTTAGGACTAAGCCCTGCTGGACTGTAAAGTTTGTATATTAGCGAATTTACCATAGGGAAGAAGCTATTATAGCAGTTGGACGAAAATATATCCGATTTAAAATATAGCTTAGTAGAAATATATCGGCGCGGTAGGAGTACCACGCTGGCCTAATAAGTCAAAGGTCACGGTATCGAATCCAGTGGCCGGAGATTACGGTCGTATTATAAGGCGTCTCTGGCTAGTATATGAGACTCCCGCACAACGGTACACTAGAGTCGCTGTAATAATTCACCATACAGGCCTTAAACCTGTTGCAATGGACAGTTTTTATCATCTGGTATTATTAATACTTTACAGTTAGCAAATATATAAATATCTGATGCATTTATACCGCATATTTACACATATTCAGACTTGTGTTTAACTATGTAAAGTTGATTTTATGTCAAGTGGCCAGTCTGAGAGAGTCTCAGCCTGGCCAGTGAGGATGCCACTTCACAGCAAGGGCGAAATGTTTCGCAATACTAACATGACGACGCGGTTGACGCCAAAAAATCAACTTGACATTGTTGACACCGGCCGTGAAAGCCTACGTTTGAAGATTGTTAACTAAATTTAACTAAAAACTGTGAAAACCTCTCTATCTGATAGATGGATGGGTAATCTACAAATTACATCCTAAAAAGTAAACGTTAAAAGAAACAAACAAAATGGCTATAGCGGGTAAAAAATGTATACCTTATTAATTAATTAGTTTTAATTAAACCTTGCATATAACTTGGTGATGACTACCTAATACTAAACATGTATGGATGTGTTAAAAGGGCACTAGAAGTATTTTTTGTAGAAACAATTTATCCACATCATAAAAGTATGTTTATATGAAGACTAAAGGCATTAGTCGTTTGAAAGTCAGGAGCTGATTGTTTGAAATAGAAACTTATGTATTATTCAAGTGAACACTTTGATCCAAAGATCTTTATTGCAAATCTCTTGATTTGAGCTTACGCTTTAGTTCGGAAGCAGATAATCTTATACTTCCTGGATTTTCAGAATTTTCCAGGAAGATTATCAATTAATTTTTAGCATTAACCCTACTTAAATATGTATTACAGAGATATAAGGAGTTATGCATAAAACAATAAAGGTTTTATATTGACGATAACCATATCATATGTGTGATATATTATAAATAAAAATGTTCCCAAACTCATTTGCTATCATATAAAAATGATATACATTTGAAATTTGGCCACTAATTAAATACTTATGGAACAACATTTTGACTTAAGCTGTAGCAAGACAAACCGTCAAAACTTCAAACCGTGTCTATTAAAAATGTTTAAATACAATAGATACAAATAAAGACTGAAGGGTAACAATAAAATATTTTAAGATACTAAAATCTATCACTTATTGGGTCTTTTAATATTAAGTCATCGATATTTCAGGACACAATAATTTGTAAAACAATTTTTTTACTATCAAGATATATTTCAAATTGCACTGACTGAAAAATACCACAGTCAAAAATAGTAATAAATAACTGACTAGCTGTGGTACTTAAATTGTGTGAAAGACGCAATTGTTAGGTCGACAATAGCGCCTACAGCAACAATAAGCTTATTGTACAACCTTTCAAATATTCATTTCTGGAAGGGTCTATGTAGTACTACGAAATTGTTAGATGTTGCCTTAGTTCAAACTATTGGCAAGTAAAGTGTATAATGAGCTGTTCGGTACTTTTTTATCATAAATTACAATTTAAATGCATAATTCCACAAACTTTCTCAGTACGAACATAATTATCATTATGTTTTGAAGAATATTTACTAATATATTTATTTCTTCGGTGGGGAATGCATGTCATATGTTGAATTTACAAAAAAAATGTTTTTTTTTATTTTGATGGTTAATTTACAGAAATGCAAATGAAGATGGGTGACTGAGTCGTCTGAAACCGTAATATTTTTAAATAATAAATTTTACACGCCTTAAAATGAACTGGAAAATTCATTTTCATCACAGAAGACTTTAATTAAGCTATTAATATAAATACAGAGTTATTTGCATCTCAATTAGCATCGTCTTCCCTCGCCTCCGGTGAAGTAGAATTAATTACAAATTATAATTACTCTCCTAAAGAGCTAGGCTTCTCCCTTTGTGTTGTACGTTTTCAATAACTTTTACTGGATGTACTAATTGTCTGGATTTATTGTCTTTGTTGCCCTTTCGAACCAAAATTTAAGACCTTGATGTTTCTTAAAAATGAAAAAATTAAACTGTATTTGGAGAGTCATTGAGATGTGTGACGGATTTCGAATTTGATTCTGAACCTCAATCAGTGATGGTTCTATTCTACCTATTGCAGTTTCGGCTCACCCATTCTTTGAATATTCGCTTCTTCGCATGATAGGTCTTACCTACAATCTATGATTGGGCAAAGTATAGGTTAGTTTAGTTGTTACCCTCTTAACACCCTCCACTTGAATACTAAATTCCCCGTTAACAATTATTGAGGCGGTACAAGAGATGTTAGGAAACGCATTAGACGCTTGTGTTGCTTATTTGCTACGCATATGTGATTGTTTCATGCAAGCATCCTGAGTGACCTGTTTAATTCAATTTTTTGTAAATTTAAATTTTTTAGACCTCCAAAATGACATATTTTATAAGACCATCGAATCAAAATGTTGCTTTACAAATGATTTTTTGTAGTATACGATGTTTTCTTTTTCAAAATCTCGCATTAGTTACGTCAAAAAGGTCTGTTATTCATTCACGTCTCCAATATTTTAGCTTAAAAGCACATGTAGTTTTCCCATACTCCTTGCATGAAAATCGCCCAATTACACACTTAAACGTTAAAACTTTGTTTTTAGAATAGTAAATTTTTACGCTTGCACCACCTTAAGATAACATTTTTGAACATACATTAATACATAACATACAAGAAAAATGACATTAAGTTCAGAGACAGCTCAAGTGGTAAGTGAAGACATCAGATTCAAGTTGTGCAACCTTCCATGCATCATTAATGTGCCGATTGGCAAATCGTTTAACTTTTGTTCCTTGATATTTCAGGCAAAATAGTAACACCGAACTATTTTGTTAACAGGATTTGTAAAATCGGTTACTTATTTGGCTTCATTAAGTCTGCATTATATCCAAAATTAAATAAAAATGTTTTCTTTAGTTTTTGAAAACAATTAAAAATATTTGTTAACACTTTTAAATTATTAAGAAAAACCTTGATTTGAAATCACTTGTACCTTAATTAATTAATTGAATTAATTGGTTGCTCGTACAAAGCAAACGAGCCGCTTGCACAACGAGGCCTGATCACTTAAAATTGTATATTCTCTTCGGGGAAAATTGAGGGAAACAGCCTTAACTATGCAATTTAATACATAATTAATTAAGGGCTACCAAGCTAAGAATAAATAATACTATAACAAAAATGAATGTGAACGTATAATCTGTCGTAATCAAAATTTCGAGGTTAAAGCATAAACTTAACGTAATATAATTATTATGAAACAATCAAATAAACTCTTGTGAACTGCTACTTATTTTAAATAAATCCCCTTATTCGAAAAATATCCATTAAAGTTATAAATAAATGAATACATATTTTATTTATAATTGAAACATAACATTTTCATTGATAAATAGTACTATCAAATTTCTACCAACTGGATTATAGAACTAATTGGAACAATCCGTTATGTTTCCAAATTGTCAAAACCTACATTCGTTTCCTAATCGTCAGTTTCTCTGATCTTAAGATATTTGATTCACTCAGACAGATACTTGACAGTTTTGCTGACAAAATACCTTAAGAGAAAAGGCTACACAACACGATTTTGTTGCAAACCTTTATTTTTTTCTAAACTCACTTTTGTATTTAAATTTAAAGGCACTCGTATCTTAAGTTTATTATTTCACACTGGGTTATTAATCATAAAAAATCTTTTTTTATAAAATAACTAGCTGACCCGGCGAACTTCGTAACGCCTGATAGTAAATACATGTTAACTTTAAGATTGGCCATGTTCTGAAGTCAAATAGCAAAACGGCTTCATTGTGAAAGGTTATATATTCTGGGTCTTGGCATAGTGAATAACAATACTGAAACGATAAAACATATTAATAACATTCCCATTAAACAGATAAATCTGAGTGGATTAATTCACAATTTTCAAATCCAATCCAAACCCAAACGAAACCTAACTGAAATACGGCTTTTATAGGAAAGATATACAACAGCTGATTATTATAATAAACGTAATAATATAAACATTGTAATTATCATATAAACACGTGACTTTAATCAAACAGAAAATAAAAATATAAATACATCATCCCCAAAAACCGTAAACTATTAACCTGGTGAATAAAGCTGTTCATTTTTTACAGTACACATTTACTTCATAGTTTAACATTAATGAATGATTCAGATGGCATTGGATAGTAAAGCATATTGCTAATGGAAAGTAAACCAATCAGCTGTAGCTAAGAAATCAAATGTTTTAATTGTAGACATTTTGTAAACAAACTTACTCTCCATAAGGTTAACATTAGAAATTTGAAACGCCATAAAATGGAAACTCATGGGGTTTCCGAAAATATTTTTTCACTAAAACCTTCCTGGTCACATATAGAGCAACTTCCTAAAATTTCATGGCGATCGGATGAGTAGTTTGGCAACGCATAAAGGACATACATACAGACAGACATACATACATTAAATTTTATATATAGAGATTAAAGCAATAAATATGCAAAAAATTTTAATCCATAAACTAATTAATTATACATACTATAGTACACATTTCAACATATACAAGTTTCACACAATAATATTGAACGCTTGTTCAATAATACAATGTGTATTAATAGTGTTATTGAATATGGATAGTATATTATAAATTAGTCATTTTCCATCTATGAAAAATATAGCTAAAATATTATACAATAAGGTATGTATAAAAATTTTAGTATAAGGTAATAAAAATTATTTTAATATTATTCTTTTAAATATAATTCTTTTAATACTGTAGCTATACATTAGTGGAATGACGAGGCATACTCAAAATGTGTTATGAAATGTTGATTCGCTCAACAGTGTTGTACTGTAGGGCTTCTGTTTACTAATTTGCTAATAACAATGCCAACAATGTGAAATCCTGAAATTGAAATAGGCATGTCAACATTTATTTAAACAATGCTGAATTCAGTAGGCTTTATCGGTTAAATACTTTATTATGATATCCTTTTCAAATTTATAACCGTAAACCAAAATACGTATATTTCACTCAATTAGTAAAAATATATAAAAATTGTAACTGCATGTTTGTATCGAATTCTAAATAGTGTTAAGTGTTTATGTGTATACGTTTTATATGTTTGTCTTCTTACAACGTGTAGTGGTATTAATTACTTTTCACTCCTAAAACATATATATTTTTAGATTTATTTTGAAAGAAAAAATTAATATAGTAAAAATATCGCTGATAATTGCAGTAATTAATTTATAATGGAAAATAAGATAACTCCCTCAACATACGTACGAGAATATGGTAGTAACAATAAGCAGGTATATTAAATATTGTGATATCCGTCATGAGCTCTCTTCAGAATTTTGTGTTTTTTAGACTACATACTCAGCAAAGAAACAATAAAGTGTTTTCAAGTATTATTCCACCATATTAACCCTTTGGTGTCAAAATATAAAAAAGTATCAATAATTGCAGTTGAAAATATTTTTTTACAGTTTAAACTTAGTAGAGATAGTAAGATTGAATAAAAATGAAACTGAGTTCGCTTGAGGAAAATATATTTTTCAAAAATATCCAACTATCTATCATTTATTTAATCGAAATACTGCACAAAAATCCAACAATAAATATAACCTCCTGAATTAGTTATGGTAACAAGAAATGTTATTATTATAAAATAATGACTTCAGTACTGAAACTGAATATTGTGAAGGAAATTCAAGAAATAGTTTACCAACGCCATGATCAATTGATCCTACATACGAAATACAGAAGCTGTGTACTAATGCCCAAATCTAGAAGTCGATGACACGTATAATCAGCTGTGGTGATGTAATTATCTGTATACGACTGCGGCTACAGTCAGCTGGTCGGCTGGTCAGCTGATCGGCCCCGGACTGGGTTGTGGTTTAAGGGGTCGTAATTAGACTGCAGATTCTCCAGGGACAGATTGCGCGGACACCCGCTATAGGCAAACTGCTGATTGCATTTCATCTTTGCATGTTTCACCTCCATGCATACTACAGTTTTATAGCTTTAGTTCAGAAGTCAAATTTAAGTACTTTAAAATGAATATTTCAAATTATCAGTAAGTTAATTTTCCATCCAGAGTGAAGAGCTTCCTTATCTCTAAAATAATTCATTTTTGTATCTCTTAAAACCCTACCTGGACACCCACCCAATCTGAATTCTCAGAAATTGTGTACAAACTTACTGTACACCTGGCAGGGATGACCCTGAGGAAGGTACTAGGTACAAGTAGGCACTTTCCCAGTCTACTGGATTTGGGTGAAGAGGTTGTTGATTTGGAGTACGAATTAGGGCGTTCCAAGGCTCAAGCCAAGATCTGGAATTGACTTTAGAGGATCTTTCACTTCTCTGAGATAGAGTGTCCACCACTTTCTACCTCACCTTTTCTTATGAACCCCTTTTTTCCAGTGGCAGTATAATACTCTTAAGTGTTGCGGGATCTTGTACCATACGTGTAAAATCTGCTATAATTGCATTGTACGGGCCTGAAACTGTTGTACCTGCACAGTTATCTATCAGTATGGGGCCAGTTTAGGGTACTACCATGTGATAATGAACTTTTATCTTGTGCAGTATAATGCGTACTGTGCGTTTAATAATTCATTTTGGTTACGTTACAAGAAATAATAATTTAAGCTTCAACAAAACGTGTACATAACACAACATTTTTTAGAATATTGACGGAAATAGGAGTTATTAGATCTACACATTTTTTATAATGAAATTAAAATTTTGACGATGAACGATTTTAATTTATTTTCTTCACAGTGATAATATTAATAATTGTATACAACATTTTGTTAGTAAAACTAACAAATATATAATATTATATTGTACTTTACTCAAATCGATTTAATCTTACGAACTGATCCGTTTTTTACGACCGACTAAATTTACGGAAATTCTCGATACGTTGATATTGAAATTCGAAGAGTAAGACCCTTTTATGCATGCTTTTTGAACGGAAGATAAAAACTTACGTACGTCGGTGACCTTTAAAAATAAACTAAAATACTAAATTTGTAATCATCAATCATGATAGTCTAGGACTATAATCATGCAGGGGTTGTAATCATTATATGGTTTTATGGGGTTGTTTTAAGGTGATATGTTCTATAAATAATTAAAATTATTGTACAACAATGGAAAACCTGTTAAAGATGGACGTCAGTGTATAAATCTGATCATTTGATACATTGTCCTTAAGGAAATTCCGTTTTTTATTGAAAATGTAAGCAATGGAAGAAGACGAATTATTCTCGCCTCGTAAGAAAAAGAGGATAAAGAAATCACATATCAAGAATGATAGGTGAGATATGTACTATTTAAAAATCAACCTACACACACTAGCTTCCCTTCAATAACTATAGCCTACTAGGTGACATTTTACGAGACCCCTTTTCTTGTATATTAACAGAAATGGAAACATATTTTAAACCTGTAATGGATGTAAGCTTTGTTCACCTCACTAGGTGAACCCTTGTTTATCCCTGCATACAAATTTCCAGCCCGCCGAATGCGGGATTATGCAAATTTAATCCTGTTGTTTTTCTCCCACAAAGTAAAAAACACAAGTATCTTTTTCAGATTACAAGATTTTAATATCATCAGTCTAGTTAAAGTTTTCATTCCAATCAGACTGAATTTCACGCCTTATGGTACCAATACCAATACTTGGCTGGCATTTTTACACTTTAGAGAATAAAATACAAATCTTATAAATTTAGTGTTATATATATTTATTTAACAGAATGTTGTTTTCTCGGAAGTAAGGTGTCTCTATGTTATTTACAAAATACATTTTGGTACATTAAAAAATTTGACGACGGCTCGTTGCGAAATGGTCCTAGTGTGTAAAGATATTCATAAGCGAACTAATGGTAAAAAACTACTTCCAATTGCACTATATGATTGACGATTAAAATTTAACAGATTTATTAATAATTAATAAAATAATTCAATTTTTTTAAATTTAAATAAAAAAAGTAAACATTAACATACGAAATGTATACTAATAAGATAATAAATTGAGTTTAAAAAATATTTTTAAGTTTAAAGAGCATGTGAAAATGTGTTTATACTAAACATTTGAAACATGTACAGTATATAATAATATTGTAATAATAACAATTATAAAATTGTATGTTTAGAAGATTCATATTTTAAATCCTCAAATTGATAAGAGTATCGATATCTGTAATGACAGTGTCTGAAAAGAAAACAGTTAGCATAGAGAAGTGGAAACTAGGTCAGTGATCATTCGTAGTTTTGCTTCCGAGTATACAAAATGCGCTTTACAGCTAACTAGCACTGGAGTGAACTATGGGTAAAATTATTAATAGTGATAGGATAAAATGAAGAATATAATAATAATTAATTGTCAGTTTCGTGTTTTATATGCGTTTATCGCATTCAATAATCAATGTAGGCTCACTTAAATTAATTATTAGTACAGAATTAGAAAAATATCAGAAATATTTAACTGGTACCTACAAATAATGAATATGAAATAATATCATGAATAGATAAAGACATATAACTTCTCTGAAATTTAAAGTTTAGACGACAAAAGTGCAAAAGTTGTAGATTATTGGTAATTTAAGATTTATAATGAAAGTATTATAATCTTGAAACATATCTCTTACCGTTTTTAAACGTAACATAAAATTAAAATAAACTTCAATATTAAATATATAATTTATAATCATGATAGTCTAGGACTATTCTCGTGAAAGGTGTTGTTATGATTATATGATTGTTATGGGGTTGTTGTACTGCGTATATTCCATACATAATTTAAAATTTATTTTTTCAATGGCCCTCACAGTAAATTGGACATATAAAGACGTCTTTACCTAACGGTAAGCGGAGACGACAGTGCGCCGGTAACAAGATTGTTATCTGGATTTCCACCGACAACCTTGTCCCCTGCTGAATATTACAAGGGTTTCTTCTTTTCGTGGGGTTCGAATTTGAAATATTGTTGTTGGTTTATCGAGTATATGTATTTTTAGTCAGTGTTGAAAAAGTACATGATCGAATGAATAGTTATTTGTGGAACAAGGGTTAATCTCTTTTCACTATTTAAATCATATTTGATATTGGGCGGCGTTAACCCAAAATCTTCACTGCCTCTTTCATTTTGTTAACAAAAAAATGGCCGTCTATCAGAGTAATATCGTAGACGTTAAGGACAGTTCTGCCACCACAACAAACTGTATGTCGCACAATTTTCACTATAGCTATTAAAGTACGATTTTACGGATTCTTCCTATGTTATTCCTAAGGGATTACATTTCGTCCCTTGGTACCAAAAATGTCAGAGTCCCGTGGGATGAAAATTGGTACTTTAATACTCTATTTCAGAGAGCAAATTCCTACTTTAGTATAGTGGGTTGACGAAAAAATTGTGTAGTGCTCTCCTTTGAACCATCAAATGGTCTTTAATTAGGTATTAAGACTGAGAAAGTAGCATCTTATCGAGTAACACTGGATACTGGACTTTGTGACTTATTGATGAACTTATCCTCCACCTTGAGTACGAGTTAGATCTCGCTCAATTCACCTCGACAATCTAGCTAGTTTATTTGTACGTAATGAATGATTTTGTGAATCAGTTTTTACTATTGTGATACAAAACGGAGACATCAATTTGGAGCGACGATGTGTTATAAGGTTTTGCTATAGACTCAGGTATTTTCTTTCGGACATTTTTTCACTTAACCTCAGCAGGCCTAGGGAGTTAGTGTTTTGTCTAGAGGGAAGGTCCTTTTGTTGTTTGAGACATTTTATGAATAATTTGATTCAGATTTTATCAACTATATTTTGCGTATACAAGTTGGTTTTTTTTTTGCCATGACCCCAAGTAGGGAGTCATTTTTTGCAATATACTGAAAACTGTAAAAAAGGGTTATAATTGTATAACGATACCACTCTGTTAAGGTCAACATAGTCCCTAGAAATACGACAATGTTCCTCGTGGATACATGAATTATTTATATAAATTAGATGTAAAGCCGAACAAACACATTTTCACTCTTCGAATTATAGTTTTTTTGCCTCACTCGATCCCTTTGAAAATTATTACTCTTCCTTAAGAGGTCAAAACTTATTTTTAAGACAGTAAAATTGGTATTTTATGAGCCATTCAGAAAACAGTTAAATATGATCGTTTCAAAGTAAACACGACATTAATTCTTTGGTTTGTACACCATCGATATAGCATATACGAAAAAAGTAAAATATTATAAAAATCAATATAATAGTGAATATACAAGATGAATTGCTGAGATAGAACGAAAATATAGTTTGTATTCATGAATCGAGTGATGTTTGCATGTAGAGAGCAAAAGTCATTTTAGTGTACACAGTTCCAACGATTGAGTAGAATAATTTTGTATTCAAATTTTGAAATTAATATAAACTAGATATCTCTAATATACAAATTGGATTTATAGTAGATTGCTTTTAATTATACTTCTGAAATACGACAATGTTCCTCGTGATACATGAATTTATATAAATAGGAGTAAAGCCGAAAAACACATGTTCGTTTTTCATGCTCTTCGAATTATTTTTTTGCCTCACTCGAGTCCTTGAAAATTATTCCTCTTACTTAAGGTCAACTTATTTTTAGACAGTCAAAAAAATATGAAAGCATTTCAGAAACAGTTAAAAATGATAATTTCACTAAGACACTGACATAAATTCATTGGTATATGAGCCATCGAAACCAGCATATACGAAAAAGTAAAATATTATAAAAATACCAAGATATAATAGTGAATAAAACCAATGAATTGCTAAGATAGAACGAAAATATAGTTTGTATTCATGAAACGAGTGATGTTTGCATATAGAAAGCAGAAGTCATTTTAGTGAACAGTTCCAACGATTGAGTAGATAATTTGTATTCAAATTTGAATTAATATAAACAATATCTCTATACAATGGATTTATAGTAGATTGCTTTTAAATTATACTTCTGAAATTTAAATGTACTGAAATTATAATTTTTAATATCTGTTGATTTAGAAATGAAGCTATACATGAGATATAATATCGTCGTGTGATATATGAATGTTTAAGTTTATTATTTAACCTAATCAGCTTATTAATAATGTAACTGCTTATTTAAAATGTTAACTCTAGTTAAACTTGTATTAAACATATAACATAATTTAATTGCTACAGGACCGTAAAATAAATTATATTTGAATCTGAGACCTTATGGATATTCAGTCATATAAAAGATCAGTAGTACAATGGAGGATTCTAAATATTCTGTGGGAGTTTAACACCTTCTCAAAGAACGGTTTGTCAGCGAAACTGTCAAGGGTCTGTCTGTCGTGGTGAATAAAACACCTTAAGATCAGACATATTTGCTGCTTAGGCATGCGAGGAATATATACGAGTATCTGTGAATATTTATTTTATTGTTGAAACTGGTGGTCATTTTGATTTTTTTAATTTTTAGTAACCAAGTTAATTAATTAAAATGAATATTAAATAAGTCAAAATTATTAAAAATGCAACTAAATGTTTCATTTTGCTTATCTAAACGATCTTTAAAAATAGATTATTTATTTTTTACTCAAACCCAGATACGTGTAGGCCTACACTAATATAACTGCGGAGAGATATCGATTGCCTAACCACAACCTCATGCACCACAGTTAAAATGTTTCACATTTTCTACAAGCACATTGCACATGTTGAACGACTTTGCAAGTTTGTATTCTACATTATCTGTCACACTGATGCGCAAACTACCATTTTATCCACCTATTATACAAAGCCGTACTTCCCTCTCTGGGATAGGGTACTTGTATACTTTTAGTCCCAAGGGAGAAAAAGTAGTCTCATAAGAATAACATGGGATCTTGCATACCCATCACCATCAGGAGGGACAGAGTCAGTTGAGATAAAAACTGTCGTTATTACAACATACTACGTATGGAAATACATACAATGATGAGTTACCAATAGTATTGAAAAAGCTAACATATTATTAACAATCGAAAAACAGCTGATTGTAAGAACAAGATGGTAGCAACTCAATGTTGTACAATGGTTAACTCAAAATTTGCTACAGTCTGACAAAAAATATAGTTAATACTACGGTATCTTTCGTTACTCGCTCAAATTACAACCTTGATCTAGTCCGAAAAAAGTTACTTTTTACCCGTGTAAACCCTTAACCCACTTAAAACCTTTACACAAATGAAAGAACCTTATTTAATAATGAGGCTAGTAACCGCTTTTAAATTAAAAAGGTAAATGTAAAAGTAACATTGCCAAAGATAGGTAATTAATTAATTAAAGTTACAATTGCCTTACTGTATTTGTAATTAATAAAGGGCCAACAATTTGTATTCGTGTCATATTGAAATATATTTGTTAAGATATACAACTTTTAGTCTTAAAATAAACAAACCCTTTAGTATAAAGTACAAACTATTTCTTAAGTACTTATGCAAATATTAAAAAAAATAGCTTTAAAAAATCTAACAAAATTTAACTAGGTGATTTTGTGATGAGTTAACATATAACTTTGATAATTTTTGTGTACCATAGGACCAGATATTACATAAAACTTAAGCTGTTAATAATCTTTAACTTTAAGAGAGTAAAATTAATACCATGAACGTTTTACGTCCCTCTTCACAAAGTAACGACCGAAGACATAAATCATGTTCCTAAAAGAGTTATGCAAATCAGGCTACTCTTCATGCAAAAGAGCTTCAAGAGTGCATGAGATAAATACGACTTCCTGTTCCTGTGAATTTGTGATTCATCATTAAATATTTAAATATTCTGTCCATTTGTGAACAAATAATTTAGATTATTAACTATACTTTTTTGTAGTTAGAGTGTGATACAAATATGAACTACGAAGTTCACTGTAGACATATGGGAATGTGTGATTTATTTATTTTAATATTTTATAGATATTGATGAACAGTATATTAGGGGCAAGCATTTCTGTATAGCAAAATTGCTAATATATGTGGCATGATACTTTAAAGTAATAAATCCATGTATTCCAATGTACAGGGTAAATAGGTATAACTTGAGACAATCTTTTATGTTGCCTTGTAGTGGCATCCCTGTTGACCGTTATGGGAGTTTATGATCATGTAAATGCACTTGGAGACTGTCTTTTAGTCAGTATATTCTGAGAATTTGTTACAACAAGCTATTATTGCTAGAAGTATGCTATAACAAAAAGGGTAACTTGAAACAATGTAATTTTTTGTATAAAAATTAATTAAACCTAAATCAATTTGTAAAAACTTAATAGCCAATATTACTCATATTTTATTGTTATGCTTAAACCATTATAAAAATCTTAAAGTCAAAGGTGAAATTGTATTAAGTTACACCCATGTATGGTACCTAGAGCTAACCTATACCTGTTTTCTTATAGTAAAAAATTAAACCCCTTCATTAATATACATACATACTAGGATTTTCAATACTTCTTCAATTTTCGTGATAGAAAAATGTTATAAAATTCTATCATTGTAAGAATTTCAATTTTCAGCCATTTCATTAATGACTTTATTCTAAGAATTTCCTGGTATCTATGATTACATTTGGAGAATTTAATCTTATTTTGATCGTTTTCCAACGATCGAAATAAATTTCTAAATAAGAAGAGTATTGTTAAAGGTAAGGACGGGTTAGCGGTTATCAATTACCTTGGAAGGGAATGGTAGGGGGCCCTCAGGACCCGTTATAAATGGCAGTACTGCTCCTTCTTCAACTGGTATTTTGAGCTTTGACTCTTCTTCATAAATAACATACGTATATTTCACTGTGTCTGCCTTTGATTTTTAGACTAATTTCCAGACATAAAATCGTTTACTCTCCTGAAAAATTGCTACTCTCCTTTGATGAACTTTCTGTATGTATATTTAGTCCCAAAACATCTAATTTTTACGCAACTATACGGCAATATTTTTTCTGGGCTAAAAATTTAACGAAAGTGATTGTTTGATAGCGTGAACACACACATAACCTCAAATGCTTTAAGCCATTAAGAATTATTTTAAGTGATGAGAACATATTGTACATTTGAACAGTTGTTAGTTTATTAGGTTGGTTTTTAATATTTTTTAAATAACGTACGTCTGTCGTAAAAATGTCTTCACTGAAATTCCGCTCACATTCTGTCAATTTAAATTCACATCAAACAAACGAATACACTCGTCAGGTAAACGGTTTATGTACTAATACATTAACAATTCCTATTTTTTATATACTGAAATATTGTTTTTGTTGTTTTTTCATACCGTAATCTCATTTCCTGTTTAATTCGTATTTCCAGGAGAGGGCATGCGCACCCAAAGCAAAAGTTAAAAATACACAGCGTATTACAGTGAAAAATCTTCATTTGCACTACGAAATGATATATAAATGTAGAATAAATCGTAAAAAATCTATTTTACACATCAAAGCAATTTCACACGTACTTTTCATCACACAAATACTTAGGGAAACGGTCTAAGCCTAAGTAGACATCCCGGTTTTTGATCTGTGGCCATTTTGCTGTCCAAGCTGATACATAACGAACCATCTATGGAACAAAAAAATTAACAAAAGGTTTTGTTTTGATATTTTGTAGTTGTGGCAACACGTGTAAAGAAATATAATTAACATACAAGTTTGGGCTAATCCTCCACTGAAAATATTAACCCTGTCAAAAACTACCACTGTGTAAATTTATAATTTATCATGCAATGAAGATAATATGTTAAATATACGATTCCAAGTTAAAGTGTGCGTTGTATGTGTATGGCTTAATATTAAGTCTTATGTAAGAAATATAATTATTTTAAGGGGTGGTAGTTTGAGACCTTAAAACCGATGGTTTATTGATTTTCTTTCAAAATTACATAGATTGTTTAATTGAATTATCGATTTACTCTATGCATATTCTATTACCTAAATAATGTTGGAGTACACCTACTTCTCCTTTTTGGCAAACCCATTTCGTATCAATTTTTAATGTTTCAACGTTTATAGTTTATTTTTTATTTAATTTATTAACGTTAATGTTTATATTGAAACAATTTTATGAGATTAACTGACTACAATGTTATTATATTATTGGTTGAAAGTTACGATTTCTTGAGTAATAATTTATATACGACTAATGATTAGCCCTTTGGTTTTTGTGTGACCTAAAAATTTTATTCAACATGTTTAAGATTTCCTCAGAACCCAATATTTTTACGCTTTGAATTTACATGGAGACCTTAAACTCGGTTGATCATTTTCTACTCTACACAGAGTAGAAAATTTTCGGTCCGTTAGCTCCAAATGACAGGCTGAATGTTTTATGCACGGTCTGTCACAATCGGTCGATACAAACCTGCGTGGACGAGAAAGGCAAAACCAACATTACAACTAGGCGCTTTAATTATTTTTAATTAGCCTAATATTGATATAGCTGCAACAAAATTCTTTCATATCCATAACTTATTTATGCATTGTATACATTTTATAAGTAAAATATACATTTATGATCAAGATGAGTGTCCTTTTCAGCCGAAAAATACGATTGAACCACCGAAAACAATAATATCTTTTTAATCCTTTAAAATTTATTTTTTTAACAGTATGTTTAAAATTTTCTCTTCACTAAACTATCAATGCTCATTGTCTCGTATCATTTTTAACGCGAGAGTGTCATACCAAGTGTTTATGTTTGTCATAAACTTAAGTACCAATTTGTGTGCGTTTAAAATACTGATAAAACTTATAGATAGAGTTAATGAATCAAAATGCACTTGACACAATATCTAAAACATGTTTTAGTTCACCTGAGAACGGGATCAGATTCCACAACCGAAACGTCGTGAAACTTTGTTTTACATAAAATCGTTATGGAAAATGTATGCAATAAAAATCTAAATAACATAAATACACCATCACCAATAATGAATTTCAAACAAAGAATTAAAAATATTGGAGAAGCACAAGAAGTTTAAACCATGTAGATGATTGATGGTTCTAATCCTTTACTAAATAAACTGTATGGGTGTACAATACACAGCAAGGATAAAGTTACGAGTATGTTTGTACGTATTGATCATTTCATCTCTATTTGGAGTCAGCTTAAACAAAAACAGAGCAAAGTGAACCCCGGGGAAACTATCAACACTGTTTGATGTTTAAACAAACTCTTATGAGTATTCTACTAATCACCATTACTGTTGTGTTGTTCAGAATTAATTTAGTGTCACCTCGAGCTCTTTGTCATTCCTGTTGTACTTGTCTCATTGTGAAATTAGTAATTTGAGGGGGTTGTAGTATTGTGTTGCACTTTAATGAAAACGTTTTAAACGGTCGATATAAAATATCTGCTTTAGTGCTTAAATGCAAATGTTTGTGGCATCTAGATGAAACTTCGTAAATTTTTTTTGAAATAGATTAGTTATTTATGAATAAACGATATGTGAATGTAATAATGGTGTGAGCTCTTAAAAGATCTTTGCGCTTCTCCAGTTTTTAAAAGTATTTTTAAAATACTAGTAAAGTATGGTTAATGACTTTTATATCCAATCAGAACTAAAATATATACATAAAAACCTAACACCCTTGTCAAATAAAAACAATGAACAAAACATACACGATTCTTGTACATATGACATGTTAGCTTAATATCCTAATTTTTATACCGGATTTGACATGTATATGTCTTAGCTTTGGGGGGTATTGGCAATTTGTCAGACGAAAATTTTAAACAGTCATGTCATATGCTTAGTGACGTCATATGGTCATAAGGAAAGCTGTTTAGAGATGGACTGAAAACATCAACTATAGACATATCCATGATCTAACTTATTTCCCACAGGGAATATGATAAAAATCTTTTATATCTTACCTTTACTTACAAATTACCTTTTCTAAGTTAAAAATTTCACTCATTTGCTGCATACGGAGTTGCTAAGGGGTAGCACTCTAGCCCTTTAAGTTGCATGCTGCTTCGAAACAATTTTTGGCGACTCATGTCAAATCATGAGTAATCACCTCTGACACCCCTATGTGAACAACGCTAAAATACCTCGCCGTCTAGACCGTGAGTTAATACCTTTTAATAAGCTGTTTAACTGCCCACAGTAATATTTAACCTTTCAACTTCGAAGTTTCATGAGGAACATTTAATGTGCAACATAATGGTTTCCACAAAGGAAGTATGTATCTGGTGTAAATATTCTCGTCATCAATTTCTCGTTATGTCGTCAATTGAGCCAGTAACTGTACGACGTGTCAGCTAGTAACCACCCCCTCAAGCACAGGCTTACCTAAACCTTTACTGACGAGCTTCGTTAAACTAACTAGAAAATTATACCTTATTTTAAAAAATTAACATTTCTCGTAAAGAATTCTATGTTATAATATAGAGTTATTTTCTGATTTAAACAACAGTAATATTTTTCACGTTTTGTAAAAAACTTTTTAAACTCTCTCCTTACTCACGAAATTGTTTATTCTATTGTTGTTGTACACTACGATTTTGCTCACCTGACAACTAAAACATTTTCAGACCACAAAAAGGCATTGAAACTTTTGTCCTTCCAATTAAATAAGCAAAATTTCTACAATAACATATAAAACAATACAAACTCACTATGACCAACTAATCAGTTTTCGCAAACCAATTCTAAAATAATGTTACTTTATTGTTTAGTTCAAAACTACATCCGACGATTTTCGAAAGGATACAAAGGTCTGTTGCCTTTTACTTTCTCCCCTTATACATAGTATATGGAGAAAGTATTGTTTTCGTCAAAATTTTCGAATTTGAGTTGAGGGTGGATATATCCGTTTTGGGGCCCCCTGAATCCAAAAAAGTGGGTTTTGACGTCCGTCCGTGTGTCTGTCTGTGTGTGTGTGTGTGTGTGTGTGTGTGTGTGTGTGTGTGTCTGGATGTGTACAGTGCCACAGCCTACCCCGTTGGTCCGATTTAGATGAAATTTGGCAAGTATATATATAGTCACCGTATCTCCAGGCGTTTTTTTTCGTTTTTTTCATTTTTTTGAATTTTTGATTTTTAAGGGTAGTTCACCCCTAAAAACCCTTAAAAAACGTGAAAAATCCAAATTTCTCAAAAACGGCTCTAACGATTTTGATTAACATTTGATAGTTTATAGTGCACAGAGTACTAAATAATTTGACACCACCCGCATGTCTGTAAAAATGACGGTTCAAAAGTTATGGGCTTTTAAATGTAAAAAAAATCAAATTTTTAAATTTTCAGCGAAAACAATAAAAGTAAAGTATAACTTGACTGATACCATTGAAACCAGCTTAAAAAACTAAACAAATTAGTATTTTGAATTATTTGTCTACGACTAACAGTTCCAGAGAAAATTTAAATTTACTTTCCACGATAAGCGCAGTACGTTGTCTGAAAGCGCCCAATGTTATTCTTATGGAGAATATAAAAAAATCAATTTCTTCCTTACTTTCCAACTGTTTTCCATGAAACTTGGTATGAAGTGTAAGGTCGAATCACCGAACAAAACCAGCTCAAAAAAGCTTGGTATTACCGTGGGGGGGTTCCCTTATACAATTTAAACAATTAATTATTAAATGATATTTAGAATAACTTTGTAGAACATGAGAGTTTTATTACAGATTGTCTTTTTTAAATTTACTTAAGAGAGAAAGTATGTGTCAGTCCACTGGTACCGTTTATTGTAGATTGAGGTTGGGAAGACAACAATAAGTGTCGTCTCTGCCTCTCCAGTGATTGATTGTTGTAATTCTGGCGGGGATTTTTTCACAGTTGAAATAGGTTCAAAAAGGATTAAACAACAGGGTACTTATGAGAATTGTGTCTGGGAAACCTAAAACATGTTTTATTTCACCTGGCCTTGAACAAGAAATTATGAAAGGTAGCATACGGGCTGGTAGGGAGGACTACAATCTGCTACCCTTGAATTATGTATAAGTTACAAGTTGATAGCACCGCTCGCAGCGTGCCTGAATATACATGGCTCCTGACTGCTGTTATACTTTGATAGTTCCTGGGCAAGGATGGGCCACGATCCTCCTATATACATACCTAAATTTTGAATTTTAACTTATACTAAAGGGGGTGTGAAATAAACTTTATGACTGCTTAAAAAATGTAATATAACAATTTAAAAATGTAATAGATCCATTAAATGGAGGTGATTAAATATATTACTTTTAATGGATGAACGTTTTTGTCAGGTTAGTGATGGCAATTATGTAAAGGACTATATTAGTAAATATATCTAATAGAAAATACTGTTTTAGTAAAAATATTATATTATAGTAGTCCTACTTTTTTAGATTTTCTTTGGATTGACATTAAGAAACAAATTAAAGTGCATGGTATTGTAAAAGTGATTAGACTGGAAGTGGTTTGCAATGTTCGCCATTGTTATTCTATCAAGCTCACTTGTGCCAGTGACGTCATCTCTCCTCATTCAGTTTCCATCAGTAACCTGACAGGTGGCGCGCATACACGTCATCGTTTGTCACAGTTTGGGGTGGGAAAATATATCTTCAACGTCCTTTGAATGCCTATAATGTAATAGTGTACTTTCCATAGTAGGAATTCGTAAATTTTAAATATGGATTATATAATATGTACAAATGTTATTAGGATATATATATTAACAATACTTAAAAATCATTAAGACATTTAGAAAAAAATTCCACGCTAATTTATTATACTTACCGACTGTATTAAGAAATCCATCTAGATAAAATAATAGTAAAGAAAGAAGAGGAATAGCAAAAATATACTTTACAAGGTAAATTCTTCTAAAATTAAATTGCAAACGTTAAAAGGACTAATTGAAGAAACACTGTTTGGCTCTGGTATTACTAGACCGACCATTCATTGGTTTTGTCATACTGTTGACGATGCGGCTATTTTTCTATTGTAAATTTAGTTCAATATCGTTATTTGATGTGGCATGCATGAACATTGGATAGTTTATCATTGTTTAATCGTAAATCTCTTTTTTTTAATTTGAACTCTTACCTACTGAATATTGCTTACAAGTTAATAAACACAATAAGTCTGCTAATTAATGCCTGATAATTATTTTTAGTTTACTGAAAACATACAAAACAGTATTTTATCTGACGACAGAAAGTATTCAGTACTTAGTTTTAACTTGAAATTAAATCTAAAATCCTATTAAAAGTTCTCGTATTTTAAAAATAAATTAGTCGTAGATCTCATAAATATTCATCGCAATACTAAAACTTGTGAGAGTTTCTTTGCAATCATGTTGTTTGAGAAACAGCCCGAAATAGTTACCGTCAAATGACCGGTCATCAGAGAATATTACTGCAGAGGCGGCGTGCCACGAGTCCCTGCCATTACAATCATACTATTACCTCCTCACACACCTTAGTTTTTCTTTCTTTTATTTATTCACCTTTCATAAAATTCAGTATTAGGTTCATAAAAATACTACTTCAATCTCGTTAAAATGTGTGATACTCTTTACTGCAACAAATAGTTACACAAGTTTTATTAACATTTTATTCGACGTGTATGAAGTCTTTGATACTCAGTGTTCAAGTGAAATTAATTGATTACTCAAAGATTGTTAATTTTAGAGTATTATTACGATTATATAAATAAAATAAATTAAATGTTTACTCTGTAGTACCATTTAAGTTTTTTGTTTATCGTAATTACCGAAACAATTTTAATGAAGTTTTTATTCAAGTTGTTTTTATACTATTTCGTATACTTCTAAAATACTTGAATAAATAAATGCGTTTAAAATTTTTAAGAAACTAAATAATCCAGTACATGGGTAACTATGAAAGAGGGCCGTAGAGGTGCACGTGATCTACAATTTAGCGAAATATTTGCTGTTTTCCTTTTTATCTACAAAACTCTTATCTAAAAAATAATTTAGATTAATTCCTTGGATATTGCTTGAATATATGATCAACCTCACTCTGGCAGTAAGGAAGTTATCCCATTTATAAAAATTAAATCCTTTCTTTGAAACTCTAGTTGCCAAAATCTATCAAAATCCTCTCAATGTTTGCCTGTCTGTTATAAAAATTAACTTAATTACATGATTATATTGGTCATAAAACTATCACTAATTCTCCATTAATTTTTAATCATGGCTATTAAAATATATTTATATATTGTACCAAAGCTACCTCTGAGTACTGTTTTGAGAACATAAAATCTAGTACAGTAGTCTCCGCTAGCTTTTTTAGGTCTTGCTTCTGGGTAATTAATAAAATATTTGAAAATTTTGAATTTACCTATTATAATGAATCTAAGCTATTGAAGAATTATATGCACAAACCACCATTATTTTACTTTTTAATTTATTTACCAGTTTAATAATCGTTGCAAATATCTTACAGCCCTCTTAGATCTCTAGCCTCCTTCAAATTGCCTCTTAAGTAATTAAAGCCCTCCCTTAACATCACCAACTAATTGGTTTCGATTTAATTAAAAACACAACTTACAGGGCCTACCCCTCCAAAGTTTAATTTTGAAGTAATGACAGGGACAAACAGTGATGCAAATGGAAGAAAATAGACATTTTTATATTTTACAAATATTTAAAAACGTTTTTTGAGCTACCACTAATTGAACTTTTTTCAAACTTTCATTAAAAAAATCAATAACATTGACTGTCAACTTGATTGATTGAGTGATTGGGTCACATTGATTGATTGAATGGAATTGTCAAAACCTTGTTCCTGTAACATTTCAAAGGTTTAGGCAGCACCTATTGTACGGGGATGGAGCTTTTTTTATTTAATTCTTTCTAATTAGATAAGGAACCAAACTGTCGAGGATGTGATCAAAATCTGATGTCTGTGTCATGATTTTTGTCAATCCAATTGTAGTAAACATGAAAAACCTAAGGCCATTAATTAATTCATGTATAGCAAACTATTTCTTTATATAAAACATTATCATCGTGTACGGATTTATTGGGGCATAATTAGAATATACCTTACAATTTATTCATAGCTTATACTATACCTACAGAAATTGAGAAGCCTTATATAAATTGCTTTAATTCAATGTAGTTTTTCGTTTTGAAGTTAAACATTTGTTGTTTTCTACAGACAAACTATAATTTATTTACATTTTTACTAATAAATTTAAATTAAAGTTAATTTGTTTCCCTATGATTTGGTGGAGAATGTAGGTTTAGAGTTACGATCGTCATAGTGCGGGTCTCAGTGTAATTAAGAAGTATATCTAATCGACTCAAGTAGCTTAAGTAGATATTTTATTGACCACTATACTTATAAGAGTAGTAAATTTTTATTCCTCCTATTTTAAGCTTTTGGGGGGAACGATGGCAATTTGTAAGATAAAAATTTTAATTTAAAAAAATTAACAGTAACGTCATTTGGTTGGTGACGTCTTATGGTTAATGACGTCGTTTGGTTGTAAGAACAGATGTTTGTATAAACTGGAAACATCACCTTTATATATTTCCATGATCCAACCTATCTCTCACAGGGAAGTAAATACATACATTTTTGTTTAGCATACCGTTACATAAATCATTATTTAAACATTTCCGGAACTTAAAAATTAATTAACAAAATAGTTTTAGTTTAAGCAAGAGTCACAATAATTTCATACGGTTTAACTTAATTTTGGACTCAATGAATTGTAATTTATTTCGCTAAAATATGTAATACTAAATTATAAATATTGATTTTTTTATATTAGGTGTACTAAGTCAAAAACTTTACCTATACCAATAATTCTAAAAAATTAATTTAAAAGTTTTCAACTCGTTCCAGTGTTGCGAATATTTCAAAATTAATATTCATCTTATAGTTTTATTTAGATAAAAGAACTATTCTTTAGTTCTTTTAAAACTATTTAGTAACCATTAAAAGGTATAGGTAGTTCCAAGAGCAGCGGCAGAGGTGCCTGTATTTTACAAGGAGTGGTGGGAGGTCATATCGATTGGAGCCACAGGTCTCGTATACTCCCGGGCCTTGGCAGCAACTTGCGGACACAAGACAAGGGTCCCTAACTGCGATACCTCTCCCGAATATATAATAATGAATAATTGTGAAAAAATATACATGTATTTATCGCGGACTATTAAATACTTTTGAGTTAAAAAAAAGTTTTATAGTGTATATGAGTGCTGTATGATTTACTGCTTTTTGTAACGTTAGAAAATTTAAATTTTAAAATAAATAGCTTATAGAAACCATTTGTTTCACAGGGTTTCATTGTTTCATGTGTGTATTTTCAACCATATTACCAAGTAACTTTGACAACATAAAACTTCTTTCACGATAAGATATTTGGTTGGTTAAAAATATGCAAATTATACGAGATAACTAGGATATGATTGCTGTTGTAACAGTGACGTGCTTTGTTGAACAAGAGGTTAGATTTTAATTTGTTTTTGTTCTTTAGTTTTTTTTTAATGAAGTACAAATATGAACTATGTTATGTGTCACTGGTGAACATTTTGTCATTCATTTAGCACACTATATTTAGGATGTAGACAATAATACTAAAATGAACAATATTTAGTATTAAACTTGGCTACAGTAAATATGGTTATGTATGGCGGGAGGGTTTAAAACCTAAACTGTCCATCAAATTGGTTTGTCGCTCTGTGAAATTCTCGTAAAATGACATGATACCGGTGCGGAGTGCGTCACATACGAGTAGGCTGGCTAAAGGTGACCGCTTATGACGTATCTGACAGCAGCCACTCGCCACGAGTTTTGATCCTGCAACATTTGCCTTACTGTGTCAACGCATTACTCTGGGACCGTAATAAGCTAACATTTTGGTCATTGGCCAGGGTATTACCCTGATCTTACTAATAAGCTATAATAGAAACCATATTATTTTCCTAAAGTTATTAACTCATACTTTTTTTAAACCATTTTTCCTGAAAAAATAATTTTGACTTATTTAATGTTAGCGTTAAAAACAAAAAATAAGTATGATGTTATACATATTAGCCGTGTTTTGGAAAGTTACTCTTTTAAGAATACGTAGTGAGAAAGTTTTATTTTAAACATGTTTTTGGTCTTGAATTATACAGTAACCATGGTAAGTGCGACGAAAAAATTTTAAAGAAATTAGTGACTGACTTTTAATTCTTCATTTTCCTTTAAATTGATTTCTTCGAATGTTCAAAAACTGGCTATCAAATTTTTAAGAACGGGATATTTTCCAGCGTGGTTAAATTTAGAAAATGTGAACAGAGGAAAGTCTTTACTAGAAGAGCTTTATTCAAAATTGTTTTCCTGCTTTTACTCAAACGTCTACCTTGCTATTACGATAAAAGCGGTTGCCCTTTCCATTTTCATACTCAACCTTAGGAAGGCCTACCATTGACAGATAACTTTTTTTTATTTTACAAATAAGAGTGTATGTAATACATACTTTATAGTGGCTTCATTCCTAATGTTTTAATCGTATTTAGTGTTAGAACAGTAATGCTTTGAAATTATGATTTATTTGTTACGGAATGAAAAAATGTTTATGCTTAAATTAAAGAGATTGTATTTATTGGAGGATTTTTATATTTTCCCAATTCTTTCTGTTTATATTTTTATATTATAATATAAACTGTTAAATGAATTTAACCAAAATTTTATAGACTTTAACGTAACTGAAGGCAAAACATTGGTTTAGTTCTGCTTATGATCAGTAAACTCCATCAAGTGATGGCAAAACTTAAGATTATATATACTTTAAAGAAATATATACATAACTAGTTTTGAAATTAAATGATTTCGATAAGGATTTGATATAACGAATTATTAAAATTTATTTTTCTCCAAGCCTCTGTAATAGATAAAATATTCAGTAAAAATGATCGTGAACAGTATCGCTCTGGGTTTTTGAGAGCTTGTTACTTATTGTTAAAGTCCGTGAATTTGTATAAAATAAGCCAAAAACTTGATCCTAAATGTATAGAATAAGCGTAAGCGTTCATGATGACTGGGATGGTGGCGTTGTCCTGTAATCCAGCTACTTGGAGGTCACGAATTGTGGATAGTTGTGAACGATGGTCGGTGGATGTAGTGTTATTTTGTTTGAATTAACGTCTGCACTATTAAATACTACGTTAGTCTACAAAGTCCATTCTCATAATTAATTAATTTCAGTTCGTAGTTCAGAAGCACCCCACGTTAAACTTTAGGTCGCTTAGTTGCCTTCGGCTGTTGGGCTATTAATTTTATGTCCTGTCTAAGGAACATGTCAGCCTTAGTCAGTAACAAAACTACAAGTACAAACCGTGCCACAATCATCTTATACTCAATCCTCATTCATACTTGCCTTAAAATACCTACCTTGTTGTAGGGACATCATTTCAATAACCTAGTGTAATCTAATAAGATTTTTCGTTTCATCAGATAAGACGAGCATAATAATTTTTTTCTGTAAAATTACAAACAGACATGTTTCTATAAGACCTATTTTGCCTTTCTCGGAGTCTAAAACGTAACA
This sequence comes from Nephotettix cincticeps, assembly GCA_023375725.1. Classification (NCBI taxonomy): domain Eukaryota; kingdom Metazoa; phylum Arthropoda; class Insecta; order Hemiptera; family Cicadellidae; genus Nephotettix; species Nephotettix cincticeps. Next base: position 73,659,222 of record CM041790.1, read on the forward strand.
CTAACTTAAATTTAATAAATGGAAACACATCAAATTCATTTATATAGTAAGTGTTTTACTTTTTTTATTTTTTTCATTCAAAGGGCCTTCTTAGCCTTTTTGCCTTGCCGTAGGTTCAGAACTGTGTAACACTTTTCGTTCCAAGGTGCGTTTCTCTCCCTGGCCCTCGAGTGTGTGTGTGGTGATTGACGTGAACTCAGAGCTGTCGAGTATCAGTTACTCTGAATGACGTTGACACTTAGTCAATATGATTAAAACTCCAGACACTTTATGTGATTATATTCTGTTAAATAATTAATACTCAAAATTGATTTTTAAATTGATTTTGATACAGATACAATATAGAGACCAAAAAAGCACCAGTACATGTGTGATTGGTTTTCACGTAAGAATTATCCTTGTTAAAATATTTTAAAATGCATTAGCTAAGGTGATACCGGTAAAGGGTTTTCATCTTACACCACTTGAAATGAAGTAAGTTTGTTTAATAATAATTTATAATATAACATCTATCGAATCTTATACTGAAGTATAATCGGTTATTGTATATTTATCTTTACACTATTCACATTGTGTTTGCACAGCGATCTCAAAAATGACGCTGAGATTATTATTAAATAAACGGTTTCAGTGGACTGACACATACTTTTTCCCTTAAGGGGATTCACTATGCGTAAAACAATTGTTTTATTTCTTTTCTTTCTAATAAATTTTAGCAGTTTATAATAATGATAATATGATGTTTTGATTTTTTTGATAACGAATTAATTTGAAATTTTAAAAAATTTGATAATTTTTATAACTTTTATTTTGTAAAAAGTACTTACTTAAAATTAATCATTTTTGCATAGAATTTTAGCTATTTAGGTAAACTAAAAGTTAGTGAATTTCATCACTGTGTTTTGAAAGAGTGTAAAAAATTTTTAATATCAAAAATGTTTTTTTATTTAATTTGAAGGAAACCAATAGTTCAATAAAATGAAAAACTCACTGTTCATATATCACTGTTTATAAGCACGAAAAGTTTCATCCACCTAACTTCAACGGTTCTCTTGGAATATCAATTTGAAGTTCTGAAATCATTGAAAAAATCAACTTTCGGATAATCGACTCTCCTCACGTTGTGAGATTATTTGGATGTAAAAAGGTCTGGGAAACCTTAAATTGCGCATCTAAAAATTAAATACCATAGTTGAAGTGTATATTTTCTTATTTAGAATTAAGTTAGGTATTTTGTAGAAAGAAATTTAAATTTTTCAATTTTTCTCCATTTACGGGTAGCGAATCCAAAGTAAATTTAAGAATGAAAATCCGTATTAAGACTAGCATATTTTTAAAGCTTATATATATATATATATATTACATACATTTTGTATTATGTATATGTATTTTATATATTTGTATTTTAAATAATTTAATAATTCATTGTTACAAAAATAATCCTAAGATTTCTGAAAATAACAAGAAATGAAACTAAGTTAAATTAATTGTTACAATTGTATGGTGGAATTCCCCCCAATTACTACCAAGCTATTTTGGTTGGGTGATGTGACGTCATACTGCATACCAAGATTCATGGAAAACTGTTAGGAAATAATGAAGAAATTTATTTTTTAATATTCTCCTTTCGGATAACGTTAGGTACTCTCAGGGGGTACTGCGTTTATTATGATCAGTGAAGTTTAACTTTTCTCTGGAACCGTAAGTCATAGATAAATCATTCAAAATACTAATTTCTACCATTATTGCTTTCACGAAATTCTAAAATAATCTTTTTTATATTAATTAAAATATAACTTTTGAACCGTCATTTTTACAGACATGCTAGTAGTTTCATATTATTTAGTACTCAATGCACTATTAACTATTATATTTTAATCTAAATCGTTAGAGCCATTTTTGAAAAATCCGGATTGTTCACTTTTTAAGGGGTTTTAGGGGTGAACTACGCTTAAAACCATAATTAAGGTCCTCAGCACTATTTACAACATTCATAGACTATAATTTACAAACTATTATTTGCAAGGAATCCAACTTAAATTATCAAATAATTGAAAATGTAACAGAGTAACAATACGTTCAAGTGTTTTGAAAATATTAGCTGATGTGAAGATAAAGAGGGTTCTGCGATTAAATCAGCAACTAAAAACTTTCAACAGCTTTAACGATGTTCTTCAAAGTGAGAAGTGTCGTGTCAGGTGGAGTTTTCTAAACATTTGGGTAAAATAACAACAACTCTTTGTAGAATTTTATTTTCTGACTTCAGATAATCTTCTAAACCAATCGTAAATTATTTATCCACACTAGTTCGTTAATTTTTAAGTCTTCGGTACATCACTCTACCTTTGGCAATAAACATATTGAGAAATATACAGTGCGCAGGTTTAGGTACGCGTGCACATTTATCATTATTCAAATGACCAATGCAAAATCAGTATGAGGAAAGGAAACATTGTTCGTAAGTTTAAATGTATACTTTATTGTACTTAATTTCATGTGTCCATAGTTATGGTTTGTTGGAACAAAAACATGTTTGAAATTTAATAGTTAATCTAATAATTAATAAAACTATTAATTGGACACGAAGTTTCATCTCACAACCATAAATCGTGCCCTAATTATGCATCCAAAACTGAACCCTCTGCAGCGTAGCGCTGTCAACTGTATGAACGTGTGTAGATATACGGCCAGACGTACCACTTCCGGTTGGCGGGACCGGATGTGTATGAACCAACAATAGCTACTTTGATTTACCGGCAGCGAACAATTGTGAGGGGCATTCTTAATTAAAACTTCATTTAGGTTCAACGATCTTTTTAATAGTATTCTGTACTTTTGAGATTTACCCGAGTGTAAAATGCTTTCAACAATAACGACTATTTTTTAACCTTAACTCACCTAAATGTTTACAAGTGTTAATGTTACCTTAATTTTCTATACAAGTGGTATTTTTGTGTTTTTCGTGTCACTGGTATTTTAACTAGCTTCGTTGATATGTTGTAATGAATTAAAAGCCTAATTTTCAATAGTGGCTGGATTGAACACTTTTTGCTACCACCCACACATTAAACACATGTGTTTAATGTAATTTTTATATGTGATCGTAAGGCCGTTGATGTGTGGCAAGATTTAAAGCTAAACATTTATTTGTAAACAGCTTTTTTATAAGAAATATAGAAGCAAAGTCAGAATAAAATGTACTTGTGAAGTATGAAAGGGAAAATTGAGTTGAAATCCGATTCCATTGTAGGAAATATGATAAATGTGGCCAGTGCAGCTGAAGAAAAGATAACTGAGTTTTCTATCTTGTAAACCAAACCAGGTGTGCCAGCCACACTGGTTCGTATTTGAGTATGAGAGTGCTTCTTTGATAAATAACATATAGCATTTTCTTTTAAAAATGTGTACTTTTAATAAAACAAAAAAATTAACAGATCACCAACATGAATAAAATTATATTATGAATCATTTTCTATAAGAAAAACAAATTTTTGTGATCCAGCGTAACTTTACTAGTTTGAATGCAAAAATGCACTCACAAACACTGCGTTTTCTGATCAATATGTAGACTAAATGTACAACGTATAATATAAATTACTTTCTATACTTATAACTTAACAATATTGGTTGACACAACCCACTCATTCCTAAATGTGATTTTACTGTGCTGAAACTTGTTTACACCAACTTTCATATAAACAGGTTAATTTTACAACAGTATATTTTAGGTGAACAAGTAAGTAGGAGTACAAAGTTTTGGTTAACGGAAACAAACTTTACCATCGACAAACTTCAGAAATCGAAGGTTTTGCCATCCTTGAAAGTGTCTTAAACTTCATTTTGTATATTCTAGGTAAACAATATTAGTTTTAATATGTTCTCAGGCCTCAGGCCAGGATTTTACATTCCAAGAATCATGCTCACAAAAGATTAAATTATTTCCAACGCCCACTACTACGTGAAAACATACTCTTTCATAATATTGATTCAAATATTCATTTAAATTTTGTTAGTAGAATACCGATGTATATTTACCTTTCCGAAAATTGCCATTATGTTCGAGACATGTTTTTTAATCCTAAAAATTTCATTTCACTCTATTTACTGAATTAGTTCCAAGTGAAAACAAGGTTTAACAGATTTAGTAACTTGTATATTTAGGGTCATGCATGCAAAATATTATTACCGTGTGCAAGAGGTATAAAACGGTAAATATTATCTCCCGGGAGAGATCTCGTGTGAACGGGCGACGATCACGGCATGGCGACGACAAGCTACTCTCTTAAGTGCGAGGAATATGCACAACAGGCTACAGAAGTGGTTCCAGGCATTTACCGTTTCAGTTAGAGGATCATCGAGCCTTTAAAAACATAATTTTTTTCTTGGAAATAAAATATGAAAATACTAGCAAAATCCGGAAAGATTTTATCACCAAGTTGTGACAATATCCTGCTCTCTGTTTCGTCGTGGTCCCGGAAATACTTATATATTTGTTTGTGATTTTATGTTTATGCTAAATCATGTATACTTCGTATACCTTGGTAATAAGGTAGATAAAATATATACTTTTGTAAAATGAGGTAAGGTCATCTCGATTTAGGTACTGCTCGTAAGTAAAAGATTCTTCGTGTGCGACCTCTGGGCATATCTAGAGTTGTGTTCTGTCCCTAGGTACCGAAAAATCTTTTGCTGGTGTTAAAATACCTTCAAAGAGAAGCAAAACTAATGATGCTTGAAACTACGGAGCAGAGGAAGACACGTAACGTATCAGGAATCTTATTTACCTTTTTTCTCTGCAGGTTCCCTTGGTGGTGATATACCCGATGCACATTTTGCCACGATATGTGGCATTTTAAAGGTTTATAAAGATTTTGCATAGTCACTAATATAAGAAAACATCAGGAAAGTGCGGATGAGTTCAAATCATCAGTAGGATAATCGACTCAGAACCTGAGTCTGCGATATTCCTGGTTTACCAATCAATTACTTTCTCCCCTAATACATACGGAGAATGTGGAGAAAGTATTGTTTTTGTCAAAGTTTTTGAATTAGAGTTAAGCGTGGATATATCCGTTTTAGTGGGTTTTAACGTGATGCCTGCGCGTCCGCGCGCGTGTGTGTGTGTGTGTTGTGTGTGCATGCGCAAGGGCAGGCGTGTGTTTGGATGTATACAGAACCACAGCCCACCCCGTTGGTCCGATTTAGATGAAATTTTGTATTTACTGTATGTATACATTCACCATATCTCTAGGTGTTTTCCATTTGTTTGAATATTTTATTTTTAATGGTTAGTTCGCCCCAAAAACTCCTTAATAGAACGTGAAAATCCAAATTTCTGAACTATGGCTCTAACGATTTTGATTAAAATTTCATAGTTTATAGTGCTAAAAGTACTAAATAATATGACATCCCCCGCATTTCTTTCACTATGACGGTTCAAAAGCGATAGGCTTTTAATTTTAGTTTTAGCATTTTTGCAAACAAATTAGTATTTTAAATTATTTGTCTTCGACTAACAGTTCCAGAGAAGAGTTAAATTTACCGTCCATGACTAACGCAGTACGTTGCTTGAGAGTACCCAATGTCATGTCTTGAGGAGATTATCAAAAATTAAATTCCTTCCTTATTTCCCAACCATTTTTCATTAAACTTGGTATGTACCATAAGGTCATATCACCCACCAATACTCAATAATGCTTTGTATTACCTGGGAGGGGGTGGGTCCTTCTATAAAATTCTAATAATCAATTTAACTTTTTATCGCTTTTTTTATTTCTAGAAGTTAGATGATTATTTTTGAAAAAATAAACTATTAAATTATATTTAGATAAACTATAAAAAGTATAATAGTTTTATTACAGATTGTCGTTTTAAAATGTACTCAAGGGAGAAAATATGTGTCAGTCCACTGAAACAGTTTTTTTAATATTACTGCAAAAATAGTACTGAACCGGCTCACCTCTAAGATTGCCGATTGTCGAGATGTCGATTTAAAGGTCCAATATCGCATCTGGGGTTTGGCTTATGTAGAATTGGCTCGCCCATAATTTTTCTATCAAGCAAAATGGCATGTACTAACGTTCCAAGCACACACACGTGTTATAACTACTGTATACCTAGTACCAGTACCTAGTACCTGTCTACATAGTACTTTATACTTTATACTTTTAACTGAAATGGCGACCTACCCAGGTAGGTATTTTAAGCCAAGTATGAATGAGGAATGAATGTAGGATGATTGTGGCGCGATCTTGTAGTCTTGTTACTGACTAAGGCTGACATGTTCCTTAGACATAACTGTTAATTAATAGCCCAACAGCCGATGGCAACTAATAGACCTACAGTTTAACGTGGAATCCGAACCACGACCTCTGAATTACGAATTGGTCTAATTATGAGGATGGTCTTTGCAGATTAACGTAGTATTCAATAGTGCGGACGTTAATCCACACAAGAGAACACTTCATCCACCGACCATATCTCACAACTATCCACAATTCGTGACCTCCAAGTAGCTGGATTACAGGACGTCGCCACCGTCCCAGTCGACTGGGATGGGTGTACTGTACGTACACCCATATTTTGTTTTGTTATATCCCAAGGTTAGATCTCTTTTATTACTACTTTTCTCCTTATACAGTTTGGACTCGCCTCTATACGTGTTTAAGACGTCCTGTCGGCTGTCCGTGGGGAAACAATATTTTAAAAAGACTCTCAAAATTAAAAAAATAATTGAGACTATTTTTATTGTTTATAAGTGCTGTTTGGATAGAGATTTCAAGAATAAACCGGCTTAAAAAACCATATTAAAATAAAATGCATTTAAGCTAACTATCTTTCCAGTATTTTCTAGGATAAAATTAAAAAACAATGAGAAAAATGATTTCTATCAATAAATAATAAAGGTGAATTTAGTCTTACATTCACGTCAAATGAAATGAAGACATAAAGTAGGTAATCAGACTGCTTCCGGATCGGAACCGGATATTGAAGCCCTACCCGACGTGATCGACCCGCCTACTATAATACATTTCTATTTCATTTTATTCCTTGAATAGAAATTTGTAATAAAACGGGAAGATACTAAAAATTAACTGTCGTATTCTGTATATATAAATTATATTAAATCAAAATCTATTAATTTATGATCCTATTTTCAAAATAAAAACTTTTTACGGTACCTAACAATAAAAGAGCATCTTCATGATTAAATATTATGTTAAAATCCTTTCTTTTTAATATACTGTGAGCTAAAACTACGTGGTGTTAGCCTTAAATTATATATAAAAAATATTATATGCATATGTATTTTATCCGTTCCAATTTACCGGAACTTGGGTTAAAATAAACCCATTATAACTATGTTTAAATCTTTATATTTAAGTGTTTGAACGGAAAGTGTTTCTATATCGATAATAATTCTGTTCTAAATAAAAGGGGATACCCCAAACCCACCATGTCAGCCCATTTCTCACGGCATATGTTTTTAATTCTTTATTTTGCATTTATTTGTACTCATGTTACAATTTATGAAAAAATTCAAAAAGTTATGAAAAAAAATTGATGAGCTATGAAATATACTTTTTAATGTCAATTTCATACAGCACAAATAACTTGTCATTTCTAACCTTAAGCAATGCTATACTTATACGTCTAGTATAGTTTCATACTTTATAAATATTATTTTTCCTCCATAAGTATTTTTAACTATATTAATATTTTTTCTTATAACAATAATATTATTACCCGTACATATTGTCTTATTACTACTATCCATATTTGTATCTTCCATTTTACCAATTACATGTTGAAAAATGTTCATATAAAGTAACTTAAATAACAAAAATGTGTGTGTTTTTTAATGTAAATTTTTTTACAGTTTGATGCAATTGTTGTGATGTTTTATTATGTATAGCTTGTATCTTGTGTAATTGTAAAAAATGTTGATGAATAAAGAATTTATTTATTTATTTATTTACTTAAACTTTAGACAAGCCTTTAACAATTTTTCAATATTAATTTTGAAAGGTAATGTGAACACGCAAACCATGAAATACACCTTCCAGTTTCAATAATCGTTTATTAATCTGATTGTATTTAGTTTATAATCGAAACGCTGGATACGCTGGATTTTATTTGGATGAAGAGGTGTTAAACGTGAACAGAGGCTATCATCGCAACTGACGCAAGGGCACTTCTCCTTTCCATTAACGTGGTTCAACAGCATGTTTTTCACACACATGTTTTCTATGTACCTATTTGAAGCTGTTTTTAGAGTTATAATAAAATAAATTATCATTTATATTATATCTGAAATGGTTATTAAATTATTAATATAAATGGTATTCAAACCTTTTATCTGTCACATGTTAATTGTTCATTTCGTTCCACTCATACATAACCTAGAATCATGTAGTTTAAATAATATTAAATTCAAACCAGAACATAAAAAGAAAGAATTTGTCATGTCATTTGCCTATTTTTGCCCTTAGCTTATTTAATGCATCCTTGTTGTTACATAAAATATCATATATCGTAATAATTAATATATCAAATTACTTTCTCAGATAATCATAATATAAAAAATTTTATTTATTCATTTAGCCTACAAAATTAAATTAATTTAACTATCACCAATAATGATGTCAAAAATATAATAACTTAATACCATATATAATCATCTAAAATAAGTTTGTAAAAGAATTGCAATGGAATATATTTTACATAGTATAAAAAATACTTTTCCAAAAATAACCCATAATGATTCTAAATTCAGTGACTTGTGACCATTGTAAAAATACCATGTGCTCCAACAATAGCCTAAACGCGACAAGAAAGAAGCAGTGAGGAAGAGACCTTCAAAGAAGACTATTCATATGGACTTCTTGTGTTAAAATTGTGTTAATTAAATTAATTAGGTCACAGAACCAAGGCTTTGTGATTCCCAGTGTAACCTGTAGTTGCATTCTCAGGTTAACAAATAGGGACTGTTGGCTCACTACAATTATAAATTAATCTTTTATTGAATATACTTCCCTCAGCAAGTAGTAAGTGAAAAAAGATGACCATTAGGTAAAATCAATCTTGTTTGCAGGGATACCAGGAATATAAACACACTTCAAGTTTACTACATATTAATTGTCAATAATTCAATTTCTAAACCTATCGAGACTATTATTATAAATTTTATTCAAATTCAATATTAATAATTAAACAATTTAGTGAGAGTAACTAATTGGAAATCTCCTTTTGATGCCATACCTTAAAATGTATAAACCATTAATTTCTACTCAACTATATAATTATTTAATATTCCGACATTATTGAAATCGCCAGCACGAGTGCCCCTCCCTGAAATAGAATTCATACGTATTTATACTGTATAAATATATTTATTATTTTAAAACAGATTGAGCAGTGACTCACCATTGTGAGACCCTTTCAACAATCAAAAAGAATATACAACTATCTGAATAATAATATTGTCATGAATAATTCAAGGTATTATTATTTAAGATCTTAGTAAATATAAGTATGAATACCCACCTCATAAGTAAATATCTAACACATTAAATATTCCATATAATTTTTATTTATTACAAAACTTTAAATTTATGACATTGACAGAACAATCTGTGCCATCATCAGGCTGTCGGGTTTTGTTTAGATATTGGTCCACATTATGTCGTCGTTACTTGTGCTAAATATTCTCACATCACTAATATATATATTTTTTAACTATATTTAGTTAATGACCAATTACGTCATATGGACTAGTACATAAACAGAACATAACATTCTGGCTATAGAACATGGCAAAACTTTAACTTAGGTCACCAGACGGAAAAAATAAGCTGTTGATTGGTAAAATGTACCTCAAACCATTTATTTTTATCGAAAATCCAGTTCAAGAGGAAAAGAAAAATTGTAAATTACAATTATGCCATTATTTAGAAACAAGATAAAAAACTAGGTCTAGTTTTCAAAGTTGAAGAAAAGAGAATAAAATCCCCAAAAAACTGACTAGGTTATTTAAACATAGTTTACTTGCTAAATAGCGTTTCATTTGCATTTTTCTGTTCGTTGTATGATCAATGGAAACAAAACATTCGTTTGATTGGAAAAGTAGTTGACGTCAAATTTGGTACTTTAGATGGCTTAAGACATATTGGTACGTCAAACTAATAAGTGAACCATTAAATTGGTCTTTAATGATTGATCATTACCATGAGGCCTGTCATGCTCATACGTTTAATAAATCTGTTTAAAATAACAATCAGAATAACTGATAAGAAGAGCCATATAAATGGAAATAGAAATACAAATTGATTGGTGTTTAAATAAAATAATAAATATAGATGAAGAAGATTTATAAAAGTGAATTGTTACCATATAAGAATGGAGGAGTATCTGTTGGGGAGTTAATATTAAATTTTAATCAGAGGTGAAATATCTATAGGGAAGGACCAGTCCGCAAGGACAATAATGAATGTGTAGAATTAAGTGTTTGATATTGGAACATATACCTTACAAACTCCAGTTCGGATGTGAGTGGGCAAGGACGAAATGGATCCCAACACACGAATGACGCTGGCATCTCACTTCAGGCATGGTTCTTGGTGTTGAATTTCTCTTCTCTTTTGATGTTCGCACGCAAAGTCTTTTAATAGTTGTAGCCACTTCGAAGGTACGCGGAAGTCGCGATACCGCACATGACACTAGCTTCTTGATTAGGGTTTTTTAGTTTAATGAATGTAAATAAAATAAAACAGAGACTGGACACTAGTTAAAATATAGAATGTAGGATAAAACAAATAAAACGTTTACTTGAGGTAATGAGGAATAAATGAGGTGGCCGGTACTATGACCATACGTGGGCCGTGGACTTGGACAGAGTGACTCCTCGACCAGGTCGATCGGTCGAGAGCGATAAGGTACAGTGAACAATAGGACATCGAAACAATGATGTCTGGAGATAAGTGGACATGAATTCTGTGGCTGTAGTGTTTGGCATTACCTACCGTTTTTAAAATAAATTAAATGTTCTTCTGTCTTATTAAACAAAATACTTATATCATAATTTCAGAGCTCCTTTTTCTGAATATTAAACAGTATCCGATCCATTTATTTAGAAGTGCATTCAAACTGGGTCAAGCTAAAAGGTGCAATTTGGATAACAACAGATTTACCAATATTGTGACAGCTTTATTTTGTTGTATCCAATGATCTGACCTTTCACACAAGTATGAAAGTCAGTTTCAATTTGTGTTGTGCTTTATATTTATATTAAACTGCCTAAATCTTTATACCTTAAGCCATTTTTTCCAAAAACTTGATTTATTATTATCTAAATGTTGGTGTCGTAAAATATATTAATCTGTTTTACTGCTCATATAAAGGCTAGATGAAAATATATAAAAACGGAGTACGAAAAACATTATCACGACTTATAGAAGTTACGTTTGTATAAAAATTAAAACAAATAAAAATGTAGCTAAAGTAATGTATAAAAAAAGATGAACGATTACTTTTTGAAATTTTAGAACTATAATAAAAGTTGATAAAACTTTGTCTAGATTTAAATTAAAACAGTGAAATGCCAGATTAATATGTCACACTGATTAATTTTCCTCCTATATTGACGTACCACACGTGGTCTCGCTACACTAGGAATGATGATTGGTAAACAAAACTCAATCAGCCTGTCCCAGCCATTCGTGTTATCTTCTTGTTGTGGAATTGAATTTGCAAAACTGAAACTGGGTTTAAAACACTCAACTACATGTGCAGTACGCGTAATTCGAGTATATCTGCAGCTATGACCACTTCACTACAACAATGGTCTGATCATTGTTGTAAAAGTTGATTTTATCAAAATGCCCCTCTCCACACTTTCATCATACGATCTGACTTGACTTAATCCTAGCTGGAGGAATATTGATCGACCTGTATTGATTTTCTTCCGTCAGCTTACAGTTCATTTCTTGAGCCAAAACTGTAGTACTGTATTTTGAGACTAAAAACGTTATAGTAATTTGATTGGTCTTTTTGGCTAACAAAATTGAATAAAGTAGTCAATATTACAAAAAACTTATACATATTGTCAGTTTAAATTGCCGTTACCACAACATGTTTATTAACATTATTCAATTTTCCTTTCATTTTATGGATGTATTGCAAACTATACACAACAATATCTATTGATAAATCAAGTTTCCATTGTGCGTATTTTAAAGTACCTAATAAATTTAATGTACGAAATTTTAAACAGAAATACTTTATTCATCACATCAGTTAGAAACAATATGTACCAATTTGTACTAATATCCAAATACATTTTGGAGAACTAAACATATTTTCTTAACTTGATTGCCTCATTGTCTTTACTTCAATAATTTCATTTAACTTCATAACTGTCATCAATAATGCTGTGTTTACTATCAAAATTAAATTTTTTCTTATAAAAAAGTATTTTTGAAGACAAAAAAAATTTACAAAAAACTCGTATTACCTCACCAGATGAAACTCCAAAGATTAATATAACAGAATGTTTCAAATAAATACAGGTAAAAATACCGCTAGTTGTTCAAAGATCAATAATTACTAACAAATCAATTTCTCCTTCCGTTATAAACAAGGATTAGAATATTTTTACAAATTCTATTTAATAGAACCCGCGAACTAAATCATCGACTAAGAGCACTAGAGGTTTATTAGATAGATTATTGACGTAATGCAAGTACTGTATACCGTGATAATTGTATAGGGGGTCCATACAACCACAGTAAGGGTTGCAAAGCGCAGATACATCTGTTTCTCACCCCTTTGAGGCTTGCCGCTTTATCAAAGCTTTCTCATTTCAGTCCACGTCGATCTCATTTTTATGGTTTTTTAAATTACTAATATTGTGGGGTTATAAAAAAGTTGATGTCTACAGATAAAATTTTATAATGTAAATCATAAATGTCATAGCTTTAATACGCCTCAGTCACCTCGTGATCACCACGCGATCAGAGGTTTGCTAGTTTGTGTTCGTACCTAGTCCCCTTTTATAATAATTAGGTAAATCCAACTGGAATTACCAGTATCTATCTAATTATTTACATATATAACGAAATGTTCTCATTAATTATCGCCCAGATAAAAGTTCCGTTTGAATTTCCTACGAAAACGTTACAAAAATTCTATGCACCCATTATGAATTTAAGAATATTTTAGCGTAGACAATATTTTTTAGTTAATCCATGATTTTTTACATATTTTGTGGTCTAATAGATTAGAATAAATAAAATATTTTTTTGAGTAAGTAGGTGTTCAACTATGAAGTGGTTGTGATTGCCGAAACGAATTTTATTTTATATTATTGGAATTGAATACACTATTTTAGAATATATACAGAGTGTCCATGAAAAACGTTTCAGGACTTCGGTGAGTGATTAGGTACATTAAAAGGAAGAAAAAGGTTCCAATGGAGGTATGGCTTGAGACAATTATTTTCTCAGATATCCGCCATTTTGTATTTTTCACAAAATATTTTGATTTCAAACATTATCTAACACATTATTGTCAAATTTGGTATGTGTTTTACACTAGTTGACTACTATTGTTTAAAAAATAGCTAGCATAATCCATGCTCAAATTCCCAAACGGCGTTCATTGTATTTTTTACCGTTTTCAAAGTATTTTAGTTTTAAAATTTTAATTAGCCGCCATTTTGAAATTTGTGCTTGGATCATGCTAGTTATATTTTTAATAATAGTAGTCTACCAGTGTAAAACACATACCAAATTTGAAAATAATTCGTTAGAAAATACTATAAATAAAAAATATTTTGTGAAAAATACAAAATGGCGGATATCAGAGAAAATTGCATTTTAGGCTATACTTCCCTTGGAGCTTATTTCTTCCTTTTAATGTACCTAATCGTTCACCGAAGTCCTGAAATGTTTTTCATGGACACCCTGTATATGTTTCTATTGAAACTAGAATCATTGTCAAAATTAATTTTCAGTTTCCTTGTTGATAAACATGTACATCATTGCATGATTTTACTTGCAAAGGTACTACAACAGCCCCTTTTTTGATAAATATAATTAATAATTTAGTTAGCTATTTCATTACATTAAATATTAATTTAATTTACTATCTCATCACCTAGCTCAATTTAATTAGTCCATGCAAACAGCTGGGTAACTAGAGAACATGGATTTTAATGTTATCTTTGGGTTGGTATGTCCCTTCCTAATTACTGTATATAACAGTTTATACTTAAAGCACCTTTTTGGGGTTAGCTTTTATTGAATTCTGACGTAGTGAGTAGATATAACTGGTTTATTTATGTTTCAATAACTCCTCTTGCAGATATCAATGAAATCATAAAAAATAATTCATGAACATAGGAAAGGTAGCAAAAACAGCACACGGCCAGTTATTATGAACATCAATCTCTTCAAACGTTTTATACAAAGACGTAAAGCTGTTCAAAACCAGAAACCATTAAAGTAATATTGCTGCCAGTAACTTATGTTAAGATATGATGATTTATTTACTTGTTTATTTATTGTAATTTGTTACTTACACTAAGTAAGTGTAAATAGTTACGTTAGTAAGTACGCGTAAGTAGTAAGTATGTAAGTGTACTTAGCTACGTAAGTAAATAAGTAAGTATAAGTAGTTACGTAACTATTTAAATTCATTTACACTATTTCTATAAACTACTTTAAGTCTCACTGTTCTTAAAAATCATTTTTTTATAAGCAATGTTGAAATTGAAAGATGTATCATATACATTTATTTACTTACGTAAATATTTGTAAAATATTATAACAATGAAACATTTTTAATCAAGATAAAATAACACAATCCAGATACAATTTTATTAAAGTGCAATCCATTTGTTCACTTCGAGTCTGGAACATGTATAAGAGAAATGTCAGGAAGGTGTGTCATTTCACGTTCACGCTTGATCATAAACTGATATATATATTCAAAATAAAATATTTTCAAGGTCAATATTCAATATAATAGTTTGTGAACAATGTTTACTGAATTTAATTTTTGTATAATTAATCTGTAATCTTGCACAGCTAACGACATTAAAAACAAAAGTTTCGTTGCTAATTACCTACTATTTTATATCTTACCTAATTAGGATTTCTACAATGACAAAGGTTTTTCATAAAAGCACGCTACTCTGTGGCTTTTTATATTCGCTATTCTGGATGATTCCTGAAACAAATTGTGTTATTGTTTAGTTCTAATTTTGTCTATACTTAGGGCTTTTGAAAGATTTTGGGTTTTGATAACTCATATATGATATATTTTTTATACATTTATTGAAACTATTGCTTCCTTGAAACCATTTTGGGATATTCATATATCATTTAAAAGCTAGTTTACCTTATTATAATTACTGTACTATCATTAATTTTTCCAAAGTAGTTGACCTTAAAAAATTATAAAAAGTTATTTTGGATTTTCGAAATAACTTAGCATTAAAAGATGTACCTACTTATTTGTTTTTCAAAACATACATTTGCATTTATTTTTTTGTTCATGACTTAAATAAAATTTTAGTTTAACTTATTCTGGCCCGGAGTGAGAGGCTGAGATGACCTGTAGAGTGTATTGATCCTGTTCCCCCGAGCCTATACCAATATTGACACATTCTCGCCGGAATATACCTCGTCGGCTCAAATAAGATGTAAAGCTCCAGCTAATAACATCAGTAGTGTTGTATGTACGTGTTGATATTTTAATTTAGAAGATTTGTAATTTATATTTTCAATGTCAGTGAAATGATTAACGTTTCGTTAGGTAATGGTCACAATTACTTAAAAAATTAATCTAGGCAATTATTTTAAAATGTATTCGCTGTGTCCAGAGAGATTGCCCTTAAATTATGATTGCTTATCTAGAGGTATGTCACATGATTACACCTGCAGGATAATCGGTACGAAATAACCTTTAAGGATACAAATAATTGCACCGCTAAGATGTTAGCCTATAAATACACTTCTAGGGGTATGACGTATAATTGCACCGCTAAGGGGTTTACATATAAATATACGTCTACGAGTATGACGTTTAATTGCACCGCTAAGGGGTTTGCCTATAAATATACGTCTAGACATATGACTTATGTTTGCACCGCTAAGGGGTTTGCCTATTAATATACGTCTAGACATATGTCTTATGTTTGCACCGCTAAGCGTTCCACCTATGAATATACGTCTAGAGGTATGTCGTACTCGTATGTTTGCACTGCTAATGTTTTTGACAAAATAATTAACAAGTACACATTACATTTATAAGGGTACAAACAATGTTGTGTGATTACACCTGTAGTAATATGATGTGATATGCATTCTCGTAATCGCAGCTGATTTAGTAAACACAAGTTCCAAATATTTTCAAGTCATTTTTATCAAATGCATTATGACTTTATCTATAAAGAAGACGTTCTAAAAAAGATAAGCACGTTAACATTAATCTACCCTCCTGTATTTCCATGAAGATTCTAGCCTCAAATTTTTTGTCATACGCATATTCTACATAGTATGTGTGTGTCGACATAAAAAAACAATAAACTGGGTATTTGTTGACCAACTAAAGACGATTACAAAGACTTCAGATAATCATACGGCTCAAAAAACATACTCAGTTTACTTAGTATGTAAACATTGGCATATCCTTAACTGTGCATGCCATTGACAGCGTTGTCCACAACCGAACTATTGTTTCGGGCGATATTTTATTCACTGAGTCAACAAATAGTGGCTATCCCTTTAGTTAGCCTGTTAGTCATGGTTATTTTTTGGAGTCCTCAAGGACTGTTCCATTTGTTCCTTTCACACGCTGTCAATGAGAAACGTCGAACAGACATAAATGGAGAAAACAATATGTTATGTATTTAGTTTAATACAACAAATGCATCTCCAAGGACATATTATGCACTACAACTTAGACAGCTCCAGGAATCCTACAAAATCGTCAAAAGGAATGACGGCCTCCGGGAAACTATTAGGTCCCACGAAATTTAATAAACTAGACCTTAACCGATACTGGGACGTCTACCAAACCAGCTACGGAGCCTCCAGTGAGCGAAGCTAGTTCTCAGAATACGACACCCAGCAACCAGTTAGACCCGGATACTGTACCAAGAAAAATAAGCCACATTGTACTAACGCTTCCGTGTCTCCAGCTGATAAAATCGTGCGGGAGGTGATGTAAAATGGTAAAATATGTGACAAAATAATGAGAAAACCCAACACCATCGAGATAACGTCATATGCAAACCCTTAATCGCCAACTAACCGTACACGCATTGTGCAAGTAACTAAAATGACACTAGTCATTATTTGTTACTGATCTTATATTTAGATTTTAGAGGACTAATAAAATGAAATATACTAATTTTTTAGTAGGGCAGTACTTATGAGGACTTAAAATTTACTTTTTCAGCAATTCATTATCACCCAAACGTTTGGAAAAATCCATCAGCAATTCAATTCATGTATTTTGCATTATGTGTATCCTTAACTCTGCATTGCTATACTATGATAATTTATCTAAGCTAATTAAAAGTTCAGCATTCCATTTTTAGGGAACTATTATATTTAACTTTTTTTATCGGCTGGAAATTGTTTTGACTATTTATGCTAGTAAAACTAAATAAGGAAGTGGAGTCTAGGCTTGACATACTTTATTTCACAAATCTCACTTTATTTTTAGCCTCTAATACCAGGCTCTTTCTAAACACTATATGTTCGTAGATCCGAGGTAAAATCTGCCTCCAGAATCGTTATTTCCTTCTTATTCTAATCCTACCTTCTTAATTTTGGACTTATACTTCCTAGCTCATTTCACTTTCCATTCAACAAATGATATTCACTCTTTCTTTATTGATACACGACGTATTTAGCTCTAGTCTTCGATATTTTCTGTTAAAACAATATCACGGCCCTCCTAGTGTATATTTTTCTTATTTTATACCCTTATTTTTTCTTGACAGATCTGAATATTTTCTGGATTTTTCATTTTAATATTTTAGCCTATTTCCTGTTTTGTCTATGTTAACCCTTAGTTAGTTATTTCTACGACAACCTTGAGTTATTTTTAAACATCAGGTTTTACGTAATGACACATATGAATAATCCTAAAATTGATTATCTTATATGATAGTTACTGTTGTTATTGAACTTAAAATCTCAAATATTGTTAGTAAGATATAGTAACCAAAAGAAAATATCAAATACACATCCTTTTATAGGGAATTTAACGGGCAAATATTGTGTTACAATCCAGAAAAACGTTTTCTCATGTTCTACTTTCATCCAGAAAGACAAATACAGTCTCCGCTAACACAAAGCAAACAGATACATTTGCTTATAAGTTTGCGTAGCATTTCTACACCTATTCAAATAGCAATTGCTCATCTATAATAGCGAACGTAGTTTAATGATTAAACAACGTTTAATTATAGTTTTAAATACGCCATATTTACACCGTATAGTGGAAATGATTTAAGGTAATATTTATATTTATCACCACCTATCTGAAGTTTCAAAAACACATTTTCAAAAATTACTCAAAAAAATACATAGAATAAACGAGGGAAAGTGTGTAAGACCAAAATAATGCTTTATGTCTTACTACTGTAATGAGATTAGAACAATCAATCATTATTATATTACGTAAACTTTAATGTTCTTATTTTGGTTTAGTTTATGGGTTTAATTTATTTATTTATTTATTCAGTTTTTCTTCTACATTACCGAATTTTTATCCAATTAAAACGGAATAGTTATGAATATAATTTAATTAGGGATAAGTCAGTATCCAAAGTCAAAGAAAATTATTTTAGAAGCACTATCACCAATTCATAATGGTTCACTTGTATGGCAATTAGTTAGTTATAATAATAATGAAAAGCTTTGGAGTGAAAATAAATATTTCTAATTTTAGAAATACTAACTAAAACGTTTTAGAAAACCAACAAACTATATATAACATGGATATATACCAGAATCTACGTCTTTTCAACAATTTTTCTGTGGTTGATATTATTTGTTAGTTAATGCCTATCAAATTGACCTTGTGTATGATCACTTCTACAAGTGGTATCAAACTCAACACGTTAGTTAACTCTGGCATGAATATTAAACATAGTGTTTGTACTAAGCGATATGGCTGGCAACCACCAGGCTTGTTTACGTACATGGCCTTCCCATCACAGGGCTGGTTGGTTTTAGCGTTTAACAGAACATTTAGTGTTTTGATGGATAATATAAACAGAGAAACAGAGCTAACAAAGAAGAGAAAGGGTCCAGAAAGGGTATCAGAATGCTGCGAAACGACAGTTGGGTTTTCTCGTTAGTAAAATTAAACATGTTAACAAAGACATAGCTTATTTCTAAAAAGACTTCTTCTATTTAAATCTTGTTCATTATTTCTGAAAAAGTTTTATCTCCCTCTTGGAAAATGATTACTTTTTCTGTATAAAGCATATAGTGTTAATTAATGTGTTACAAAACTCATTTTTGTTACATAATAAATAATAATAATACTATATATCACATTTTATATTCTTTAATATGATTTTTAAGAGGGGAAATAATTTTTGACAAACAATTTACATGTAAAATATATATTGTAATCATGAATAGCGTTAAAACTATTAATGAATAGTACAGCCAGATTTTAACATTTCTTAGAGATTCAACCAACTGGTGTAGGTACTGTAGTAATACATGGATAAGATATTTTACTGTAGTTTGTAAAAGTGCTCAATATCAGTACACAGTCCTAACTAAAAGCTATACTTGTTTATAAAATATCAGGGACTGAAACATTTTAGTTTAAAATAACTATATATTTAACCTTCACAGCCCTAAAATTGGCTTTTATGGAGTTGTTACGTTTTTTAATGAGGGATTACCTAGCACTACTATAGCCGTGCTAAATCTGAAATACATATTTAGTATTTGAATATTTTCTAAATGCCGAACGTTTACTGCGTAGTCAAAGTGTTTCATATGGGTTTGTTTCATAAAGAAAAACATATGAAACATATTCACGTTTTGGATCTGAAAATTGTGGTATCATATTTTTTTCAACAAATTTACCGTTTTAGTATCCAGCAGGCAGAGTCCAGGAAGTCGCAGTCTACAGTCGGAAGTCTACTTTGACGTGGTAGGATTGATCTTACTGCCTGTTGTAACCCCAACCCACTATACTCCAAGTAACTTCTAGTACTTTTGGTAACTGTAACTTCAACATTAAAGATAAACTTCGTACTTTGACATCTTCATTGTGTAAGTTCATATTAGTGTAGACCTATTTGGATGCAAGACTAAACAAAGTTAATGAATACAATGCATAGCTAGCAATAAATAATTTTGAAAAACCTATTTCCATTTCAGAAATTCATTTTAATATTAATCCTCCATATATCCATCCGGTAATTTTATGTGATTTATTTCACGTCACACACTGGTAAGTTATATTACAACAATAATATTCTAAACTTTAAATAAATTGTTCGTCTAGTTGGATTTTGATCAAACTAAAAATTTGCAAAGAGGGAATACTGTTGGTCAAGATATCTAGTGGCGTAAAATTGAAATCAAGGTAAAATTGCAGCGACCTTCGTTAGTGCGGGTTAGTAATCATGTTTCAGCCGCGAGTTCGTTGAAATTACGTCGTGATTCAGAAGGCTATTTTTTGAATTTGTCGTTTCATTTATACAATCAATTACAATACAATCAAATACAATCAATTTGTATTGTAATATTTACACTCGTGCTCTTTAATGTATTCTTATTTGAAATGACCTCTTATCCAGCTTGACTAACAACCGTGGTGTCACATGATGAACAAATTTGAATGAGCATTTTGTAAAAATTGACATGCTAATTTTCTAAACTAACACGTTCTTCATAATATAAGATATTATATAATTATTCTCTCGTAATTTTTAATTTTAGATATCAGAATATCATTACATATTTTATATATAAGATTGTTTTAGGGTGCATTTTGTATCTACCTAAGTTATCAAATCAAAACTAAATATTTTTTTAAAGGGTAGTAGCCGCATTAAACTAACCTTTGCCCATCTGCATACTTAATACGTTACACGTACAGTTCTGTAAGAGTGGCTTATTAAGAACAGACATGGGTGATCCGAACTAGTACTATGTGTGAAGTATGATAAAAAAGATTTTCAAATTCAAAATTCGAACTAGGGTGAACAACACCTACTCATTTTTGGAACCTTCGCCCACTGCGCTACTAAATATTAGTACACATATATTTTATATAATCTCAGTAAATAAAATTTTCGAAAGCTCTACAAACTCGTTTCAGTTCCAAGGCTATTTTTTACAAAGACTTTTTGCCATGTTTTGTAAGCAGATAAAGTGTCTGCGGCTGGCAAAACGTTTAAAACTCGTAAAATATAATTGGTTGTCGGTCGAGATCGTTTCGGACCGAATGTTGCCAGCGTTACTCCAGCGTCTCGTCGTGTTTACCATGTTGCCGACAAAGCGACTTAATGTATCTTAACTGATTACGTGTGAAATTGAACGGTATTCGTTTGGTTTTTAAAGTTGGTTTTAATGGCGTGTTGTTTTAAATTTTTAGCGGAAAAATTAAAAATTTGCTTTTTACTTTTAAAATCCCGTAACTTTTGAACGCTGATATTTAGAGAAATGCAGGTGTAATTTTATTTATCTCATAAAGGACTACATATCGTATAAAAAAATGTTTTTTAACATTTTTTTAACTCCATAACTTTGGAAGCGTCATTTTTACAGGCACGTGGATGGTGTCATATTATTTAGTACTCTGTGCACTATAAACTATCAAATTTTAATCAAATTATTTATTTATTATTTGATAAGCTAAAAGAAATCAGGATCTATACATTTATATTCCTAAGGTGTAAAAAAGATTTGATCAATATGACATATCATCCGAAAAATTAAGTCGTTAAGAATAGAAATAGGTGCACGTTGACTTAAAATATTTTGTAATAATATCTGAACTACAGATAATGGCCTGACAGTTATATAATATAAATAGATTCTAATACCCTGTTGGAAAAATTCAATATGACTATACACAGGTTACCAATTATCGCTCGAGTTTTCCTGCATTTCGCAGAATCATCGCTCATCTACTGCACTCCCTAATTGGGCCATGATTAAACACGAGATAACCTGATACTGTATCAGCAATCCTGAGGGTTTTGGTGATAATCGACCTTCATATATAACCTTCTATATGCTTACATCCATAAGAAATAGTAAAATGGTTAGGCAGTGTGTGATGGTTCCGAGCTGTTTACAAGGCAACCATAACTTGAGTTTCCGTAGGTAATATTTAAAAAGAATTGTATGAGTTTGTAGTACGTATATAGGCTATACGAGACACCTCGTGAATACAATGTAGAAATCGATATAATTAAAAAAAGACTAACTTACAGTATATGTAAGTATTAAGGTAAAAATCTGGTATTTCCGGTTCTACCCGAGTGGGAAATCTTAATCAATATCCGAAAGAACACTAAACACGAGTTAAGGCTGACATTCTTCATCAACTATATTACTGGTAATAAGTACTAGGTAATGTAATTTTTTCACATGGATATGTTTAAGCTCAGGGAGTGGGGATGTTAGCAGAATCTGGGACGCAAAAAGTGCAGCGTAACTGTTTAGTTTCCATTTCAATAGAAACTAGCAGAGCTATTGTATTGAATTTTTAATAACAATAAGAACAGCTGTTTGGATGAACTGAAAATACTCCCTGATCTATAATATTCTATTTCCCACAGTGGAGTAAACACAAACCTTTTTTATCAGCCAAAGTAGTTAGTAGTTTATACATTTTTGTGCAGTGAAAATCCCGACTTACATGAACACCCTGTACATTTTTGTGCAGTGAAAATACAACCATGATTACGTTTATCATTGTGATGGATGTCAAACCAATTGTTTACTGCTCTGCTTCATGACGTTCGTTAAGAATAGAAATAGGTGCACGTTGACTTAAAATATTTTGTAATAATATCTGAACTACAGATAATGGCCTGACAGTTATATAATATAAATAGATTCTAATACCCTGTTGGAAAAATTCAATATGACTATACACAGGTTACCAATTATCGCTCGAGTTTTCCTGCATTAAGCAAAATCATCGCTGATCTACTGCACTCCCTAATTGGGCCTTGATTAAACACGAGATAACCTGATACTGTATCAGCAATCCTGAGGGTTTTGGTGATAATCGACCTTCATATATAACCTTCTAAATGCTTATATCCATAAGAAATAGTAAAATGGTTAGGCAGTGTGTGATGGTTCCGAGCTGTTTACAAGGCAACCATAACTTGAGTTTCCGTAGAATTTAAAAAGAATTGTATGAGTTTGTAGTACGTATATAGGCTATACGAGACACCTCGTGAATAAAATGTAGAAATCGATATAATTTTAAAAAAGACTAACTTACAGTATATGTAAGCATTAAGGTAAAATTCTGGTATTTCCGGTTCTACCCGAGTGGGAACTCTTAATCAATATCCGAAAGAACACTAAACACGAGTTAAGGCTGACATTCTTCATCAACTATATTACTGGTAATAAGTACTAGGTAATGTAATTTTTTCACATGGATATGTTTAAGCTCAGGGAGTGGGGATGTTAGCAGAATCTGGGACGCAAAAAGTGCAGCGTAACTGTTTAGTTTCCATTTCAATAGAAACTACCAGAGCTATTGTATTGAATTTTTAATATATAACAATAAGAACAGCTGTTTGGATGAACTGAAAATACTCCCTGATCTATAATATTCTATTTCCCACAGTGGAGTAAACACAAACCTTTTTTATCAGCCAAAGTAGTTAGTAGTTTATACATTTTTGTGCAGTGAAAATCCCGACTTACATGAACACCCTGTACATTTCTGTGCAGTGAAAATACAACCATGATTACGTTTATCATTGTGATGGATGTCAAACCAATTGTTTACTGCTCTGCTTCATGACGTTACCATAAATTTTCTTAAGTCACAATATGAAATTGGCAATAACAGTTATTGTCATCTTACATTATTGAAGTATTGCTAAGGAAAAATGATAAAGAATAAATAAATATACGAAATGAATTAACTATTCTTGCCTAGACTTTTGAATCGGAAAAGTTTGAGGCTTTTTAATTGCTGCTTTTTACCAGTTAGGCAAATACGTAAATTATTACACAACTAGCCTTGTGTAAATCATGTGCATTATACTGCCATTCGAAACTAGTTTGTCATTCTGTTTCGCCAACCAGAAAGGGAGCTACAAAGGGGTCTAATCTGCATTTCCATCAACTACTGCCTCTTGATGTCTTTTTCATGCTAAATGCTTCTTTGCCTTTGTAAAAGTAATTGAGTCGAATTAATCATTTGTTGTATTGCTATAATTTTTTTGAAAATCAATTTGAAACCATGAAGAATAGCCGCTTGAAGAATATGACGATACAACCTCCAAATAAGTACTTTAATATTATTAGTGTCGAAAATAGAGAATAATCAAAGATCGATAAGTGATCGTAGGTTTGATCAATCATTGAATCACAAAACATTATTGACAAATACTTTTTTATAATATATTCTAGCTTATAACAATACAATGCAATGTGCAATAGCAATGTCCACAAATATTTAATACAATGCATCTTTTTATATTGAAAATTGATAGACTACTGATTCTTGATTCTATACAAATATTTACTGCAAAGTAGTTTATTTGAGTAATTCTCCAATTTTCAGTAGGTGCTGCAATCGCCAACTTCACCATAGACAGTCTACGACATTTTCACGTAATAATGTAATATGTTGTTTCTTACAAGCAATTTTTCTTGTAAATTTGTTAAAATTTGTATTGGTGTCATTTTATAATTTCATAGTTTAAATCTGAAGTGGTTATGATTCTTATATTGTGATTTCTGATCTGGTATTCAAACCAGTGTAGATAGAAGAGATTTAGTTTCTGAAATTTAAATTTTAGAAAATATTTTTCCCAGAAATATTTTTCATAGGAGACAAAATTTCAGCTTTAATTGAGTAAAGCCAAACTATAATTAAATCTTTAACACAGTGTTTGCATAAGTACTATCTTAATGCCGTAATACTAGGATTAAGGTAATTGTGTTAGGTTTTTATAAAACTTATTATATTTCAGTTGCTATAGTATCATGAGTATTTTCAATCGTGTTTTTGTAGTAACCACATTTTACGCTAAAATAAAACTAACTATTATTTTACGCTATGGATGATGATTTTTCTACTATGGAAGATTGCCAGGTAAGAATTAAATGGGAAAGAAATGAAATAATTTCAGTTATTAAATACTAAATAAAGGTTACTACTAAACAGTGATTTCTGTAGTTAGTTTTTTAATAAATGGTATAGATATAAATAAAGAAACTTTAATTTTAAAGGAACAAATTCTTTTTAGAACTAGGAAAAACATGAAATGAAATGAAAAGGGAGGTCTTGCTTTTAGTTCCAGGCCATAACACGGTGGGCCCTGCAGTAAAGACTTCCCGCTTTGGTGGTCCTAAATATATAATTCCAAAATCCTTGACAACGAACCTCACACATTCCAGATGTGTCAATAAGCTAAATAATATTTTATAGCACGAGAAATTCACAATTTGCATAGTTTTTAAGGTGTAAATTTTCATTAGGAAAATCTAAATTTTTATACCTTTTGCCAACGATAGACTTTAAATCAACATATACTTATTAGGATTCTAAACATATTACAATTTTATTTGTTATTGATCCCATTAAACATTTACTGTTTTCAACAAAAACGCAAATAAAATATTTACTAATTCAAATTTATTGGATTGTGATTCTTGACTGTGCATTCTTAAAAAGTATTTATAAAGATTGATCTAAGGACGCTTATTTTTCGTCTATCACTCAACCATTTACAATATTCTTTTTAATCACTAACCGTTTTGATATACGAGACATAAGTTATATGAGGTTAAGATGTGTGTATAGTATCTCTAACTATATTATGAGAATGATACATCAAGAACATTGTGATAATAAAGTTGTAGTATTATAAAGTAATTGATAAGAGAAAGGATATGAACCAAAAGCACCCAAGTTTGTGTGGCAGACACCAGTGATTGCCAATCCTTAAAAGTTTTACCAGACAACAGAATTTGTTAATAATGCATCAGAATAGTTAACTGTTCCCTTTCTCGCAATGATTCTTGGAAATTTTACCATTAATGTATCAGGTTTTATTATATTACTAATTTGGGAGTAGTTAGCACACTTATACTCGAGGAATAATAACACAACCCAAATAAAACTTCCTTCTTAATGTGAAAAGTATTACTTGAAAATGACGTCGTGACTTAAGTTCGGAAGACATTCTGGTTTCTTTTAAAATT
The DNA here is from genome assembly GCA_023375725.1 of Nephotettix cincticeps. Taxonomy (NCBI): domain Eukaryota; kingdom Metazoa; phylum Arthropoda; class Insecta; order Hemiptera; family Cicadellidae; genus Nephotettix; species Nephotettix cincticeps. Next base: position 73,685,684 of record CM041790.1, read on the forward strand.
TTCATCACTATGCACTGCATCACTATAGGACATTTATGGTGAATTGAAAACGATGAGGTTCCGTAGCGGTATTAGTCATAATATAGTCTTTCCAAAACAAAAGACAAAAGAAACTACATACATTCTAATGTGCCGAAAGAGATAGGGTTTTCTTTTCTGTGGGAACCTCAGCCACTACAACCCTCACGGTCCAGGCATTGGATTTCTCTCAAAAACACATATCTGCAGTAATTCAATAAGGGGCCTACTTCGCTCAGAGAGTATTACGACAACATAGTTTCATATAAATCAGCTGGTACGGTGTATTACAGCTGTTATCACTCTTTTTTTTAGCAACCTCCTGCAGAAAGCAGACAGCACTTCACAGCATCAGACGAGTCCAATATCACAGCGACGAGAGTGTTCAGCGATACTAAGCCAAAGACTGCCGTTATTTCACTCACACTGCCTCTCACGTTACACAGAACAAGAAGTTATGCTGTGCATCGCAATTTGTTTAGTCTACATGACCTTGAGAAATTGGCTAGGATGTCCATATTGCCAAACTTACGATCAAGGCTCAATATCACCAATAATTCTCATTTAATATCCAATATCACAATGAAGCCCAAGCAAGGATAAATCTGGCCAAGATGACATAATTTGCAGGAGGACAGACGTTATTAAGTGTTTGGGTTCCGACACTCGGACACAGGATATAGGGTTCCTAATGGATTATCACAAAATCTGTGCCTGAGAAGTGGAGAAAGTGGTCAAAAGCTGTATTCTTATCTGCAAACGCAACTGCATAGTACTATAGTAGCTAAATGTGGTGTAATAGCACTGGTGTATTAAATTAATAATCCCACTATAGTTTCCTTTGTGTCAAAGGTTCAATCACTTTTAAATATCTAACAAAATTCGCTCAACACTGGTTTCGAACCAGTTCGACTTACCTGTCCAGGACGTTGCTGCAGGACCAATTCCGCAAAAGTATAGTTCAGTGAATATAGCATACAATGAGGTATACGTATCACTTTCCGTATGCACATTTGAAAGTGATGACGACCTCTTTTATCTAGCCATTGCTCGAACTTATAGTCTATAGATACACCAAGCAAACTTACACTTACGTTAGATACACTTTTACAGTTTACACTAAGCAAAGATAGAATGAATAAGTCGTTGTAATTCAAGGTCTACGAGGCATAAGTACTGACAAAATGTTAATAGTATAATTAGGATACGAATCAGAGATATTGTTTTATTATTTCTGGAGAGCAGCGTTCTACAATAAACTGAATACAGTTTATTTAAAAAAGTACAGTTTGAATCTGAACAGGAATTAGGTTTCTAAGACAAAATTGGATTTGGATTTAATTTTGTCTTACAATTAGATGTAATATTTTATCTGGTAAGATGAGCTGTCGCTGTAGCAAATTAGAGCGACCCTTGTCAAACTCGCTTCATGGTCTCATAAACTAAATTTAGATGTGATTTGATCAAAGGCGATTGATTTTAATCAATATCTCCATGTATCTCCAATTGCTGTATCTCCAATTTAATTACTTTGTTTATATTAATTATCTTTATCCATTAAATCCCGTATTTAATTACGTTGCTGCGTTAAAAGATTAATATTTTTTATTCTCTTGTGTAAATGCTGCAAGAAAGAAAGTTATTTATTAGACTTATGTTTAAAATGTATTTACTATGAATAAATACATATAATAAAAATGAACTTTACTCTTCTTAAAGTTTTAACATTAAAGGATTCATGAGAAGAGCATAAATTTTAAATACATTTTAGATTGAATAATTACATTTTATATTTATTACGATATGATCATGTTTACCATGCGAACCACTTTGTCATCCTGCTCAATCTTTTGATTGAATTAATGTTTTTTGATTATATGTATGTTCTAAAGTTTTCTTAAATATTTTATTTGCTTGTTTAAGTTGTTAGCCCTAGCAATTTTGGGATACAATTAGTTTTCTTTTGGCAACCTCTGTTCTATTTATTTACTTCATACTTGAATATTGTTACCTCGAAGGAATTTGGATTATTTGTTTTAATCAAAAATCACTTGAGTCTGAATAATTGATCATGCAACAAATGAAGTATATAAAATTACTATTACGTGCCCTTTTTTAGAAGTGTAGACGATAAAATGGACAATAGTACAGCGACTTGGCAGGACGAAATATTTCGAAAGCGCCAACCCATCCCAACAAGCGAGGATAGTTTGTGGTTCTTGTATTTATGGTCTGAGAGAAACGGGTTAAGTTTTACGACTGGAGGCAATTAAAAAACCAAGGCCAGACGTGTAACAAATGTTTAAACGCACGGACTTCACACGACGTGAGCTAAACAATTTATTTGAAATAATAAAAATCGTATAATCTAAAACGAGCACTGTCTAGGAAAATCTTTTTATGTCCAAGGGCTTTAGTGCAATACGAGATATTTGGCCACGAGAACCCGATTGGAACGGGTTAAACGCAGGAAATATCCGGCTCTCGTCCTACAGTCCTACAAAGTGTACGTACAAGATAAGGTGTATCGTTAAGGTTTTTTTGTAGCTGTAGTTAATCTAAACAGCTGCTTCAGGTGGTTTTCATTTTCCATAGTAAAGCTCATTAGCAATGAATTTTTTTTAGGTTAGGTTGAAAATAAGTGTTTAAAGAATAGTCATATTTAGTTTGGTAACACCTCAACAAACTGTATGCTGCTCAGCTTACACTGTATCTATTGATGTACGGAGAGTCTCCGGATCATTCGTATATTATTATAAGGAGTTAATTATCCTTCCTAGGTAGTAAAGGTGTCAGAGAGTCCCATGAGATGAAAAGTAGTATTTTAATACACTATTCCAGAGAGTAAAGTAAAACTTTGCATTTTAGGTTGAGGAAAACGTTTCTTATGTACATAGAGTACATAATAAATGAACTTTGTCTCCCGGTACTAAATAGTGATTTATATATCTTAGCCATTTAAGATGCCTTCTTGGTATGTATGATCTTTGATATTTGTGTTATATAATTTAATTATTACATTTTTGAGACACCGCAATGTTTTTATTTTACTATGATAGTACTGATTTTTGTAATTGATTTGACCTTATTATATTTCGTTTCAAAATTAAGGAAATCGATATAACTCTCTTTATACCTTAAATATTTTAGAAAAAAGTGGTACATACATTTAACTAGTTGATCTCTACTAATATAATTATAAAAAATACTAGATTTAAAATTTCTCCGTGACAGGAACCCTTTACGATCCCCTTACAAACTTATAACAGACAAACATAACAAAAGTGACTTTAATTTAAATAAATGTATTTATTCTGAAATTGACCATTCTATTCCGTGAGTATTTTAGTGTACTCCTAGTGTCATAATCGTACAAATAAAAATAATGGCCGGTATATTTAAGCATGAACTGAAATATTTTACAGACAATTTATTTGAATAAAACATTTTACTAGTTTATTTGGTTTCAATCTCCCTTTTCAGTGACAGGACCACTGACTCTGTTCGATAATGAATAATAGATGAGAACTTCACCACTCCGGTAGCAGACGAAACTTTCACCACAGTTCTAACTTATAATTGTTTTCATTCAATGAACCTATCTATTATATATTTTATTTTTTAGTTTTTGCGTTCAGCTTTTTAATTTTGTTCTCAAATAATTAATACGTCAAATACTCCATGCGTTATTAATTTTATTGAAATCTTTAGAAAACTATAAAATGATTACCTTAATAATTTTACTATACACAATATCATATACTGTTAGGCTCTTTTAATAGCTCACCAAAATACCGAAAGTTACAATTCTCCATATTTTTACGTAATTGCCACGTTTTAAATTAGGATTAGGAAAATCCTTTCTGAAACAAAATCCGTGTTTCACTGAAGAAAAACGTACAGAGTGATATACATTTTTTCCTGTGATACTTTTCTTATTTGACGTGAATTATTTTATACCGTTATGTTTTTTTAAGTCGTCCATCTGTAAACTGACGAAGGGACAAAAACTGAACTGGAGTCACTGAACTAAAAATGTGGTTGTCTTGAACTGACTCAGGTGTAAGTCATTAATGATTTCCAAAAAATGTAAAAATCTAGATAAATGGTTGAAATTAAAGTTAGTAATAAATTTTTCATACAATACTATATACGAACTAAACATTAAAATAAGTTCGTACAATTTAAAGAAAGACATTAGAAGTGAGCTGAAAGTTGTTCAAAACAAAATAAATAAATAGTAAATTTAAAAATAAATTGGAATGTAGAAATTTATATTGAAACTAAACTAATGCAGAAGGACAACTCTATAATTATATCCCGAGAACAAAACATAATTAAGTTCTTAATTGTTTCACAGTCAAGACGGTAAAATTAGTTTTTCCTTACAAATCTTCTTCAAACACCCTTTAAGCCTCTTCAGACTCCCTTTGTTTAGCCTTGTTAAAGGCTACTTTTTACCGAGTGCGTAAAACAACCTATTTTCAATGTGATCTGCAGAACAAAGTGCACTCATCAAGTGTAAGTCTTTTTTCTAATTTCTGACGGTAAATTTTATTGTAACAAATAAATATAATAGTGGTGTCATATAGTTAAATCACATTATGAAATTTTAAAGCCATTGACTGTATAAAGTAGCTACTATGTTAGCATGGAACTATTTAATGACGGTCTAGTTTAAACATACAAAGTGTGAAGTTTCCAAATACATTTAGAAATTACACCATAATTAAGCTTGGAAGCTCTGTGAACGCCTCGTGAATGCAATATTCTAATGAAAGGATTTTCACCACAGTTGGAAATCTGTCGCTTTTTATTTAGATCTCGTGGAAAGCCCTTTCATCAGTTTGTCATTTCATAGACACGATGAAACTCTCTGCGTGCCTTCACTTGATTCCCGTGAACCGTAATTATCCAAATAATTATCTTTTGGATTAATGTAAAATATATTAATAACTAAAACATTGATAATGATACCACTTATCTAGGAATTTACTGAAACTTCTGTATAACCTATATTATATATTAAAGCTCAAAGTTACCAATTATAAATGTAGGTGATGTATTTGGTTAAAATATATTGTATTTTTTGCCTTAAAATATCCCAAATTTGTAATAAATAAAAAATTGGTAGAAACCTATGCACACTAGCATAAAACAAACTTTCGAAAAATCTTCTTGAAGTAATCAGGGTTTGATAGAAGTTGGAAATGTTTACACATGCTGGAATGTTCCTTTTTTATAATATAGACGAAACATTTTTTAAATATCTTAAATACTATCGTAGAATCTAGTTGCCGGTGTGACAAAATACAACAACCCTAACATAATTTTGTCAGTGACTAAACATTAAATGTATTACGGTATCAATACTTATTAAGTAGGTATAAAATGTGTTTAGTAAATAGAATATGGAAACAATTTTCATCTAGAACTCCTCGAGTTGGCGATGTATGTTAACTAACCCAACACAATGATAAAAAATTAGAAAGAAAAGTTTTCATAATTTTTTTTTATTTATCTCTAAAATTTATAACGGGGATATCACAAATACTACCTGTATAAGAAATTACCTGTAATATAAATTAAGTGAGACTATGTTTAAATAAATGGAGATTTTTTAATGGTTATAAAAAAATAAGTCTACTTTCAAAACAAATTCATTTTATTAACGTACACGTGTTTTTATAACTTCAACCATTTAAATTATTTCTAAATGGTTTTTTAACCGGACATTTTTAAGGAATTTCAGTAAAAAAATTAGAATATCCTTTACTCTGGGAGAGCCTAAAACTTTCACAATCTTGTATTGCTACAACCAGAAGCTAAGAAACTTTAACCTCAATTCAACTTTTATAATTTGTAACTGCTTACCTTGACAAATGGTTTTGTCAACGTGATTTTTAGTTTTACAGGGCTTGCATGTTCTGTTCTATTAAGACTCAATGATTGATAACTTGGTATATTCTGAGGAGAGCATAGAATAGCTCCTATTGAGGTTTAATATACTTCTTTATAAGTATACTGTATATTCGATTGATTTGCTAAAACTTATAATTTTGTTCAAGATTATGTTAATAATTCAGTAGTAATTTTTACTCTCTTTCACGACAAACGGTTGTAACAATCAAAGTTTTGTAATTAATGAGATACCGCTTAAGCTTTCGCACTTTTTCCTGAATGATGTCCTTTTGACTCAGGATACGAAGGCAAGGCTGACGGGCTGGTATTCCTCTTCACTCCCGACCCTCAAATCCAGTTCTGTTCAATGTAAGTGCTTTTATTGGACTAATAATAAGTAGATGCTTCACATTTTTTGACGTATTAGCTCTGGGGGGAGGGTGTTGGTGATTTTTAAGATGAAAAACATGTAACGAGTTTCCATAGAAACTACCAGAGTTATTGTATTGAATTTTTAATATAAATCAATAAGAACAGCTGTTTTGATGAAGTGAAAACATTACCTTTAGACATATCTATGATTTAACTTAATACCCACAGGGAAGTAAATACAAAAAAATTTAACATATTAATTCAAAATATCGTAACAGTCCTATTAAAAAAAGCTTGTTACTTTTTCTTATATTTTTAAATTTATGAAATTTCTTTTAAAATTTTCTTGAAATTTGAACGCTGAATTTATTGACGTTCAGCTATTAGGATTGACCTTAAGAGCTAAATTATTTTTTCAACCCAATGTAAACTGTTTTACTTCACAATAATTAATTGAAATTGTCATATTACGTTTTAATACATATGTAACATTCGCAGCCTTAATGAAGGCCTTAATGTGCTAGTATTAGGAAAAATACTGTTTCTTGGTAATTACTTATTATTATTGAATGTTAAGCAGATTACAACAACTTGCTATAGAGCTGTAACTTTTAGTATGTTTGAATTTAAAAAAAACATTTTATTATGATACATTATTTAACACCCACAGCATTCTTGTCTGAACAATTGGAAATTTTGTATTTGAAATTATATTGCTAAGCTACCACTAATTTCACTACACCTGAATATCATCTCTATTTCTTTTTAATATGAAAGGAAACGCCCACACGAATATCAAAATTAGTACTTAATTACACACTACCGTTGCTTCACAAATTTCAGTTGATTTTTTTCCTCATAGTTCAAACCAACCTCTTCCATTCTGCTCTGTCTGTACTTAAATTTATGTCCGCACCCAGGGTCCTAATGACTACCATTACATGATTGGTTCATGTAAATTTAAGTCTACCCAACGGACTTTTGTCTTTGTATGGCTCTCCATACTTCAAGCAATCTGTTTCTATTCCGTCTTCTTGCTACATGCTATATCCAATTTAACCTTCTTGCTTTTACAACTGCGACAAGTAGTGAAAATCTGAGATTCCTGCAAATAACTCTTAATGCAGTAATAAAAACCGCTTTCGTAAACACTTTTTTAACTTAATTTATTGGTATATCTATGAAATTTCCATCTTGTTGCTATGATATAAAATTGCTAATATTGGGAACACGAGCGTTGCAGAAGTTAGTATAATCCTGGTTTTCAGAGCATAAATTATGTCTGTAATCCACAATAAAATGTATTTCGTTAAGAGCAGATACTCGTACTTATGTTTGGTATTTCCATTCCAATTATGTATTTCAAACCAGCGAAATCAGTTTAATAACGACTTCTCTATCAATTACAACCGAGAATTTCAAACTTTTTCGCATATGAAATCAGATTGTAACATACAAGTTGTGTTACATTATAAATTTATCAGTGGCGTGAGTTATAAAACAGCATTATTCGAAATCTAATTTCACGCAATCCCTGATGTAGAAGACCGCCTTATAGTGATATTTAGTGATGGATTAGTTTTAAGCTTTAAAATATACTATAAATAGTTTTAAAAATGGTTAAAATAGCTACGTAAAATTAACTTTACCAATCACCAAACCTTGAAATCATTGTAAAACTTTTACCGTAAAACTCGTAACTGCTCCGGGTGAACAGTTTTCGCTACTTGTTAGCAATAACACGTTACGAGTTTATTTCTAATTTATTTGATCCAGTTTACGATTGCCAGCTGAAGTTTTAAAACTCTCTTTACCGGTTAACTTCGATAACCCCAATTTATTCTCACTTCTCAGTCTCTGATTACACATTCTACTAGTATGAATACACAAAACAATATTTACAATTACTTCTATTAGATTCATTCATTGTATAAAAGTTTATTTTACACAGTTAATAACTTATTACAATGTTATTTTATTATAGCAAATTGTTGTTAACCATACGTAAAAGAAGAGGTGGGCATATTTTGAACTCTTGAAGGGGGAGTCCAACGCTCAATAAGGCCCCATAAATTATAGTATTAACATGGATATGTCATAGTTGTGGGGGTGTTAGTAATTTTTAATATGGAAAATATGTAACAGGTTTCCATAGAAAATAAAAAACCAGGGCTATTGTATTGAATTTGTAATATAGAAGAATAAGAACAACTGGTTAGATGAACTGGAAACATTCCCTTGAGACATATCCACAGGGAAGTAAATACAAACATTTTTGACATGGATATGTCTTAGCTCTGGGTGGGGGGTGTTGGTGATCATTAAGATAGAAAACATGTAACAGGTTTCCATAGAAACTACTAGAACTATTGTATTGAATTTGAAATATAAAATAATAAGAACAGCTGTTTAGATGAACTAAAAGCATTCACTTTAGACATATCCATGATCTAACCTATTTCCCATAGGGAAATAAATACAACATTTTTAGGTACATATATCTCCTAGACAACTGTTCACAGGGAGCTAATTTAGCACAGTTGTTATTCAATATATAATAGTTTGTTGGAACTAGGATTATAAAAATATGTTTAATACGTATATATTTTAGATTTTTCCCCCAAAACATTATTTTTCTCATATCTTTTAACTGGTTTTCCCTCCTTTAGACATCAATTGTGAACCAAACATAATGGGTTTATTACCAGAACTGCAATAGCACTAAATATAGTTTGACTAAAATTGCATCAAAATATCTTTAACGGTTTTTAAATTACAGTGTTTAAAAATAAGAATATTTCTGGGCTGGTGACAGGTGGCAGGATACTTTAGCTTTACTGTTCTCTTCTTATACACTTCTGATTTGTGCGTGGGAAGTATCTGTAAACTGATAAGAAACTCCAGGGCACTAGTACAGTATAACAACAATGAACGAGGTATTAGAGTGATCTCGTAGTTACTATGACCGATTATGATCTGACATGAAGGACGATGATGGTAGGAGGACCGAGGCCCGAGGGTTTAGACCAACCACGACGATGCAGGGTGTGAGGTGGGTCGCTGAGGTACTGACTTACCTAAACACCCAACTGACCTATCTTACTACTCAAATCTATAACACGAGTTTCCTGTCATTACACATTTATTTTTAAACAGAAAATAACAAAAACATAATTTTTTATGTGGATTAGAAATTCAGTATGTATATCTGTAAAATAAGCGTCTCTCGTGATTTATACATCGCTGATTGACTGGATAAATCAGTAATTATAATACCCACTTCATAATCTGAATGTTGCTGGTTTGAACCTGAGAAAAATCTTGACGAAATTTTACAATCGTTGTTTACTGCGAGGTTTCCTTCGATCATGGATTTGCCTATTAATTAATAATCCTTACAAATGAATTAGCTGATCTGTGTCTGCAACAAAGCTACATTTCATAAAACAATTACACTCATCACACTGGCCTTTCACTTATCTTCACCTTAAATTACCCTCCAAATTAGATCGGTGGATAAGAAGGTATAACGAGAAAATAAAATCTCATAATACAGTATATTTTGATTAAAACATCCTACAGTCGTACGCTTGTAAAATATGTAAAATAGGGTTCAATAGATATGTGTAAAAACTAAACTATGAGCTGTGTTCTAAAATAGATCAGCTCAAAGGAAACATTGGCCTTATTACACAAATGGTTCAGTTTAAATTAAGAATCTCAAGTTTAAGTATTTCATTTATCCAATGATGCAGGGGCTCACCCTGGTTACAGTTTGTATGTATCTGTCGTCATAATTCTGTCAGTATGATGAGTGAAAATGGTTTTGACACATTGCTTTGTAGGCCCTGTAAACATCATAATGTAAGACTATATTCTTTACGTAAATTCTGTTAACAGCTGAATATTTAGAACACGTTTCATGTTAAAACACTAAACACAGTAAATAACAAATTTTTTTTAATACAAAAAGTGTTTCTTTCGAAAATTTCCTCCTTTAAAATGCTGTATATGCTCAAAATGTAGTTCGTAGTTCAGTGCTATATTTGTATGTATTCTTTAATTTTTCTGTTTATTTTGACATTTAACATAGTTATATTCGATTAAATTAAATTAAACATCTTCAGAAGTACCACAATCATCTTAGACTCAATCCTCATACATACTTGGCTTAAAATGTACTATGGTTCCATTTCAAATAATCTAATCTAATCTAAAGTTAACGATGGAATTTCAATACGGAAACACGTTTAAAATATTTAACTCTTTTTAGCTGCTTGACGGAATTTAGGTAAGTAATATGGTCATGGCTATTTTAATAAGCTCAGTGACTAAAACATGGATTTTATACGTAAGTATCATGGAATAATAAATAACAAGTATGTGTGTGATAACATTACGGATTGATTTTAAAGCAGAAATAATAAAGATATTAACATTTCACTTTGGAATTTAAAATTCATGTTATATTCCTGTAAAATACAACATCGTGGTTTATAAATATCAAAATTACGGTTGAATTAATCGCAGTGCTTGTAAAACTTGAGAGAAATAAAAATGAAGAGCTACTTCAACTTTTGTAATCGAGAACGCGCACCGAAGTTGAGTTAGATTTATTTCCCTAGGAATATCATTGCAATTGAATTTATAATACAAACCATTAACTAATCATTATCATGTTTTCTAGGTAGTTATTACTTATAAAAACTCCTATCGGTGAATGTCATATATAATCTTTAATCCCAGGATTATAACTAATATTTCAATAACCAAAAGTAGCTGATTCCAGTAGTGAAGCCAACACAAAACATAAGACTTTCTCATGATTACAATTGTTCAGAGTAAGTTAGCTAGTTAGTTAGTGAAATGGTGACCTACCCAGGTAGGTATTTTAAGCCAAGTATGAACGATAAATTAGTTTAAGATGATTGTGGTGCGATCTTGTAGTATTGTTACTGACTGTATAGGGACTTACAGTTTAACGGGGAGTCCGAACCATGGCCTCTGAATTGCGAACTGGTCTAATTATGAGGATAGTCTTTATGGATTAATGCAGTATTCAATAGTGCGGACGTTAATCCACACAAGAGAACACTACATCCATCGACCATCTCTCAAAACTATCCCCCCACTATTCTACGCTAAACCGTAGGTCCATTAGTTGCCATCGACTGTTGGGCTATTAATTAACAGTCCTGTCTAAGGAACATGTCAGCATTAGTCAGTAACAAGACTACAAGATCGCGCCACAATCATCCTACACTCATTCTTCATTCATACTTGGCTTAAAATACCTACCTGGGTTGGTCGCCATTTCAGTTAAAAGTATAAAGTATAATTGGATGTCGGTGCTTAACTATAAAATGCATACTGTACTTCCATTTTTAAATCCTTAATGCATTTCTGGTAATCTTTTTAGACCTGACTTTTGAACGAATGAGTAATTTAAGTTTTATTCTTTTAATTTCAACTAATTTTTGATCACGGTGTACCTTCTGCTATATTCATTGTTCAAAACCAACATTATTTGGTTTCTGGATTGAAAAACCAAGTGTGGATATGATTGAATGTTGTCACAGAATGCATTAACAATTAACGATTTGCTAATTAAATGTGCAAAAGCTCCAATGTAAACCAAATCAAATTTTGGATTGTTTGGTACATTATTTAAACTTGTATTGTATTATTGGCATTTTCCAACGCGATATGTACAAAAATTTACGATGTCTCGGGATCTAGAATCTGACTCTGTTCTCAGGTGAGCTAGAGCCTATAACATAAAAAGATTAGTACATTAGCACAGAAATCAAACTACTACAACAAGCCACAAGATCTCAAGAAGGCACTAGTCGTGCGACATACGTCACGAAACTTTGTTTTACCAATCGTATATAAAGTAACATAAACCAACCATTTTGAAGCATAAATTATGACTACTACGTCGGTGATATTTTTACACTCTTGCCGAGTACATCCAAAAGTTAACTGCGCGGGGGGTGGTCATTACTAAAGCGCGATAAGGGTTGGTCAGTAACCTTTCCTTTGGCGGCTCGACGCCTGCTGACGCGGTGGGGTTCCAGGCCTCCAGGGGTTGTTAAGATTTTGACACCTCTTAGTCTTGAGCTGATTTAGTGTCACCCCTCCCCAGGGGTCTAAACATGTAGGAATCTGTGAAGAATAGGTCGTGTTGTGGACGGTGAACCATGTTGGTTATGTTTCAGCTAGGTGTAAGTGTTAGCTATCACTGGACCCATGGGGAGTCCAGGATGAATTGCTATAGAAAATATTTGAAATGCTCTACAGTACAATCTTTTAAAATGTACTTGTAACACTACAAAACCTACGTCTATTTTGCATGAAACAGCTTTGTAGAAAAGCATATCCTTTATTGCAATTTATAATTTTAAAATAATACATATTAATCCGTATTTACTGTTTTTAATTTATTTTTAATACACTTCCTTGGTTTCTAAATCTTCTTACAATTGAAACTAAGGTAATATATTTTCTTTCCTTGAGAGTGAATTATGTTACAGCCTTTATTTACACTGAGTAAATGAACTTTTTCCAAAGTCTTTCACTCTTCTGCATAGTCATTTTGTTCCTTTTAGGTAAAATTGCATTAATCGATTATAATATATAGAGTTCAATAAGTATTTCCAATAAATGAAAATGGTATATAACCTACAGCTATTGAGCTGTAGGTTATATATACCATTATTAGCGAGCGTAGGCATTGGCCTACGGTAACGAAATTCTTTCCTCAGCTATTTAAATACTTCACCCTTGGGTGAAACGTAATAAAGGCATTTTGGGAAACTGCCCATAAAATGTCGTCATCTTTGAAGACCGGTCCACTTTGTGCCTTTGGCTATTTTGTGTGCTCAGTGGGGCGCTGAGGTTAGGAGCTTCGTTAAAACTGAGTTAATCTAGTCTTGATTTATGGTGCTCAAAGAAAGTTTTACAGCTGATGAGCGTAACTGTTAAAAGTCAAATCTCGTTGATTTATCTCCAATAAAACATGTTTTCAGTTATCAGAGACGCATAGAAAAATGTTTGTATTCACTTCCCAGTGGGAAATAGGTTAGATCATGGATATGTCTAAAGGGAAGGTTTTCAGTTCATCTAAACAGCTGTGCTTATAACAAAATTATGACGTCACTGTTTCAAATTTTGATCTCGCAGATTGTCAACACCTCCTCAGAGCTAAGATATATCCATGTCAAAAACGCAAAAAAAATTTAAAAACCACTAATGTTTCATTTCCGATTATAGCTCATAGCTTAATTTTGACAACAGATACATATTAAATGCATTTCATCAGCTGAAATTATTAAGTGGACAAATGCGCGTACGTCCCAAACATAAACCAATCAAGTTACGTGAGTATTCTTCAGATCCAGTGATTAATCTGTCAATATATTTCCACTTGCAATTAATTAGTATTGAAATTTCTCGATGGATAGACGTAAAAAGATATTTAGTAAAGAAAAGCACCACTTTCATTCCTTTTAAAGGGTTTAAACCCTTGATATTTGCATATTTGTCATAATTTAAAACCGTGAAACGTTTTGACGTTTGAAATTACGCTTAATCTACTAATCAAAAGAATCCCAGTTGGCGTTGGCGGGCGCCAGAGGCTATGGCGGGAAGCCAGGAGAAACACCTGTTTCTTTCTTGACGTCAAAATCAGCTGATCTAACCAATCAGCTGAAGGATATTCTATAAATACTAACAGGTTGATTTTTTCCTCGTTTTAATTAATTCGTACTATTGGCCCCATAAATTTGAAGATGACCTTCATATTAGAGGTAGATATTCGTTGCTAAAAGAAGTTAGACCTAAACTAAGATGGGCTAGAACTAGTAAAGCGTTAAGCCAGAACGTCGAGAGCCCTGATAGCTGTCGTAAAGGTAGAATTAGCCTGAAGAACAGTTACTAGGAGGGGTGATAGTACATCTCCGTGAGTTCCATCCTACGATCGCGAGGACTCCCATACTACATGCATGAAGCATTTCCCACGTCTAAATCATATATGTGTGTCCTAAAAAGGCGAAATAATAAAAACTTTGTAACAAATATAAATTCACGTTCCAAAAGTTAAAATCAATCGATAACCATCCGTAACCGACGTAACTTATAAAATGCTTAGTGTTAAATGGCTAAGAATCTAATTCAAATAGAAAAACAATGGATTTTCTTGATTCACTTAACATTTTGTAATGCTTTAAATATATTTTCTAAATACTTTGTTGACTTTTAACTGTAAATACCAACCATTAACACGTTAATTACTAGTTTCGTGGTAACAGTGATATCTTCAAGACAATCTTTCATTCTGATTTAGGTTTGTGTGTATTGTGTCACTATCAATTTCCATACTTTTCAGACAAACCATATGAGAACTTATAACGTTGTAAAGTCACGTTTAGTAGCTTTGAAATAGATTTGAATACACACATTAAACCCCAGTAAGTTAAGGTGACGTCACAGTATCAGATTACTTATTTACAATTGTGACGTAACGTTATTGATTCCCAAAGGAACGACTACTGAGAGTTAAGGCATGGATAGTGCTCAGAGTCAGAAGACTGAGTTTAAAGTACACAGGAAAGACACCTCGCCCCGATGGAATTAACTTCCTAACCAGTCTCGGAAAAGTTAGCGATGGCGTTAGCTTTGTGAAGCGATAAACTTTGATAAATCAAATAACTAGAAAATTAAGAAACTCTGGTGTGTTAAGCTAAATTTGCATAGTGCCAATAATATTATATACTTTGAAGGTAGCTTTATAGATATAATTTCCTCAAAGTAAGACGTCGAGCTAACTACTACTATAAGGGATTGCGTTTCACTATAATGAGTTAGTAATAATGGTAGTGACTAGTTAAATTTGAATACTTTTGTATTTTTTCATTTGTAATACATTAATAAAACGTTGAGAAAGGAGCGCGTTAATTGAAACTATTACACAACTTCTTTAAAGTTTAAAATTCATTAACATCATCTAATGAAAAGTTTATTTCTAAAATTCATTGACAAATAAATGACTGATTAAATACTCTTCACAACAATTCTAAGTAAAATAACACTTTGGAGAGTTAACTAAACGGTTGACAAACTATTTGTATATGTAAACTTCAAAGCCCTCAATCACTGACTCACTCATCACTAATCCTCCCACTTCCTAATTACGTAGGAGGTTAAAATTTGGTATAATGGTTATTTAGACCTAAAATAGGAAGGTCTAATAGTTGTTGTAACCATAAATCTCTACCCTAAACGCCTTCAGAGTTCCCGTGTTAATATTATGGGGAAATAGCTTTGTTTTAGATTCCGAGATTTTATATTTACTAAATGTACTAAACGGCAGCTGTTTTTGTTTCAGCAACCATTGAGCAAGCTTGAAATACTACTTAATGATATCTAACTACTGTATAAATATGATTTTCTCAGTACAGATTATGTTTAATGATTAAAAATCAAATATTTATTTGTTGACCAAATTAAAAATAATTACAATGTTTATACATATTACGTTTATTATAATAATCAGCTTTTGTGTATTTTTATATTTTTCTTATGCTATCTGAAATGTAAAAAAGGTTGATATTGTGTATTATTCTGGATTATTCGAATGTGTGCCTGTGTGTGTGTGTGTGTGTGTGTGTGTGTGTGTGTGTATGTGCGCGCGCGTGAGTGTGTATTTACCAGGCTTTAAAATAGTCAAAGGTAATCTAGTTTAAGATTATAAAAGTCTGTCTCAATTTTTCATATATGTTTAAAGTGCATATGAATACACTAATTTCTTAGAAATATGTTGCCTTAAAATACCTGGATATTCCACAAATTTAGAAATGTTATAATAATTAAATTTTTTTTATTTGCCAGCGAACGTAAAGCTAAGTAGTCTGTTTATACACCGCTGCAAGGCGCAGCGGGTAACACCAGTTCCTAAATGAAGTCATAATAATGTTGTTATTATTAATAAAAAAGTTAAACTTACTATATTGATGGTTTTAATTTTAATGTTTTAAAGAATATGTTTGAAATAACTTAAATTTTCTTTTCTAAGTGTTTTTGAGTAAACGTCCATCCGTCAAACTATTTAATGTGCTGATTAAAGTTTTAAAATGGATGAACTTTTCTAATGACTCCATAATAAACCACGTGGTAAAGTTTTAATTGCTTTCGTTTAAATATTGCCAGAGATACTGTTTGCGCCACCAGCGTAATTTCTTTGTCATTTTTCTACCACCAGTAATAGCCAGACATTTTCATTGAAAATTAATTTAAAGATTTTTTTGTGGATCTTTATCTTTGTCAATTTTATTTAAAAACAAATAAGTAAGAGGACATAACGTCTTTCTTCATTTCACTTTTTTTAGTTTTAGCACCAAAACATATTATATAATAACTAGTCATAAACTGTATTTCTTAAAACTAGACTGATGTAGCTGTTATAAATAACAACAATGTACACTGTCAAATGAATAGAAAGGTTTTAAACGGTGAAAGGTTTTTGTCTTTATATACCTCATACCTTATGGTTAGTAAAACACCTTTACCTTTCTTCTTGAACTTTATCAGGTAATCCTGGATAGATCATGTCAATTTATTTATAAAAAAAGGAATAAATAACTTAGAGTTGAGATTCATTAAACTTGAACTTAGTTGGCAACGGTGGTCTGCAAGGAGGTGAGTGGCCCAGAGAGGAACTCGTCGACAGAGTAAAATGCCATATCCTTCAGCCACCGAGTCAAAAATTGCTCAAAACTTGTCTTCTCCAATGCCTTCACTTTATCAGAAAGCCTATTATACATCCTGAACGCCGTGTCAGGGAACCGTTTGGAGGTAAACATCAACCTACGTCTCGGGATATCAAAGTTAGACTTGCTCTTTACATCATGGTTGTGTAAGAGGTTTCTTGTGGTAAAGGAACCGAAGTTGGTTTTCACAAACATCAGAAAAACCAAGATGTAGTGTGAAGGGCTGGTTAGAATCTCTAACTGGTGGAACAAGGGACGACAGTGATCACGGAAAACACAGGATGAAGTGGTTCTCACTGCTGTTTTCTTGAGGAGAAAAATCCAATGGCAACCCACAATATGTAGGTATGCAACAGGGCATGATTGATTATTGTTAACTATTGGGAATTGAGCATGGCCCGAAGCTTCCTTAACAGATTCAGTACGCTTGACAGTTTCCCAAAGACCAAATCAATGTGGCTATCCCACGATAATCTATGATCCAGCGAGAAACCCAACAGTCTCATGGGTTCCACGGCTCCTTCAAGATCCATGCGACTTAAGCTGCAGAAAACGACCTTGGTTTTGGATTATTTATGTTGGAGCATATCACGCTGGAACCAAGACTTAGCCTGTTCAAAAGCCACCTCCTGTTTGACTACTAACTCAGCTAGACTTCGCCCTCTACTCAAGAGGGTTGTGTCATCGGCGAACACTATATTGCCATCCACCTTTAGGTCATTAATGTGGACCAGAAACAATAGGGGTCCCAGAAAAGAGCCCTGAGGAACCCCGAAATTAACAGTTTTTGTTGCTGAGGTTGAGCGTTCAATCGCTACACACATTTTTCTTGTTTTCTAAGGACTGTGTGGTACTACGCTTCGCATACTTGAATCTTATCTGGGTGAGAGGAAACAACTCAGATAAGATTCAAGTATGCGGAGCGTAGTGCCACACAGTCCTTAGAAAACAAGAAAAATTTCGTGGGAGACGTAATGAGACGCCCTTGTTAGGAAACACAGTGTCAGGGTGACTGAGTCCCTGCACTCAAAGGCTCCCGTAATTTTTCGGCCAGCTCCATGGCTGCCGAAGTTGCAAGGTTACTCTAGGAGGATTTAACAAGGTTACACATGTTTCAGTCAAAGGTTCAGAGGAAATTGAAATTTTTACATTTATGGTTACCTACTTATGGTTTACCTTGTCTAATATTATGTGTGGTTATTTCAATTTTTCAATATAACATTATTCGTTATGTAATTCAGAAATAATTTAGAAAGAAAACAATGACTTATTAAGTTGTACAACTTAATAAGTCATTGTTTTCTTTATTGTAATTTCAAAAGACAGATACATAAGGTAAATATTTTATTTTTTTAAATACTGTTCTAAGCACATAATCAAAAGATATAATACATAAATATATAACGGTAATTCAATGCAGGATTCATTTTCTTCCAATTGAAATTCAAACATGGTAATATTTGCCTAAAGTATTTATTTTTCTTTTATTTTCGTTTTTACAACATATTGAGCTTACTTTTAAAAATTTTGTGACATTTTGATATTATTGCGGAAAAAACAATTTCAAAAAGATTAAATACTAGGATAAAAAGTAGCAATTTAAGTGAAACTATACACTCCATGTACTACTATAACAAAAGAAAGGTCTGAAGGTCTTCTTGCTAAAGCAATCCAAAACCACTCTTGTGGAAAGGATGTGCCCAATTAATTACAAAAGATGACAAAAAATTGCGTACCCTTTTGAGACGAAAGTATTTTACTGTTTTCCTCTTTCGACGTTTCCATTCCATTCCTACATTTGATTGTTGAAAAAACATTTCCTTTGAAATCCTCCAACACGACAAGAGCGTATTTTGTTAAAAAATAAATTAACCTTTGAGAATAATTAGTGTTCATTATGTATTATTATTATTTCAAAGGAATTATGAGCTGCTCCACTATGCTAATACAAAACTAATACATGTTTGTCGTTGTTCCCTACTATTTTTGTTTCATCTAAAGAGTATGCCTCTTATAACAGGATAGTTTTCATATAATATTCAGCATGGCTCAACCTTTTGATATGGATAAGTCTTAGCTTTGGGAGGGGGTGTTAGCAATTTGTAAGACCAAAATGTGTAACATAAGAACAGGTGTTTAGATGAACTGGAAACATACGTTTTAGAAATATCCATGATCTAATATATTTCCCACAGGGAAATAAAACACAAACATTTTTTTAATTAACTTTTTCGTACGTACAGTTAATTTCAATATATTTAATATAAGTTTCTTTTGTTAATTACTCATTACATATTTTAAGTTTTATGATAGTTTAAATTATAAAATATAGTACCTTACACAAATCTATATTTTTGGAGTAAAATTATTTTTATGGTAATGATTTATTTTAGTTTTTACTCTTTATCTAGCTTCCCACTAATACCAAAAACTAAATTGTCGATTAATTATTTTTTAACCATAGCTGTTATTTATCATTAAACTAGTTAACATTTACTCTATTTATCAAACATAACAGAAAATCCATAAAGGGAAAGGTAGTATTAGTCTTGTTCTAAAAGATAAGCTCAAACCCAATAGTAAACCTCTTATTACATAAAACATACTTAAGTGATAGATGTAAACATTATTTAAAATTAATTTAAAATACTTCAATACAGCCCATTTCAATTAAAAGTAAAAATAGTTGTAATAAATTGCCTTCACAATGAATATATAATTATGTTTTCACGAGCAATCTAAACAAATTCCTTTGGAAATCGGTTAGCTTTGATTAAGTTTAAAAGTCTTTCTTTAAAGTTTAAAGCTTGTTTTGTTTTAGTTTCGCAAGAAGAATATTTAATTTTGTTTTCTTTGTATACTAATCATGACAGATATTTCTGAAAATATTATTTCTTTGATTATTCTCACCACGTATTTCACAAACAATTCCCAACAACATTTTAAAATCACTTCCATAACATTAAATTACTAAATTGAAAGAAAAAATTTTAAAACTTTTAAAAAATATTTAAATTCAATTAGTATCAGTAAAATACTCTATGTCATTCCAGTCTCATCTTATTTAACGTCATAACGTAAAACATTAAGTCTTTGAGCAGCAATATATGACGACTAAAGTATGGATTTTACACTCAGTACATTTGCTTCATGATAAATTAACACCTAAAAATATATAAAGTTACTCATATTTACAGATTATAATAATCAAATTAACATATATCTTGAGTTTTTGTATTTCACTTATCACAATTAATTGTTTCCGTATGTGAATTAGGGAGTAATAGCATAGATCATAGGTGATAAAGGGTTCAAATCTTAAGATATCTGTTCCATTTTAGAGAACTGCAAGCCAATGAGTAATTATTGTTTGCTTCCAATGCTTGGCTCGCATTCCTGGTACGTTCTTGATCTGTGTTCACAATGTGAGTCACCCCCCTCCTCACAGATGTCTTTGACTCATCGGTTTGATCTTTCAAATTAATAAAGCGAGGCGGACAAATTAGACACCGCTGTGTGAGTAAATGGGGGATTGTTTTTGTCCCTTCCTTCTCCCGGGGAAGGTTAAGGGTCTCAAAATTGAATTCCTTCCAGCCCATTCCTGCCCGGTGCCAAGTTACTCACCCACTCGGATTTATGGCTTCCACAGGTGTATGTCAGGCCGTATTTACTGCTATGTAAATCGTTCGGGATATCTGTTTGGTTTGTCTGACGTTCAATTATTTTCTCGCAACAAAAACCAATGTGTTCGAAAACGAAATTGGAGGGAGATGTATTGTCCGACGTAAATTAAACATGCTTTGTGTGAAGTTTTCATTGGTTTCATGCATTGTGTTACTGTTGTTTACGAACTTGGCATTTAACTTAAAAATAAGTAACAATCCTTTAATCCGTCTAAAATATAATCAAGTGATACTTCTGAAATAATATAGACATCCTATATTATCATATAAAATTTAATTCTCATTCATTTGAATGTAAATTCAAAATACAAATTGTTCATTACTTCAGAAGCGTAGAACAAAATTTGAGTAAATTTATTTAAATAAACCAGAGCATTTTATATGTTTTCGAACATGTTAGGACTAACATAGCAGATGTTATAACACCTAGTAGGTCTGAAACAAAAATCTTTCGTTTTGGGGGACTCCCAATGCTAAAACACCGTTCAAACGAAACTGTAAAAATGCTTTTCTTTATTCCAAACATTTTTATTTTTAATACAAACTATACCACATCATGTACGTTGTATATTACTTAGGTATACGGTTGGTTGATCGCAATCAAGCTCTTCTAGTGGTGGAAGAATTAAAATTTAGGAAAATGTAATAAAAATGAACAACTATAACAAAACACAATTTTACTGCTGATACAGCTCTACCTATTCTACTACTACTACATACACGCTCTATTATTTATCTACAATCACTTTTCAATCAATCACTGATTATATCCATGACGAAAATAATACAAGTTTGGAACTTGTCAACGTTTAGTAAAGATTTCTGATTTATTTTCCACTAATCTTGAAAATAAGTTGTTTTTTAAATATTAAGTTTCTCAATACGTGTTGTGATGCCCTTTGCCACAGAAAACTACTGACTTAGACAGTAAAGGTTCTATGCTGTTATAGAGGTGCCCAACTGTGATCTCCACAGGATATCATCTTAGAGGTGACCCTAACACTTACTGATCGACAGTTGATATATGACCTCCATGACAGCTAGACCACAAGTCCACAAGATTTAAAATGAACACTATGGATTCAATATATTGTACTTCTCATGTAGCGTAGTTCTGTACCATCGTGTTTCTGTTTCCAAAATACTGACATCCCTTAATCTTAAACAAGCTCCTGTGTTTGGATCTAAGGGTGCTGTCTGCCTTATTGGTATAGTTGACGGAATATATTCAAAACCTCTACAGTCATTTTCCGTATTTTAGAAAGTGGTAATGGGTGAGATTCGTGTATACACATGTTGCTACTTCTTTCTAGAGTATTAAAAATGGCAGCAATCGGAATTATGTGGATTATTTTAGTTTTCTGACTGCCACAAGATTCATTTTGAACATAATAATAGTATTTTTAACATCTTGATCTAATTAGAAAAAATTAATTTAATTTAAGTACCTCTTTCATTTCTAATATTTAATTTAATATCTAAAAACTGAATAGCTGTTCATAATAATAACCTTTCCAAGGTCTTTATTTTAAATTTAAAATTCTGACGTTCAGATTATGACAAAATTATTCCCATGGAACGTATACTTTAAAGTTATCCTATTTAAAGTATTATTTTCACTTCTAACATTGTTTTCGCCAAATAAAACTATAATTTACCGTAAAGTTTTATAGTTCTTGTATAATTGTGTATGAATTACAAAGTTAAAAACCCCTTGTTTTAAAATTCAAACATATTGTTTAGAATCACACTGTACATTTTGTACATTAGGTAGGAATGTGACATGAAGCTAAGAAAAAAGTATAGTTTTTAATCTACCTTACTGACAGTTTTGTATGTTGATTTTTTATTTTTTTTATTTACATGCTTCACAGCAGGTTTTAGCCTAATAACAATGAAGCAGTTCTTCAATTGTAAATAAACGAAATGAGTCTGACTTTATCATCACCTGAAAAAATATAAATATTTCTTGTTTTAATGAACATATTTACTACACTTAACAAACATTAAATATAATGTATTAAAACAATCATAAATAAGAAATGAACAACAATGATATAAAAAATACGAATGATTATTAATAAACATTATAAATCCCTCGATAAAACTTTTTTCAACAAATGATTGATGATTATGATGTTGTATTGTATTGTATTGACCCATCATTCGGAAAATTTGTGAAATATGTGTGTATTCGGCAGTGCAAGGGTATGGCAAAGAGAATAGCAACCTACATCTGCTGTTAATGCTCTGGTACACGGTAACAGAGGGAAGCCAGGCTTAGAGAATCATCAACCTCGCCATGTACAATTTTGTACAAAAATATTATATTATGCAACCATGTTGATTTTGAAATAGATTATAGCTAAAGTCATACCAAAACTATGAGCAATGCAAATTTTTCATGAACTAGAGGTAGCATGCTGTTTTATGGGGGTACTCTAACGTATTAGCGTAATTACCCCAATTAACTCATAGCACGTTGGTACTTCGGTAAAATGACCTAATTCATGAACAAGTAGAGCCATTGGTGGTGATTTAATTGGAGAAACACAAGTCTACCTGTTGTACATCATAATTCAAGATTAGATCTCAACGGGTGGTGAGGAGTGGGGTTCAGACTTACGGGGTTGTTCTTGCACTTCTCTAAACCAGAAATATTTATTTCTTGTTGAATAATCCACTATGAACTACTAATGAACATATACTTAAATACCCCCGTCGCGTAGGTCTACTCAGCAAAAATTCCACCTCAATAATGTGACAATCATATTATATTATGACAAGTTTGGTCAATACTAGTTAATAAATAAGAGAGTTTGTATATTCTCCACTTTGAAAATGAGTATGCAGGTTAGCTGCCATAATAAACAAATAAACTATGATTTTTATTATTAAATGGGTGGATCCCAACTACATGAAGTTACAAAGTTGAATCCAAAAATATTGGTTAATAAGGGAAATATTAACTTTTCCTTATCCTCCTTAGGATTAACATCGGACCCAAAATACAATGCACTGTGTTTAGATTTTTAAATATCTCGTTAACTGTTGGAGATAGAGTAAAACTTTAAGAAGCTAAATTCTGTAAATTATTGAGTTGATTCTAATTGTAAAATATAAATTTTTTAAATTTTTAAAAATTACATGTGAAAACCGCAAACCCCCCATTTTTGGGTTACAGCCCCCTACCCAAATACCCCTTCCGATTAACCGAGTCTGGATTACGAACTCGTCCTAGTACATATAGGGATACCAAATTTGGTCTCGATCGGTCCATTTTCTTGAGAGTTATTGTGTATAGTATGTTACATCAATCCTTATTGCACATTATTCCTATGAAAGTGAAATGGGTTGTTCATTATTCTGTTTAAATACGACACACAAAATGTTGATATAACTCCTTTAAATCTAATTTAATAGTAATGAACGGTCAAAATACATACCTGACAAACCGTTTCACTATAAGAAAGAGGGATTTTTGTTTCGGATAATCCTAGCCTCTATACACAAATCCATGGCATTTGCATTACATTTAGTGGTAAAACACAATAAGTTTACCCTCCTTTTTTCAAAATAGCGCCAACATTACGTATTTACTCCATCCCCTCTCTATAGCGTTTTATAGACCTCAAATATTTCTGTTTTCAAACAAATAATTTCCAATAGTCTAAAATAAACAATGTTTTGTTCCGTACAACAGCACCCCCAGAACCAACGACGCGTGCTAGGCTGTATTCAACCCCCGCAGATGGTCCCCGTACCTGGACGCGTGCCGCACGTTGCCCGCTGGCCACCCCTGCACCCTGACCGTCCCCTCCACGACCACATGTCCGTGGCTTGCCGCTGGTTTATTATAAGCACCAGTCCTCGTCCGCAGCTCGCTAGCTCTTCTCATGTTTGTCTCACGGCGAGACATCAAGTGTGCGTCAGTGCGACGAACCTTCCTAGATGGATGTTTCCATTGTTACCATGGTTGACCGGAGTGTTCATTTGTGGTTAAGTGGTTTTAAACTAAAAGTGGACGCAACCGAGTGAAATGTGGTTCCCGAATTTCATTTTTGCATTGTTCTTCACAACGACGTCAGGTATGTTTAAAACGTAGTAACAGCTGTTAATTTTAGTTTTGATAAAGAAAGATGTTCAGTTACTTTTTACAGTTGTAGGTGTGTTCCAGAGATTATCAGCTCATACTAATGTCCAAACACCAAGTAAGGAAAAAGGAAAGGAACGTGTAAACGAAGCCGAGTCAGTTGTCAGTGATATCACAGCAAATACATCAGATCACTGGTGTCATACTACCATATGTTTTACGGAAAGTTTGTTCGTTTTACATAACTCTATTTATTATTTTTTGAATACCGTGCCTGTAACTTTTAAAATTAGTCAAGTTGTTACATTATAACGACAAGAGTAATAAGGCTGGTTCACAGTTATCCTAGTACTAAATATTGGTAATAGTAAAATTTGTATATTATTGTTATTATTACTATGGTTAATCCACAAAGAACATCCTCATAATTAGGACCAATTCGTAATTCAAAGGCCGTGGTTCGAATTCCACGTTAAACTTTAGGTCCTTTAGTTTACATCGGTTGTTGGGATATTAATTAATAATCCTCATTCACACTTGGCTTAAAATACCTACCTTGTGGTATCTTTTCTATTTAAATAATCTAATCTAATCCAATATATTAATACTTGTATAATTAAAATATTAAGTACATAAATATTAGTTTATTCATTTGTAACCAATATTTGTTATGTTTACTGAATTCCTGTTGGAAAAATAACCACGTTTTTATTATAGTAATCTAAAATGTATTGACTCCTTCTTTTTTTCCAAAACCATTATTTTTAGACAATACGTTTTATTATTGCGTTTTCCCTAAGTTTTTACCTATAACTAAAAACTTTGTTTGCATCTCAAATATAAATTAAATATACGTTTTGCGTCTTACCAATGCATGAAGACTAATAACGAGTTTTACAAAAACTTATTCTTCGACCAAACAACAAATAATGAATGGCTTCTCAACAAATTAGGCGTACACTGAAATTCTAGTAATTGTTTTACTATTTAATATGATAGTAATCTCAAAAGATTGAAATCTAAAATAGACAAGGAGGGGGAATATATTTAAATTGTATTCAACCGAATCGTATATCCGGAGTAAGCAGTAACTCTAAAGTTTATTTTAGAAGTTCTCATGGCTTTAACTTCAATAATATTTAATAGCAGGTATATTTCATGCCTTTATTACTCATTTATGGACGAACTATGCTCGTATTTACTTTAATGACTTTGTTAATATAGCGCAAAGGTAAAATCAGTTATTAGAAGCAGACGCTTCTAAATAACCCTTCTAATAATCTTTTATTATTACTTGCAGCTTTTCATTACTTTCTGATGAGGAAAATACAGTTCATTGATTAAAATACAGTAAGTCATTATGCATGATGAAAACATGTGTATTAAACAAACCTGATCTCCACAATTGACAATTAAAATAATATTTACAAAAAGTTGAAAATACCACTTTTTAGAAATAACAGAATTTTTTAAGGAATCTTATAT
The DNA here is from genome assembly GCA_023375725.1 of Nephotettix cincticeps. Classification (NCBI taxonomy): domain Eukaryota; kingdom Metazoa; phylum Arthropoda; class Insecta; order Hemiptera; family Cicadellidae; genus Nephotettix; species Nephotettix cincticeps. The sequence continues at coordinate 73,712,005 of CM041790.1, forward strand.
CTATGTGTATATCTAATAATAGATAGTAAGAGATAGTAATTCCTTAGAATAGCTCTAATACGAGTGCAATAGGTAGGTATTGTATATAGATTATACGACGATATACTTTTTTTATTACAATTGTTGGACTAACTTTATTTATTATAGCCTACTACGGTACCATTACGGTACACATTACGAGTAAATATTCCTGTGGTCCGGGCTTCAAACAATTGATTAAGTTAAATTTTTGTTCTTATTTGTGCCATTCACCTTTTAGACACGACATTCGTAAATACTGGACACGTTTTAAATCAGGCACCTTACTTAGGACATCTGTTTTATACGTTTATGCAATATTCGGCTGTAAATAATTGTTTAAGATTGAGCTAAAAAAGTTAACTGTAATTTCGGAAGTTAACTCGTAGATAGAGGAAGAGGGAAGGTGAGGTGATTTAGATGGCGATAAACTAGAGCACCTGTTGTCGACCGTAACTCAGTATTAGAGGCGAAGAGCGCGCCACACTCACGGTACTCACCACGCTAACTCTTACGTTAACGTCAGAACAGGTCGGTAGAGGCAGGTAAATTCAATAAATTGAAGAAAAAAATCGTTTGCATTTACTTACTCAAAATTAAAGCTCCAACTCTTATTTCGGAAGCCACAATTGTAAAGTCACTGACTATTAGTTAGTATACCTCAAAATTTTGAATCTAGACTGACAAAGGAAAATGTGAGTAAAACCCTGATTTGTATCTTACAACTATTTAACTATTAACCCTCTTCTTACAATGTTTAATAGACAGTAGTCTATGTTTTTATTTATTTATTTAGTAGTAACTTTAAAATAAGTTACATATTAAATCATTCATAAATAAGACGATTACCTAGTGATTTACCTTATCCTGGAAATGTACCTGTACATATTGTTATCAAAAGTTCTATCGAACCCGTTTAATTTATTTTGCTCCGATCTGAAAAAATAAATAATAGCAATGGAAATCAGTGCACGGGAAATAAAATTCTCTATATCCAGAAATACCGCTACGGTACCACGCAGTCTTTTATATCCACACAAACCCTAGACCCTAGGCCTCCATAGTGATGTGCAATTGAGGTATAAAAATTAAGTTCATCCTCCTAAATCATGTTTAATATCAAACTAAATTGTTCTAAAAATAAAATAATGCCTAATTTATATTGCTGTTCGATATTTAATATTATATTGTACAGAAAATCACAGACAGTAATGGCATTGTATGGGTAATAATAACTTGTATTACCTCGGCTACAATCAAGAACTTACAAACCTAAAAAGTGTTACAAGTTGTCAAGAAACGACACAGCTACTTCCACGAATTACGGTATGATTAATTTCTTGCGATTATTAATCAAAATTTATGTGAGGTGTTGACACAACCGATAATAAATATTAAGTTTAAATCTTATTTTGAACTATTTGGTGGGCATATATAAACATTCATACTTGTTAGCTAAGTTATATTATATTTTATGTTTGGTTATGTTAGTTTTTATCTTCTATAACATTCAATGTTTCTTCAAAAACTAATTTTTATTGCCATTTTATGTAGCTGTATGAGCTCGCCTCACACTCAAGTTTTCTTTTGTGAGGCCTTTCCAATATACAGTATGAAATGTAAAAACCGTTCTGTTGCAAATAAATAGATAATCATTAATAGACGATGTTCAGTGTTAGGTCTAGGGATTTTTACTTCTATTTCAGGTTCCATTAGAGATGTATGTTTAAAAGCCATCCTAATACAACCGTTTATAAATAATAAATCCGTTCTCCACTTCTAAAGTTTGAGACAAGCCATCTCCAAAACTTTTATGTTGCGAAGTTTGATGTTCTATGATCTAACTTGAAAATGTTTTTAATCGGGCAGATTATTCCAATTCACATTATTAGTGCTAGGTAGTAAAATTATAATTACAAGTAAAATAGTAGCCAATTTTATTTATTAAACAATATACCTTTAAATTATATACCAATATAGAAAGGTTACACACAAGATACTTCACATCAATTCAAAAAACTTTAACTTTTGCCCCTTAAATAATATTTTTACTTATTAATATTAAATATACAGTTTTAAAAGTTGTAGTGGTTTGGAACTAGTCATTTAATAATTACAGTAACTGCTAAATGCAATAACATCTCAATTCAATATGTTAAATACTAGATAAAATGTACGAGTCTATTACATCTATAGCATAGACTTTCTCTAGTGTAGTATATAATCTACTAAAAACGTTTGAATTTACTTCCCTTTGGGAAATAGGTTGGATCATGGATTTGTCTAATGGGAATGTTTTTTTCATCTATACAGTTCTTCGTATAACCAAACTATGACGTCACTAATTAAATGACGTCATTGTTTCAAATTTAAATCTCGCAAATTGCCAACAATCCCCCTAGAGCTAAGACGTATCCATGTTGTGCTATCCATATTTGAAACTAATTTTGGATTCAGTGTACTCACAACAGGTATATGCTAAGGTAACAGCAGATGTGTTTTCTCTCGTTTAGCATAAGGCTATTGGAGAGATAACTAATATAAAGAATGTAATCAAACAACTCGCCAAGAAATACACGGTCAATTTAAGAGACCATAGAAAAGAAAATCTTAAGCCATGTTCAAAAATATATCATGCCTGTACGTTTCTCAACATTTAACCTCTAAGTCTTTTACTCTCTTTTACTCTTTGCTACTTCTAAATAATTTCATCTAAATCCATCCAATGGTTAACGGTTGATTATCACAATACTTACTAATGTAACAGCTTACAAACATTTACAATTATAATACTAGTAGAAGAGTATAGAATAGGTGCCTAATACATTCAAATTCAGCTAATTAACATAGAAAAGCTGAAGATTGTTTTATTGTATAAAAATACGGTTCAAAATTATAGGTGTTAGTATTGAAAACTGTAGCATATTCTAATCCAAAAAATTGTAAACATCTGAAAATATAAATATAATTTGGTTTCAGCATTATATTAGAGGGATAAAACGACGATGATTTTATTTCCTGTTCAAAAAAGTAACATATTTTAGCGTTACTATTTCTTCAATAATATAATTCTTTTACTTCCTTTTGGGAAACAGCTTCGATCATGGATATGTCTCAAGGAAATGTGTTCAATTCCTGTAAACAGCTGCCCTTATAATCATATGACGATAATATTTCTGTAGCTTAGAATTTGGTAACAGTTAAAATAGTTGTCAAGGTTTTTTTCAAAAATTATATTTCTGATAGAAACAGAATTTTTGAAGGGAATGTTGGCAAAAACCAGATGATAAGAGTAACACTATATAACACTACTCCACCACCAAACATTTCTACATTCCTTTTTTTGTGATTTTCCAACAAAATAATAAGTTTATAAAATTTCTTGTCTGTCACCATTAAAACTTTTGAATTTATTATTTGTCAATGACCAGTGGATCCAGAGAAACAGTATGTACGTAATATAAGAACTTCCAAAGTATTCTTAGATTCAAAGTATTCTTCTGGGATCCAGAGAAACAGTATGTACGTAATATAAGAACTTCCAAAGTATTCTTAGATTCAAAGTATTCTTCTGGGATCCAGAGAACCGGTATTTACGTAATATAAGAACTTCCAAAGTATTCTTAGGGTGATTACTAAAAATTAATTTCTCCCTTATTCCTCAACTATTTCAATGAAACTTCGTGTTATTAAATCACTTGTATAGTATTGAAATAGTATAGTAATAGTATATACTAGTATTGAAACTTGTATTAGATATTACTTGTATTAGTTCATGTTACCCAATGACACCAATAAATATGTTGGTTATTACCTGTTATAACTGGTTTTTAACCTGTTATAACCTTGGGGGGAAGGTTACTAGGTATTTCCTCCAAATATTGCAACTTGTCGTAAGAGAGTATTCGAAAGTATGAAACTTATAACTTTTAACTGATATCACAATAAGAATTAAATCAAGGAATCAAGAATCAATTAGCAAGGATTATAAAAAATAGTATAAATATTTAATATTGAAAAATATATAATATAACATTAATAAATATATGGATTAAGGTATATTGGCACAAGTATTTCGGAAACGGCTCTGCTGAATTCTTTTGGAAGTATCTACAATAATTATTTCTGGGTGAAAATTGCTCAACAAATAAGGTTACAATAAGGTATTATTTCTTAGAAAATCCCGAGTTTCTCGTATTTTTTTAATTGAAATATTTAATATTGGACTTATGGAGATTTAAATGTAAACAAATTAAATAAAACAGCTGTTTATATACAATGTTGACTGTGCTGGTGATAGTTAATGCCTGATAATGACAATGCATAGGTACTTGTCTTAGTGAGAAACACCGATAGCTGGTATTGTTTTATCTCACTAGTCACTGGTCAGGCTAATTTATTGTTTTCAAAGTACTGTTTCCACAGTGACTTCATCCGAGATGGGATCAAAGGAACAAGGAACTATAGAAGCTCAACGATCTGGCCACGTGTTGAGGGAGAGAGAAAGGAGATTGACACTTGCTTGTGTTGGAGAGAGAGTGTGTGTGTGAGAGAGAGTGAGAGGGAAGAGGGAGTCATCGCGGCGCCACAGCTATGTCGGAGACAACACTAAAATAACTCCAACCTCGCCACTTGAGGCCTTCCGTGGGATCTTATTTTCTTTACTATATTTTTTATAAAATCAATATAATTATTTATACATATACTCTAAGTTGTGTATGCAATATTTGAATTGTACAGTGTAGTGTGCTTCTGAAACGAACAGTTTTAAATGCCGTAGTAAGAAACATTGGAGTGTAGTTACTTTTTAAAAACATTTCCGGGAAATATAAATTACAGAGGTGATCTTTAAAATGAAAAAAATAGTTTCATAATATGAAAATATTAAACCAGGTTTATCTGTTCTTGATATGTAACACAACAATGGCATCGAAAAAGGTTGTATAAGCTAAAACCCAGTGTCGAATTAAATAAATCCAGTACATCCGGTTACGAGATTACATCTATTATATTTATCTTCTCTATTATCTCTATCTCTATTATATCTATCTCTACATCTCATACAGCGAAAAAATATTATTAACACTAGTTGAATTGTGACGCTTATAATTTCTATTTGAAGATAAAATAATACTCCAATAATTCCAAGAGTATTGACATAAATTGCGTAATATGTTGAACTAACTCATCATTTACGTAAAATGACAAAAAAAATCATCACTTCACTTACGTCTTCCATCTATTGCTTGATATTTTTCAATGACACTATAGATAGTGCATTAAAAGCACTACTAATACTTAATGACTATATCAAATTCCAAAACCTCATATAGAAATGAAATTCCAACTAGTGGTCTACAAAGTGTTCTTTTAATTATGAAACACAAATGTAAAAGTATTGCGGAAAAACTCAACGCGAACAAAACTTTTGATTGTTTCACCACCAAAGACTTTTGATTGTTTTAGTTTAGTGAGATTTTCTTGTTGTTTAGCTTTGTAAAAATTTCCATTGTGCTTCGGTAACCAATTAAACGGAAAGTTCGTATTGAATTGTGCCAGTTGTTGGTGGTTATCTGACGGACAATGGAAGACCGTGCTCCGCCGTCCCAACCGACCCCGGGGCTTCAATGCCGCTCGTAATTGTGGGGTTGTGTTGGGTAGTTGGGTATCGGTTACCGGCCAAGATTTATGACAGTTAATTGAATTTATGGCCTGACTTCACCGGGTAATACTAACCTTATTAGTTTTGGAAACACGAGAGCGGTTATGGCTTAATTTTGGAGAGTCTCTTTAGAAAATTGATCGATTTATTGTGGGTTATTTATCACTTTCAAAGGCTTTATTGTTAAAATATAAAAGTTTTGTTTGCGCAGTAATTTGATTATATTTGCATTGCAAATAAATTGATTTCTATTAATATAACAGAAAATTATTGTGACTTGGTTTTTGTTATGTGAAATAATATTTTCTTCATCTATCATAAATATTGTTCAAAATTTTTCTTTATATTTTATGGATGTATTATATTACACTGATAAACTGTAAAACATTTTTTATAACAACACCTCTTCCTGTTTTACTATCAAGGTTCTTAGTAGGTTCATTACAGGTAAGTATATTAAAACATATTCCTGCCAACATCGTTTAGACACAAATCTTTCATTATTTTAAATGTTATATTTATACGGCCTTGACACCTGAATTTGCCTCAGTAATATGGTATTTTACGGACTTTTAGCGTGAAGACAGGTTCCGTTTGATCTGAAATTTAATAGCTGAAAATGAGTTGTAAATAGCTCTAAAAATGACCCACAGCTAAAATTAATTGACACCTTCAGTCTAAAAGTGAACAAAATATTAGATTCAAATAACTTTTTTTATTTGGGAATATCAAATCTTAACAAATCAAATCTTAACTTACTTTAAACACAATTTTGCTTCTTCAGAATTATATAGAATCAGAAATAAAGAAAATTCTTCTATAGTTCCTGATTTACAATAAATTAGCTTAGTTAAGTAGAGTTCTTTGTAACTTGGTATCAGAACAATTATATTGTTCAAGAATTAACTATTTTAAGATAAAATTACGATAGTGCAATGAAGTTTTGAAGAACTAAAAATAAATAAAGTGGACTTAAGTCGACTAGACAAGACTTGGGAGACCGAGTTGAATTATTTATGATCTCTGTTTTAATTTTCTCTTCAAGTAAAAGTTTTTCACTGAGAAAATATTACATTATACAATTTGAATAAAACTTAATTCCATTTTAATTTTATTACTTCATTGTTCAAAATTGTGCATCTAATGTATTTTTATAGAGAATGCTAAAAGTTATGTTGGAAACCTTATTTTTCATGTGTAGGGTTTATACCTTAAATTATATTTATTTTTTAAACTTGTATACATTATTAAGTTTCATTAAATAACTGATTTCCTTTTATAGTCTACCATTTTCTCCAGCATAATGTCAAAAATATTAATACTAGTTGATAAATTTAAAGAAAAGTAGAAATTTATTATGTCTTCAATAAGTTAATATTCTTTATTGGAGTTCAACCTAATTATTTGCAAAAAAAGGATTGTAGCTTACACAAATTACGTTTAAATAGGAGTATTTAAATGCAGGACAGTACTTATTAATAGGGTCGGTTTGAAATTGTCTGGAATTTCAATTAGGCTGTTTTTGCACGTCGTCTATTCTTGGCTCTGGCAGGCTTGTAGACATCAATCGTACCTAAGGATTGTAAACCCGTTGACACTAGTTTTCGTTTGTGAAATGTTTAAGGTCTATTTATGTTCGGGTTTTGTGTAGAGCTACGAGTTTCGCGGGGATTTGCATGTAAACATTCGTATAAACGGTTTTTTCATGAAACATTTATGAAAACATTGTTTACTGAAATTATTGCAAATGCTCAAGTTTTTCTTAAAACACAAACACATGCAAAGTTTTCCTAAAGGTTTGAGCTCAACCAGAAATAGATTTATTGTATTAAATAATTACTTATTATGTAATGCTAAAATCACCTAAAAATTTGTTTTAAAACTGATAGCACGCCAAAACAACAAAAAATATTTAATGCAGATAGAACAAGTCATTTAGAGAAAAGTATAAAGCAACCCTGGTAAATATTATATCGGTAGTCATGATTTAAGAGATTGCCAATAGAAGTTATAAGACATCTTATAACTATTATAATCCCAAAAATATTCATATTTACTTCCCTTTGGGAAATATGTTTGATCCTGTAGGGTATATATTCAGTTCATATAAACAGCTGTTCTTATTATCTACAGCTGTTCTTATTATCTAACTATTACGTCACTAACGAAATGACGTCACTTTTTCAAATTTTGCTGGCGCAAATAACCAACACCCCCCCCACCCAGAGTGAAGAGACAGCCAATCAAATCAAATCAATCTAATCAATATTTTATTTTGTGAACAAAATGTAGAAACGAACGTCATGTGCGTATAGAATACTTTACAGAAAAAAATTAGTTGAATTTATTCCATTTGAAAATTTTAAAATGTATATTTAGTATTTGGAGTTTTTATTAAAGAAAAATATATAAAAGTAGCTTTTACTGTTTAGAAGATATTGTCGGGCTAGTCAAAAAGATTTACGTTAATAAATTATGAAATTTGTCTAACATAAGACCATAAATCTTTTTCAATTTAAATATCTTAGTAAAATATAATTTTCATTGGTGGAGGAAAAAATATATAATTACTGTAATTTTAAAGAAACGAAAAAGACTGTAATTGGTGTATATATGGCAGGGTGGCAGAGGAATCAGTAGGGAAAAAGGGGGGGATTATAATAATAGTGTTTGGATGTGACTGGGATGGAGGCGACGTCCTGTAATCCAGCTACTTGGAGGTCACGAATTGTGGATAGTTGTGAAAGATGGTCGGTAGATGTGGTGAATACTATTGAATACTACGTTAATCCGCAAAGCCTATCCTCATAATTGGACCAATTCGTAATTCAGAGGCCGTGGTTCGGATTCACGTTAAACTGTAGGTCCATTAGTTGTCATCGGCTGTTGTGCTATTAATTAACAGTCCTGTCCAGTAACAGTCCATGTCAGTCTTAGTCAGTAACAAGACTACAAGATTGCGCCACAATTATCCTAAACTCAATCCTCATTGATACCTGGCTTAAAATACTTACATTATAGTAATTTTAATATTACAGAAGGAATAAAAATGGTGACCATGTCACACAAGGTTCACGTTTTGCCGAGGGAAAGGTGCAGACAGAAAGAGAGTGCAGCTGTAGTCATTGTGCACCAACTAGTAGTAGTATCAGCACCACTACTCATCAAGAGGTGGAACTCTCACACCGTTTATCATCTGGAGAGACTCATCAAATTCATGGTTACCCACACCCATGGGTAGGGCTATTCAACAACTTCTGCCCCAATGCTGATGGAGTTCCACTGTAGGCCTACAGTGATGACTTCTGTCCCTCTACCGCATTGGTTAATTTAACCTTGGTATGGCGTTTTTAGTGGGGATAAGGACTCATATAGACATTGAAGGTTGTAGGAAAAGAATCATAACTGGCAAGAAATGGAATTGGGATTGAAGAAGGTTGGGAATATAGAAAGGGAATGGAAGGGAAAATAGATTTTAAAAATTTTGTACGATGTTTGAGTTATTTCAGTGTTAAATTAGGGAACCATTTGATTTTATTGAATAAGCAGGGTTATTGTCTTGCATTATTTAGTTAGTTTTTACTTAAAATAAAACTGTGATGAATCTTTCTTGGAAAAAATATGTTTTTTTTATTACGCCTTCATCCCCCCTCTCGGGTCCACTGACTGATTTTTTGTTAATAGAGCACTAAGATATTCACTATTACTCTACTCGAAACACAACGCGATTTTGGGGTATTGGGGGAACTTCGTGTCAAACGAAAAAAAACTCGTATACAATTATTTAAATATTTTCGAGTTATGAAAAAAAGAATTCCATCCCCACGGATACTTCATAAAAGTTTGGAAAATTAATCCTAAACAATTGTGTTAACAAAAATAAATAGATAATAAAAGTTTTTTTTGTAAAACATAATATGATTAAAACTTTTCATTACTTGAAGTTTAGACTGCATGTAAAATCTTTGCGTAGCTGTGGCATGAAGAATAGAAAAACGATTGCTTTAGTGAAATTGAAGTAACTTTAACCAACGAATAATTTATTATAAATATTTTATGCGAGCGATTCTATCCATTAATCTGTTGCTTTGCCTTACGCAAAGACAACATTAACTTCTAATCAATTAAATAAATCACATCGATTAGCCTCACGTCATAAGTTTAAAGCTTATATTTTGTAATGCCAGGTGACATTTCAATAAAAAAAAATTATCATACCGTTTTATAATTGAACCAAAGTTATAAAATAAATATTTTACTGAGTTTCTTTCATTCTTACTATAGATTTAATTGGATCTAAAATAAAATACAAAGATAGACATACACCTCGTGACGTCAATGTATTTCAGCAGAACCTCTGCGATGCAAATAAGGTAGTATGCAATATTGAGAAGGGTCATCTTGTCGATATTTTTCATGTATTGCACATATATATTTCATTTGTACTCGTTGTTTACAAATATATTTAATCTTAATTATGAATAGAAATTACGTATGTGGTTATTTCGAAACATCAAAACTCATCACATTGAAAATCGTATCTGAAATATTTTACTTATACTAGCTCTACCATTTCCAACAAAACAGAGATATTATAGTGTTTTAATAAAAATGTCTACCAATAAACTTAGCAATATTTTGGAATGCAGTTTAGTGACTATTGTACGTTTTGGTATAAATTAAACCTAACTAATTTTAATTCAATAAACTATTCATTTTTCAGTGTCGTGAATTAATGAGAATATTGTTTGATTTGCATACTTATACTTCAAATTAAGTATGAAATTATTTAAGTGAGTTTAAAATTATTAATGACTTCCGTAAGAGATTATTAACCTCAAACCACCACGAAAAGCTATAAAAATATTGAAAAACATTTCAACAACAAACAAAATTGCAAACGACATTTTAGCAACATCGTGTTATGAATTAAGCTTTGATGTATAGCTCAAACAAATTACAAAACTGATTTCTCCTACCTGGAACAAAGAGTTTTTTTTGTTTTTTTTTCAAGAAAAATAATGAGAAGTGACAAAGGGGCAAGAGCTAGCGGCCGGTCTAGGCTCAGTAAGATCTCACGCTCACGACTGTTGACAATAAAGTTTACGGCTTGTCAACCCGAACATTCGTCGTTTTATTATTTAAACACTGTAAAATACCGTTTGAGTTGTTTGTGTTAACATCTTCAACCAACCAAATAAACAATAAGAGTCAAAGTTAAGGGGTTTTGTTCTCTGAAGAAACACCTTTCAAGTTTTTCGTTATTTTATGTTTCCAAGATAGAACCGTTTTTCAAATTGGAATAAATATACCGAATTATTTTTAATAGATTACTTTCTGCTTTATGTGTCCAATTTAAAATTTAACTCAAAGTTAATTTAAATTTATTGCACATTTCTGTATGAGCTTCGATTCTGCTCTTTTGACACGGATATGTCTTAGCTATAGGGGTGTTAGTGATTTATAAGTGGAAAACATGTAACAGGTTTCCATAGAAACTACGAGAGCTATTGAATTTAGTGAAAGAATAAAAACAGCTGTTTAGATGAACTGAAACCATTCCCTTTAGACATATCCATGATCTAACCTTTTCCCACAGGGGAGTAAATACAAACAGTTTTTTAGTATGTAATCGTTGAAAAAAAACATCGTGAAATTTAGTTAATTACGAATTGGTGAACTTGGGTTGCTAATTATTTATCAGTACTTCCTGTTTTGTACTGTATTGGCTTACCCCTATCTTTGCTTGACACGTCCCACGCACATATCTATGTCGCAAAATAATGGCTACCAGCTTATAAAAAATAAACTACTGGGGTTTTTAAACTGTTTATTCAAAGCCAAAAGCAGTTTATTTCAAACTTGTATTTTAAAACAATGGCTTTAGAATATCATTTCATATAGATCACAAAAACGTTTTTTAACTCTGTGAACCAAAAAGAAGAGTCCTACGCGAAGTGGAGCTCTACCCACGAAGGATTAAAACTTAGGTATAGATTATTTATAGTGTATTTAAATACAAGGATGGAAAGTGGTTGTTTCCGAGTCGCCGAGCGTGGAATTCGATCAAGTCACGGAATAACACTTTTAATCCGAGCTATGAACGATATTTTTCATTACACCGTAATCATATTAAGAGAATTAAATAATAATGTAATATTTCAGTTGTCTATTTCACTTCCTTAGTACCATTATAATGGCAACAGTAATATTATTTTACAGCCTATTTCAATTTTTACAACCTTATAGAAGAATTTTCAAAGTTACTAGCTTTATTATCAGAAATCGTAACTAAATACTAGTGTGGGTAAGATATCTAGCTGAATTACCCAGCCTAGGCCCGTAAAACTTTACTTTCTGTTGTCGCAACTAACATTGAAAGCAGCTGGTTTCGTTACAGTGTAATGAAAAAGTTATTTCCATACATTACGAAAACCTAAAACTTTCCTGACAAAGGCAACTAAAAAAGTTTGTATTTCCTGTACTTCCTTGTGGGAAATATGATAGATCCTGGATATGTATAAAGGGGAATTTTTTACTTTATTTAAACAGCTGTTCTTACAACCGAAATATGTTATCCCTAACCATGTGAGGTCACTAACCAAATTACGCCACTGTTTTAAATTTTGGTCGCAATCAAATTGCTACCACCCCCCACCCCAGAGATAAGACATATCCATGCAAAAGTATGTTGTTTGCAGAATTTAAACGCTTGTTGTAAAGGTTTTTGCGAGTGATAAAAAAATATTTAATTGAAAATACCGGACCAATGGATAAAGGTGAAACGTTGCTCTTTAAAACTAATTTCAATTAACCCACCGAATGAAATATCTGGATCGAAAAATGCAATCTCGCCTTCATTACTCCCCGAGCCTTCATTACGACGGGTATCATTTACCACAGCTTCCCTTTCTGCGGAAATAAAATAATTATACCGAGCTAATTGTCCCGTGACGAATCAACTCAAACTTTTACTGGACTTGCATATGAGGATTAAAAAATTATGAGTTTTTCGGTTGCTATGTGGGACTACAATCACCTCTAGCTTAATATAAACTTATAAATACCACTCAAAAAAATATTTCTCATAACGAAAATGCGTTATTGGAAGTTTTATTTTCACTGAAACAATTGTTTTTCCTGGTGTTTGTGTGTTTGTTAGATCTTGTACATTCATTCAGATATTTATGGTGAACATCAACAATACGCATACTTAAATTAACAACCCTAAAAATTAAACTATTTATGAGTGAAGATTATTTACACTTACACAGAGCTCGTAAGTGGCCTAAAGTAATAATTTAAAATCATCGTAGAAAAGCTTTTTTATAATCAATGATTAATAGTTCATTTAAAAAAAGAATTTTAAAATATTACCTATTTATTTCGAAATATATCCCTTTCAAATCCATGAAAATAGGTTTTCACAAGCCAAAATTATCCACCGATCACTTAAATATTTACCAGAAGCACTTTCAAAACATATATAAACGTGTTGAACTGTTGAAGTAGGTGTTGGGCGATTTTTTGAGTCTCTGATCCTTCCTGGACTTCCAAAGTGTGTTTTATTTTTGTTTCACAAAGACCGAACGGGTGATCTCCATCAAACAATGGCTGAACTTCTGAAATGAGCGGTGTTTGACCTCCTCTGGCCCTTTGCCATAACCCTAGAGTGGCTTTCACCATATTATCTGTTTACTTTATACTTTACGTTTGGGTGGTCAAACGTCAGTGTTCGTTTTATAATGACGACAAGCTTGTAAGCTGTTATAATTGCACTATGTAACCTTATTTGTAAGACCTGTTGGGTAAATATTTAGGAAATTTAATTTAGATAGGTTCCTGAAGGAAGCGTTAATAAAGTTGTATATACCTTAGCGTTTTATTTTTGAATATATATTTTTGAATATATGTTTAATGGCATAGTGGTTAGTGTCTTTGAATTCAGCAAAACGTTCAAAAGGATAGGACAGCTTTCCCAAAAAGCACAATTTATGTAACTTGACTGTTAAAATGATTTCGGTGGAGAAAAAAGAAAATAAGTTCTAAATTCTAGTCCTCAAATGTATTAATTATGGTAATCTGTTTTAGAAACATCAACTTACAAATGTTTTTTGCTGGACATGGAACAGACACAGCAGCTTTTTAAGTTCATTTCGCTGATATCTTTGTTCAGTCATAATTAGAGCGTAAGCAAATTCTAACCTAATCTGTCGTTGTAAGAAAGTATATATTCGTTATTAATAGTATTTATAGTTTATAATGAAATTATAACCCAATCGATTAAGTGTTTATGTAAATTAAAATTAAATTAACAATGTTTGAAGGAATCTGTGTTTCTCAAGCACTAAAGATGTGTTTTACATCCAATGGAAACCTATAAACGTGAATAGTAATAATGTAATACAAAGAAAGTACAATTAAGTAATTAAACTTGCTCGAAAAGTACTATGCTTTAAAACTGAAATGAATACATTTGATGGAATAAATAAAATTATCAAAAACATAAGAATTGTACGGACTCACGTATGTATCTTCAGGTGGACTCTGCAGATGACATTGAAATACGAAACAGGCTGGACTAACAAGTCAATATAAGAGCATGCCGCATGGAGAGAATATATTTTCAATGTATAGCATTGAAATAAATGTATAACATGGTGAAGTTACGTCGACAATAGAGTTCATTGAAGTGTGTGTTTCTCACAAATCACAATGCCTCAACAACATATGCCATCAAAAAGAACTAAACTGAAGTCCAAACCCTTTGCCTTTTTACAAGTGATGGCAAATAATGAGGTTCTGAACATGATCCACTTTCTCATCATTATAAACCAACCTCAGATTCCATCCAATTTCTTTAAGAAATCTTAAGTTTATAGTGACATTTCTTCTAAGACGACCAGACAATGAACGCATAACCATGAGACGCAGACTGACGATAAATTAATTTAATCCATTAGCTTTACCAACTCCGTCCATCAGCTGTACCGTCTCTGTTGGCACGGGCGTTACAGCGGGTCACAGTTTATTGGGCGGGCGAGAGAATGTCGCCGAGAATAGCGGCGTGACTCGCGCCATAAACAGCTGTTACCTGCCAGCTGACCGGTCCTGCGCCGGAAATAGCACTCGCTACTTCGCAGGTGTACCAATTGTGTTTACGATCTTGAGTGACACTTTGAGGTTTATTCATGCTACATATATCACTGTCGATTTATTTTTAGGTTGTAGGTATACCGTGACGAAAGAGACAATATATTTTAACTGGGATGGTGGCGTTGCCCTGTAATCATGCTACTTGGAAGTCACGAATTGTGGATAGTTGTGAGCGATGGTCAGTAGGTGTAGTGTTCGCTTGTGTACATTAACGTCCGCACTACTGAATACTGCGTTAATCCGCAAAGACCAACCTCATGGTGAGAGTAATTCGTAATTAAGAGGCAGTGGTTCGGATTCCACGTTAAACTATAGGTCCCTTAGATATACCATTGACCGTTGGGCTATTAATTAACAGTCCAGTCTAGAGAACGTGTCAGCGTTAGTCAGTAACAAGACTACAAGTTTGCGCCACAATCATTCTACACTCGTTTCTCTTTCATACTTGGCTTAAAATAACTACCTTGTGGTACGGTCGCCATTTCAATAATCTAATCTATATCTGCCAAAATTATGATATCTTGCTTGTGTATGTATTCATGTACTTTATAGTTTATACTTTTAGTGAAAGTTAAAAATATAGTTATAAAGTAGATTTTTTAGCCATGGATTTATGTTCATCCAGTCGTCGTAACAATACGTATCATAATCAACAAGCTATATAATCTTATTGTTTAGATACCATAGTCTTAGTTGTTGACTAAGACTTCGGTGCAAGAGGTCACGGGGTTCATATCCCGGGAAGCACATTTGGGTTTGGGCCGATTTTCCCAAAAATCAATTGTGTCAACTCTCCACTAATATTTTAATAAGTAAAAATGCCAATGTCGTTGATAAAGCAAACTGAGTTTAAAAACTAATCGATTAGAAGTTAAAGGTAATACTGTTGCGGTGTTTCTAGTTACGTTTGTTCCAACTCCTGCACCGATACACATGTGTACGTGTGGATTTATGAGCCGTGGATTTGTTATAGCAGTTCGTATTATACGAATCAAGAAGTTATTTAATCTTATTTTTAGCTAAAAACAGGAGGATTAAAATTTCACAAATATAAATCTTAGAAATTGCGATGTCTTTTAAGTGTAATACGAATGAAAGTTAAGAAATAATAGAATTCCTAAGTGAAGAAGAAACCGTAATAGTACAGTTAGCCGTTGACAAGTATTACTGGGTTTGACTTGTATTTGATTTTTTTGCCTTTAACTTGATGAAAAAATGTTTGTATTTACTTCCCTGTGGGAAATAGGTTAGATCATGGATATGTCTAAAGGGAAAGTTTTCAATTCATCTAAATAGCTGATCTTATTATTCTTTTTTATTAGAAATTCAATACAATAGCACTGGTAGTTTTTATGGAAATCTGTTACATGTTTTCCATCTTAAAAATCACTAACACCCCCCCCCCCAGAGTTAAGACATATACATGTCAAAAAGCAAACTCGGAATGAAATAAGTTTTTTTTTCAAGATTTTGTCTAGATCTTTAAAATTATGTCTAGTGATTATTATTGAATACCTATTCAAAGGAAATTTAATATTTTTATAAAAATCTTAAGATTATATATTATATAAGATATTATAAAAGAAGATGTAACACTAATCAATAAAATATATTTCATTTGAACATAATTAATTTCATTTTAAAATTTGCACACCTTATTATAACCCTAGACCATTATTTTAAATTGTAATAAGTAAATTTTGTTTAAATTGTACAATAAATTGTAAAGCAAACAGTTGGAAGACATCCACATGGCTAGAGTGTTCGTGAAGGAGATATTACATGTTAAAATAACTTGGCAAGATGTTGGCTGCACACAAGGATCTGTGTTATCTAGTGCAACGAGCTCTGGAGCTCAGGCAGCTTATCTAAATAGGTCTTACACATCACCGGTGCACTATGGCTTCATGCTTAATGTTCCTAGCAGGCCTACAACACGAACCCTCGGTTAAAGGGTCCTGAGCTTACGTTTTTTTAATTTCTTAAGCTTAACTTGTTTAACAAAATTTAGTTGTAAAAAGGAGAACAGTTAAGAACAAAACCAAACAGCTTTGGTATATAACTAATCGTAGGTGGATCTTATTGAGTATTCGGTAGATTCCTAGTAATTCATAATATAATACCGACCAGAGCCAGGTGAGAGCCCCAGGTTTTGATGCGCGAGCGTCATGACTAGTAAATTTTGTCAAAGTTAACTCAATTCTTTATAAGATGAGGAATGCAGTTCAATAATGTTTTTGTATGAAAATTAAACTCAGTATATTTATACTGAGTTTAGTATAGGTATGTAAAACTTGTCTCTGAGAGACACTTGCCAGATTTGGGGAATGAACCATTAAGAAAATAACATGTAGAAATAACACGAAGTGTAAGAAAAAGACAAAAAATGAGTTTTCGTTTAGTATTGAATTGATAATATTATTATTATTGTGTAGAATTATACCTCATATTCAATGATT
This sequence comes from Nephotettix cincticeps, assembly GCA_023375725.1. NCBI lineage: Eukaryota > Metazoa > Arthropoda > Insecta > Hemiptera > Cicadellidae > Nephotettix > Nephotettix cincticeps. Next base: position 73,729,300 of record CM041790.1, read on the forward strand.
ATTTTGGGAAATGAATCGCAAATGTTTGTCAGTAATCTAATTATGTCATCTCACCCGTCCTACACACTATCTTTCACATTAGTGTGACCAGGTGTGTCAGCTGTGCCGCATCAGCTGTTGATTAACTGTTGGAGTTCTCCTCTCAAACATTGTTTTTTGTATGGCAATGACAGCATGAATAGTCTTCCGTGTACATAATTGTGATCATAAGATAAATTACCATGGTTATATAGATTCTATTTACAGTATTAAAAATCCAATTGGTGCTAACATACGAAAAATTTCACAAATCCTGGTTTTTTATATTTCTTGATTATTTTTCATCAATTTTACACATTTTTGTGCAAAAATAATACAGTATAAACTAAACAATAGCTATTAACGTTTATTAACTGGATGTAGTGGATTTAACACAATATTTATTGTTAGGCCTACCGAGTGTTTCTAAACTTAGTCATGTGCAATAAACAGAACTTGATAGAGGATGGGAAGTTATACTCAAGATAAGCTATTACGTTCTAATATTATAAACAAAAAATTTTAAAATAACATGTCTAATTTGACTGTAATTGCTTATTTATTTCTTTTATTTTGTATGCCTAACTAAAATGTTTTATTGTAACTGAACGCCACAACATTATCAAATCCCGTGCTGCTCGTTGGTAGCATTAACGCGTTGAATAACAGGATTATATGAACATTTTGCAACGATCATTTTTCACGTTAGCATTTTTTCACCGACGGTGAATTCAACTTGGTGTAGACAGCCACCTTAACAAACAGCGGAATGTAGAACGCCAGTATCACCAGTTTGTAACATTGGGGCATCCTGTATTGTGCACTAAGGAGCTGGTTTAAGTAAGTGTAATTATTTTACAATAACTTTATGTCAATCTTATAACCGTAGACCTATAATTTTCTGTATTTTATTTTTCCACCTTATTTTTCGTGGTTATAGGCCCTAAAGTTTATTAGAAACGAAGAAAAGTAATAGATGTATTCAATCTTTTTTTATTTTGTATTAAAATAAATTTATAATGTTTGACATATTTTTTGATGTTTATGATTTCAAACTGCGTATAGTTTGTGTACGGATTTTAAGGGGAATGAGTGTTAAAAAAGATTTTGCTAATTTAATATTCATAATGCCATTGAATAATTATCACAAAGTGAATAATAAATGAATCGTGATACCATATTTAATTTTTATGAAACCAAGTCTTGGCTGAAATACTTCTTAAAAAACTATTGAAAATAAAGTGGACGCCGCAATATTTCATAATTTAATGATTTTGTTATATTTAATACAATGAAATAACGGATTTGAAAAAATAACTGGATAGTATAGTTATTTTTTTTGTCAAAAATACCACTCCATCCTTCAAAAATCTGAAAATGATTGAATAAGTTTAAAAAATATATATATTGAATTTCAAATCATGTACTAAATATATTTCAACGATGTAAATTGAATTATAATTTTATTTATATTTACTAGCGTTCATACTGCGAGTCTGGCCAAACAGCTGGCGGATATTACTGTTTATCTTGGTTGTGTGGATCCTTATTACTTTGCTTCCAGGATGATACAAATTTTACAGTAAATTAGAAAAAAAACACTTTCAAAATTAATTACAGATCCTTATATTTAAGGATCTGTAATTAAGGATCTGTTACGTCATAATTTAGTAAGCAAACATATTTAACTATAGTTACTTACCAGTTATATTAAACCAGTGTGAGAACTATTTTTTAACTACAAAGTAATAACTTATCAATATGTATTAGGCCTTATTGATGTCAAATTTCAGTTAAGGGTTAAAGAGCTCCAATTTTCACAGGGACGAAATACAGTAGAAGTTCAACAATTTTAAATCCTTTTTAACTAGTCAATTTCCTCTGTGCCATTCACCTGCTTTTTGAAAACATCCAATGTTCCCTAATACCAATCCAAACTGTTTATTACACATAGTTCAGTTTCTAAATTTCGAATTTTACAATCAAATATTCAAATTTTGCTACTGCAATTCGATTCTTTACGTTTAAAAATTTAAGCGAACCTCTACAATTTGTACGGGAATACTATAACTTCCGAAATTCAAATAGTGCACAAAAAAGGCCATGTTAAAAAATTAACTAAGAGCTAATAATTTCACAGAATGTGCACTCATTCTCAGTTTGTTGACTTTGAAAGGTTGGCGAATAGTGGTAACCTAGGTGTTTACTTTGCTATATTTGTGTTGTTTTATACTAAACGTATTGTCGGTGTTTATTACTGGGTCGTAAGATAAGTAGAAAGGTATAAATTCTAAAAGTATTAATGTTAAATCGTAGGAAAGTATAAATGATAAACATTGCAAAACAAAACTGAAATAATGTTTGAAGTCAGAAGCGACGAAAAACGTAAATACACCCGTTGCAGCAGACCCGCGTACTCAGAGAATTTTCAAATCATTAATACAGTAACAATAATTATAATAATAATGATAAGTTTCACCAATACCTGTCGATAAATATTAGAGTTGTTTGCCTAATCTTCTTAAGATTAACATGGGAAAGAGTATGCAGGTTTGCTGCTGTGAGGAACGTTGAAAGTAGGCATTTCTAGCAAAAGATTTTTACTTTGACCATTTAAACCAAGTATTCTAAACATATCCCCATAACCATTTTTACCAAATTTAAAAACTTTTTAAATTTTTTTTACCATTTGAAGCATAAAACCTCTCAACCACATGAAGGTTAGTTTAGTGAGGCACTGTTGAAGTTTATAATAGTGATTGGGAAGTCTGCCAGACAGTAGCATTTATAAATATCGGTAAAAGGCAGTGTTAACATGAATGGTATGCAACACCTAGGTAGTAGGTTTTATGTTCTGGCAATAAAAAACTATTTTTATCCACTTGAAAAATTACTGGATGCATTTTAAAAGTCATAAGCGAGCAATCGCTAACGTATGCCAACAAAACCTTTAAGATTAAGTACGTTTTAGGAGAAATATCTCACATAAATGGCATTAATAACTGATATTACATTCCTTGTCTGTATATTATCCTATATTCTATTTTTTATAAATGAATTAATCATTAGTTTAATTAAAATTTGAAATAAACCCCCTAAAATTTACTGTTTAAGTTAAACGTCAACAGACAATCTACAGATCTACAGACAATAAATAGTGGGGAAACATACAGGTTCCTTAGTCCCTGTGTCCCTCACATCTTTTAGGTCGACTCATTGATTAGATATTATTTGTTAATAAATGAAATTTGTTTTAATACCTTCAAAATAATATAAATACTTTTTACTAGTAGTAGTCCGTCCCTTGTACTGGTTGTAGGATTCTCAGTTAATATGAAATATACTCATTGTATCATGACAAAATAAAAACCCAAAATCGTAGAAAACGAAAAAAATAATTTTCAGTGTAGTTATTTTACAATACTTTACCATTAGATAAATTTTTACGGTTATTAACATTTCTCATACGTCAAGATAACATTTCAAACAGTATAACACTTAAATAGTCTTTACGTTCATGTAATCAATTACCAACGTAAACAAACCAATATTAATTTTACTTGGACAAATGGTTATTTATTATTTATATCAAATTATAGGCAAAATATTCTGTGAAACTTATCTATCTATAATATTATAAAGAAGAGGTGGTGTCTGTATGTTTGTTTGTGGGTTTGTGTGTTTGTGGGTTTGTGGGTTTGTTGTGGCAAGTGAATGCGAAAAATACTGAACCGACCGGTTTGAAATTTTAGGCAAAGGTAGATCTTAAACTCATACAACACATAGGCATACTCATTTCCTTAAAATCCTCTCGGGCCACGCCCTGTAAACGTCTTAAGTTTCAATGTTTACATTTTTAGAGAATGAAAACATAAAATTACTTGAATGTCAACAGCTGTGAATACTAAAATTTGACAGTTCGAGAAGAAGGAGAAGAAGAAGAAAGAGCTGCCGTGACCGTCCTAGGTTTCAATGTTTACTTTTTCTAATGACAACATCCGTTTGCACTATATTTTGACAGTTCAGGAAGAAGAAGAAATAAAGTTGATTTTCACATAAACTGCTGGATCGAAATTAGTGAATTATTTGAAATAGCGGAATGGTATTAATCCTTATCCTCTCCCAATATTTGACATATGTTACTTTTAAATGTTGTAGACTCCTGTTTTGTCATTTTGTAAACAATGAAGAATTAATTAACAACACCTTAAATGTATCGGTAGAGCCTACACCTTTCAGCCTTTTTAGCCCGTGCGAAGAATGGGTACTTTGGCTAGTAAAAAATATATCTAATATTGCTAAAAACCGGTTTTGTAAGAGCTAATTTTTTGGTTTTCATAATGCTAGTGTCTGTTAAAAGTAAAGGAACCCCTTCTCATAAGGGTATAGAATAACGAAAATAAGTTTTATTGCAGTAGATGCTCTCGTCTTTACAGAAATAAAGGAACAGAAATGTCTTGTTCTGTATTACAGAGAACGATAGACAAACCGATCCATTTTGGCTTTTCGAGGATGTATAGAACAGTAGAAATAACAAAAAACATCACAATTCAAAACAATGCACAGAAAAAGACCTTATTTTATATGTATAGTTATATTTAACGTCATATATTATGTGATATCGCATCGTATATTCATTAGAAACTTTCGATAGGGTTATATCGATCAGGAATATCGCAACATCAGAACACACAGCGGCGACTGCAAGAGTAATGGGTCCCGGAGTGTCCCCGGGCGAGGCTATAAGTAATCGCCTTAACGCACTCTCGCATTTTGCAATTAACAGCCAGTAAAGCTCTGTTTACACACCTTCCAAACACTGATTACATTACGTCTCTTTTACTATAGCAGGTTATTGGAAATCGCATTGATTTCGGTTTGGTTTAGGTTTATTAAACAATAAAACACGCTTCGAGGAATATTATGTTCGTTGAATGCATTTTATTGATTAATTATATGTGAGGGTAGATAAATATTTCTTTAAAACTGTATAACATTGAGCCTAGTTGAACATTCAACTAAAGATAACCACCCGCGTGTTTTAATCTAATTATAATTGGCCGGTTCACAGAAAGATTAAAGATGTTTGAATTTTAACGCTTGTTATGGAAATATTTATTTATTTATTTTAAATAACACAGCATACGTCGCTAATGTCACTAATGGTCACTAATGGCCTCGATTAGTGAAACAAATACTTAACATCGAGGACCATGTTATCTTGAAAACTATCATTAAATTACAAAAAACAACAATTGTACTATGCTAAATACAAAATTGACTAATATAAATATTAATATGTGGCATGAGGTGGGCTTAAAAGGCTGTAACTACAGAAAAAGGTGACAAAATATTCCTTTACATATACTGTATGAAGAAAAAAAATGAATTGATGTGGTTATTAATTTGCCACAGTGGCAGCCCTGCAGCTGCCACCTACATCACATCTCTCTCTCTCTCTCTCTCTCACACACACACACACACACACACACACACACACACACACACACACACACACACACGCCCACCCAATCACAGTTGAAACTCAACTCTAACCACATAGTAGTTGACATGACATGACAATTTACTAAATTTACTCAATGCAAGAATACATACAACACAACCTGATGGCTCATGCTACATTAAATAATAAATCATTTAGAAGAAATTTGAACCTACCCTATGTGGAATGTTTTTTCCCAGGCCTATGTTTGGTGTTGTGACTAGTGAAACTGATTTACTATTATCTAACAAATTTGTACCTAACAACTAATACTAATGCCTGTGTGGTGGTGAGTAACTAACAACTAAAAACTAATTCCTATGTGGTGGTGGGTAACTAACAATTCAAACTAAAACCACTTTCCTAATGTGTAATAAGTGGTGAGTACAGTTTACATTCATCAAAATATTAATTGGCTCATATACATGAGCAGAAAATCATACAAAACACAATTGGATGTTATCAGGCCCAAACAATATCACACAGAAATAAAGAGAAAAACTAATTACATCAGCTTACAGGTACAAACGGATTCTTATTTAAATTATTTAAAAATTGTATAAAAGCTCCTGTCAGATTCTGTACTCTACGTAGTCTTGCCTTCAGGACTTCATCTACTATGCTTACTGCTTACATTGTTGCCAAGCAGTGGGTGTATTAACAGTTGACTGTGACGTCACGAGTCCCATAGTCAGCTGTTGGAAGCCAGCTGGCCTAGTGCCATACGCCCGACACTTCTTGTAAAATGCGGTTTTGATTGGTCATGTAAACACTGTCATAAACGTCTAAATAAATTATTAATATAATTTAGGGTCATTAATCTTGTTGAAGGTCGGTTTTCATTGAATAGAAAATCTTACGTAACAGAATTTTTTCCTGGGAAAATATCATAACATATTTTTACAAACCGCATTCAAAGAATTTGGTAAAACTGATGTAATATGTTTTTGATGGCATGTCAGCTTGATAAATATTACTGTTGTTTTCTTTTAAGCTAAATTGTTCTTAGAACACTTTTAACTTTTTTTAATAACATCATCTCGAATATCATTTATATCTTCAGTTATTACCTTTGATCTTTAACGTTTTTAACGTATATTATAAAACCCTACGTTACTCAAAGGTGTTCAGTCAAAGCTGTCACTATTATAATTGCATGTCTCCAATGCAATAGCGCCACTCCAACAGCCTTTGAACTAGACCATTACCACTTAAAGTACAAATTGCTTTCAGGCCTGTTTCTAAAGCCATTGTGCAAAATAATAAGGTTGTGCATATATTGTATTTTCAATTGTAAAAACTTTTTTGGAATCAAGTTTGATCTATTTTATTTTGTACATTGTTTTATACGGTATGTTAAAAGTAATTTTATTGAATATATTTGACACACAAATTTGGAATCAAAAAATTGTTTTTTTATATATTTTTAAATATTAATCATGACATATTATGGGGATTATTACCATATTATAATTAAATGAAACTGATTATAGATTATCATACAGTTTTCTATTGGATTCAAAGAGACTTTAAATATGATAAACTAAAATGCATGAAAAGTTTTAAAATTTGAATGTACGAGTATTAACTTTCCCACGATTACTAACTCAAAAATGTCTGTCTTTACTTCCTTGTGGGAAATAGATTAGATCATAAATATGTCTAAAGGGGATGTTTCCAGTTCATATAAACAGCTGTTCTTATAACCAAACAATGACGTCACTAACCAAATGACGTTACTGTTTCAAACTTTGGTTGCGTAAATTTCCAACACCCCCCCTCCTGAGAGCTAAGACATATCCATGTCAAAAATTATTCAAAATATAAGGATCATGCTATGATCAATAGCTTCTAAATTGTTTTGTGTTTGTTTAATTGTCCCTAATACCTCTGAAATAGTTCATGTTCCAAAGGCGCCTCATAATTTTAGTCTAAATGTGACAATCCCAAATATCTTTATGTGTTCCGACCCGACAAATCTACACCTTTTTTACTCATTTTTGGCAATAATTTGAAACAATCCTTGTGTCATTACCTTTTATAAGTTACCTGTTGATGTGTACCTGGACAGTTTTTCTTGGGGTCATAAAAAGCATTACAATATTTAGCGATCCTATTTGAATTTAAATTGATTTACCACAGCACATTCCAACATACAGATTTCCCATAAATATCTTCATGATAAAGATTCTGATTTAAACATTAGACGTTTATGATTTATTGTGTCCAAATGTAAAATTCGTGTTTGAAGTGAATCATATTTAAGAATTTTCAACATTGCTCCTGTGGGACTAAAAACCAATTATGGTGAAAGTACTACATGGTAAAGAATTTCCCAAAGGAGATTATTTATTTATACATCCTAGTACATAAAAGTTTTTCCTTATATCTTCTACCTTTCTATTTTCTAGAAGATGTGAGTGTGTTCCTGGTCTATACTATACCGGGCTATATACTGTATCTGTTCTTCCCGAGATATGAAACATAACTCATTGTAAGTGCTATAATGAGTGATCGTGTTGTCCAACAACACTGCGGCGAGTTGCCAACAAGACTAGGGCTCCTACAGCCCCTGCCATTGTTTTGCGCAGATCGCCCGTACGTCGCGCGTTAGTGGAGCAGAAATAGGCTATCCCACCGCTTCGATGGGACCAAAGCAGTTACGGGTGATTTAACCTCACACCTTGTCACTATTCTGAGATCACCACGTGGATCTCAAACCTGAAAAACAAACGGAAATGTTTTAAACCTACGTTATAATCATTCTAATGAAGTTATGTACTAAATTGTTAAATTTTTGTAAAAAATATGAAAATAGGGTGACTCACGGATACTAGAAGTACACGTGGTAGATAAAGTAATCAAAGAATATGTAATTTATATCGAATATAAAAAACCGTTTTACAGATAGAAGTGTCCACAACCTGTCTAACCATAGCTTTTAGCTGTGTAGACAGTTTTTTTAATAAACCTTTAAATATATTGTCTTTAATTTTTCTTGACAATACGTATTTTATTTGTCATCATTGTAATAAGTTGCATAGCATTTAATTAATTGTAATATCATACAAAAAGCGGAGTTAGACACTGGTCAATGAAAGAACTAAGAAATTTTTAAATCTTTATCTAAAATCTGAAAAAGAGCAAACTTTGAGTCCACATAGAGCGTTGCTGTGTACAAAAAGGTCCAAAGCAAGGTGATAATAGTTGTACTTGTAACTGTAGTGATCTCCTTTCTCACTATTAAATTTGTTTATAACTTTTTGAATAATTTTCCCAAGAACACCCAGAATACTTCTTACGACCTTGAATATAGAGGTGAATTTATTCAATGTTGAAATTAACTTTGGTGCCCTAAAACTGTACACCTTAAGTTTACCACAATGGTTTTAAATGAATTTAAGTGTAATCAGGATCATATGTTGTTAGATCTTTTAACTAAATTAACTGACGTCATTTCTTTTGATTAATGACATTTACCATTGAAATAACCTTGTAGGGACAGATTTTTAGTTGATCATAAACCAAGCAAATTGAATCCTCCTTCCTAACAGCTTTCTCAAGCCTCGTAAACTCCAGCGCGAATGATTAAGGCGTTTACGTTTCATGATTATTGCTTAGCCTTAACTGCGAATGCTTCATGAAAACCGTCTCTACTGCACACTTAACCAAACATACGCATTATATACATATAAATCTGTTTATGTTTTGTAAATATTCCATCTAATATTTTAGATATAGATCTATGAGGAAATGAGGATAAAAAATATACAGATGCTGTGTTCAGAAGTTTTGAAGGTTTTTGACAACACAAAATAAAAATGTGTCTTTCACGTGGATATATATATATATATATGTATGTATGTATGTATGTATGTTTTAAAAGTATTTTCTCCAAATAAAACAAATTCTATCAATGATTTTTGACAATAACGGATATTGCTGTTTTCACTCAGGATTGGTTATCGAACATATAAATATTTATTGGTCATCTTACGTTTTATCTACATATCATAAATATATATTAAAAGGCAGTATTCATTTAAGATTAACGGTCTTAATAAAATAATTTAATTATCTGTGAGAAATTTCACGATAAACTTCGGAAATAAATGTTGGCAAGAAAGCTGTAACGGGAATGAATCATACGCCAGGGACCTACCAATCAAGACGTGGAGAGGCTGTAACTCAGCTGAACCTGTACTGGGTAACGCAAGTAACACTCACCCGGTCTACGTCTCATTCTATCATAGATATAATGTCCCACCTTGTCATGCCAGGATTGGGACTGAATACGATCCAGAATCCCTTAGTTCAAAACAGTTTTACACATCACTTTAGGTTGGGCATATTAGATTACGACATTATTGTACATAACAAAAAGCCACGATAAATTGTTGGAATTTTAGCTCGCTCTCTATTCTATGACGCATTAGGATTATGTGGAGCGAATCATTCCGACCTTACTGATGAAAATACAAAAATCTCGATCATTCTTGATATCTTCAGTCTCATGCACTCGCTATGCCGATATTTCTAGGTTACCGCAGCCCTAGGACGACGAGCTAAAAGGTACTAGGAAACCGAACAGGTCAACGAAATCGCTCCATTCATGTCAACCTGGTACCAGGAGCGCCGACATGTCAAAGACTTCAATCCATTCATGTCAACCTGGTACCAGGAACACGGACAGGTCAACGACTTCACTCCATTTATGTCAAATTGGTACCAAGTGCACGGACAGGTCAACGAATTCACTCCATTCATGTCAACCTTGTACCAGGAGCGCACACTTGTCAACGACATCGCTCCATTCATATCAACCTGGTACCATGAGCAAGGACAGGTCAACGATTTCACTTCATTCATGTCAACCTTGTACCAGGAGCGCACACTTGTCAACGACATCACTCCATTCATGTCAAACCTGGTACCAAGAGCACGGACAGGTCAACGGATTCACTCCATTCATGTCAACCTGGTACCAGGAGCGCGGACAGATCAACGCGCACTCGCTATGCCGATATTGCCAGGTTATTTTAACATGTAATCTCTGCTACACAACTAGACCGCGGCCATATGGACTCCGTCCAACTGTTTATTTACTTTCCTCTCGGAATCTTGTACCTGCTTTTGTAACAGGTACTTTTGTTTATAATAGAAGTTGCTTATAAATATTTAGTAAACTTTCGTTAGCGGGTGTTTTGTATTACGACATTCTGTGTGTTCCAAAGGGTTTCTTTCTAATTGCTTTAGCTTTTTATCAATAATAAATCAAATAACTCAATGTATACATAGCATAAGGCTGCCTGTGGAATATACACTATATATTCACTTTAGGATAAAAAAATTAAATAATTTATTTTGTTTTTTTCGCTCGAATACGTTTAAAACGGGCAAATGAGATGGCATTAGTCAGCGGAACGGATTATAATCTTGACTAACGTACAGGCGTTAATTTTGCAAAACCTTCGTGGCTCTCGAAAACACCAATTTTAATTTTTTTGTCGTTCTAGCTTGCTTTTATTTGTCGTTTGTTGGTTATATGATATTATGAAACGTCCAAGAACTTAAATAACCGATATGCAATTATCTGTTAATAACACTCAGTGTTGTGGTGTAATGTGCTATTGTAATTCATTATTTTTTAATCAATCTGTATAACAAATCAAAATATTTAAGGTTATTCCTGTATATATGTGCGGTATTTATAGCTGTATACTATATATTAGCTCATGATTATAGCAATATATGTATACTTCAATTATAATCGAATTGATTTATAAAACATAATATAATAATTTATTTAATTTAGTTACCAAACGAAATTTCATATAAAGTATTTGTCAATAAATGTAATATTTCATCACAATTTTCTTAAAATATACTCTAAGTTATTAAAACGTATTGCTTGTTTTTTTGTAACTTCACTGAACATTACAGAAATATATATTTTTGATTTTTTTTAAACTGTGGGATCAATTTTTTTATTACAATGTAATTTTAACAGTACGTGGAATACACTACTTTTCACGGCCCGGCTACGTAAATAGTCATTTGTAAAATAAAGGTTTCCAAGTACAAACATGTATTTATAACCCTTTAGGAAACAGCTTAGATCATAGATATGTCCAAAGGGAACGTTTTCAGTACCTCCAAACAGCTGTCCATATAACCATATGATGGATCGCTTCCGTCCCAGAGTTAAGATCATTTCAAAAGAATTTTAAAACTTAAAAATACACGATTGAAAAAATTCCTAAATAGTATTTTGACTGTTAACTTACAACTGAATTTTTTTCGATTTTTTAAGTGTACATGATCACACAGTACTCGAATGAAAAATATGACATTTATGTTTATAATTTTTTTCTTAAAAATGCTAACTTTTTGCCCACAATAAAATATGAACAAGTTAATTGTTGAGACGTAGACTTCAATGGGAGAATATGAATGGGATATGAACTCCACTTGGGATGTAGATGAGTTATGTATTATTAACAAGGGTCGTCCTGGTAGCTCAATGACTCTAAGTCATAACTGCAGTGCTTAGTTCATTTACTGGGTTCGTCGGACAGATTATTTATCATTTAAAAACTTTTAATGAATAACCAGGAACTGAGCGTGGATCGAGAAAATATTTAATCGTGTATTAAAAAATAACTCGTCTAACAGGATATTTTGTTGACATAAACAATTATTTTGAAATATACTTTCTACATTCATTTGAATGCTCTTTTGTTTCTAAAGCTAATTTACTTATTTGCTACCCTCAATCCCTCTATTCAAATCTTTGGTAACTAAACTTTAGGACATTTGTCAGCACCAGTTGATTTCATTTGACAAGGAAATCAACTTGGTTTACTCATAAAGGGGCGTTAGGCTTTTGGTCTCGGCTACGTAAGTAGTCGTCAGGTCACGTAACATGCACTACTAATAGTGCAACCTGGAAAATCTAAAAATAGTCCTTTGCCAGAAGGCTACACGAATCTCTACTTCTTTGCTTCTTTCTTTACTTCTTTAATGAGATAATGCTTAAATGAGATAAGTATATAATAACTGTGATGAATCATTTTTATATATTTACAATTTTTAAACTTGCAATTAATAAAACATTAACAATGATGCCTGAATATGCACACAACATGCCTTGTAACGTGGTCTTGACATTCTCAGGTCTCCCATGGACAGAGGTGCCAGAGTCCCGACTCCCGCCACAACCGTTCTTCGAACAGACTCCCTCCAGTGTCGTGGTCCAGCCCGGCCAGACGGTCCAGATACCGTGCAGGGTGCGCCACCTCGGGGATAAGATTGTGAGTAACTGAATGTAGTTTATAAGTAGAACTCTTGGCTCTTCGTAGCACTGGGACAGTGGTGTGTCATGTAACCCAGCTACTTGGAGGTCACGAATCGTGGATAGTTATTAGCGGTGGTCGGTGGATGTGATATCCACAGACCACCGCTAATAACGGTGGATCCCCGGTGTGGATGAACGTCCACACTGTTGAGTACTACGTTATTCTTTAAAGACTATACTCAATTAGACCAGGTCGTAATTCAGAGGCAACCGTGTTTCTGGTTTCCCGTTGAACTGTAGGTCCCTTAGGTGCCATCAGCTGTTGGATTATTAAATAACAGCCATTTCCAAGAAAAATGTCAGCCTCAGTCAGTAACAAGACGACATGATTGAGTCAAAATTATCTTTCACTCATTTCTCATTCATACTTGGCTTTAAATATCTAGGAAGGTATTTTAAGCCAACATACCGTGGCATTTTGGCCTGGTTTTCCTTTCCAGATAGAATGGAAACCATTTCAAAAGGTAATAGTAATAGACAAAAAGCTTTAAGTCAACAATTCACGATTCTGTGAATAACTTGAGTTTGAGAAATGAATCTGACATAATATTCCATGTTGAATTTTTACGTAAAAGTATATTGCATATCAAGGATGGAAAGCTTTCTTTTCACTGTGTTATAATTCTATCATTTAAGGTTGTAATCCATAAAAAAGGGATAAAATATTCATATCTCTTGAAAAAGAATAGATCACCCTAAAGACAGAGTGGTGTCACTTGTTAGACAAATACAGCTGTTATAGAAGCATGTTTTATTTCGTGTATTGTCGTACACCTACATTACAGAAACTAAGAAAAATTTAAAACGTCTTTTTATCCATCAGTAAAGGAAACGGCACAAGAAATAGTTGGTCCCGGGTTAGATAGAAAGAATACTTGCCTTGTTATTATAAAAACGTGGCACATAGGTCAAGGTCACTCAGTTAGCTACAACTTTCACTCTGTTAACTGAATTAACTTATTCCACAATAAGTTAAGTATTGATCGTGCCATTCATATCACTTGTAATTTTATATCTTTAAACCAAGCTTTTATAAACATCTCCTATAGCATTTTGGCGTTAAGAATGGAAAACTGATTATAGAATGACAGTAAATTATTGGAGGGTGTAGAACATAACGGATTACTCAATTCACACTTCAAATGAAGGCGTGAGATAATTCTCCTTGGGCATGCTTGTGACAGTTAGTTACCAGCCTCAAACAAATGGCCCGCTTTGCTCTGAAATTGACAGGATATATTTAGCTGCGAAAGACAATGTATTGTTCCAGATGATTTAAAACTAATACAGTGTAATGATTGGTGTAGGCCCTATTTAATTCAATTTAAGAAATTGAATATGAAACTATAATATGATAATACACAAATAACATTAAATGCTATATTGAACAAACGTCTGTTTATTATCCTTGTTCCACATTTTGTGAAACTTGTCAAAAACAACAAACACATTCTTCATAGTCTTAATATAATCCACAAGAATAATCGTTATGCCTAGTTGGAGCAATCTCTAATTATTTCAATCAGGTTAACTTAAGTGTAGTAATCATACCAGTAGAAGGATGTCTCAGAATCACTTAATAAATTATTACGAAATTGTAGTTTACGGTTTTTATAAGACTTCAAAAACAGCCTAACCTTACGTAACACGTTTTCCGTTAATGTTTAAAACCAATTATGCTATCTAGAGTGAAAATTAGTTGCGTCAAATGGAGAAAATGAATATGGCCGGTTCAAAGAGAAACAATCACTTGAAAGAACCCTGAATGTGATGTAAAGTTGCCAAACTAAATCACTTCAGCCTCCCCCGCCAGGTGGCGCCTGTCGGGGCTTGGCCAAGAGCCAACATGGCGCCACCTCCGGTTGCGTCAAACTGGTAATTTTATCAATTTGAAATATTTTGAATTTTGATCCAGTTTTTTATGAGGGTGGCAGACTTTTTACTATACTTTCCCTGTCCTTATAGGCTGAATACCTGTACATAAGACGAATCAAGGAAACTAATGCGTGAGCTGACACAACGCAAGGTGGAGATAAAAACCGATTGGCCATTCCAGGACGATCACTGACTAAGTTTCAGAGTCCGTCGCGCTATCAACTGAACCACCGACTCACCTAAACCTACATTTTACTATGATAGAATCCAGTATTGCTTAATATATGATTATAGCCACTACACTATAGTTATTGTAGTGTATAGTTTGCTTAGTATTACGCATATGTTATAAGAGGTTTGTTCTGTATCTTTTATCTTTCAATATTTTTCACACTTGAGAGGGCATAGTTTTCGTTTTAAAATTATTTTCTGTAAAACTCAGTTGATTTGCAACTCCACTGGTTGTAGATTGAATACGCTAGTATCTGTAGTGTTATCTTACGATATCTGTACTTAGATAATAGCTACTTGACCATGACCAATGTGTCACGTAGTACCACGTTTGTATAATACCAAGGCAAGTTTTTCTTTCTGTCTAACTACTCCAGCAACTGCTCTTTCTTGTGCTGCTTTTATTACTGATGGATAAGAAAACACCGGCTGGAACCTATTTGCGAATTTTGTTTTAGCCCCTGTAACAATAACACATCACATAAATAAAAGTACGCTCGTGATTCTACAACAGCTATTCTATCTAACAAGTGACAATACACTGTTCCTTTAAGAGACCTCTGTTCCTCTGCTTTCAGCTGACTGACAGGTTAATACATATTTTCTCAAGAGAGGGATATTTAATTTCTTTTTGTACATTACAACCTTCAATTCCCCATGATCCCAAAGTGAACGGGAAACTTTCAATCCTTGATAGACAATATATTTAAAAAATACATTTCTTATGCTCACAGAAAGTATAGCCTCAGTAGTGTGGTACACTACTGGTTAACATGCAAGGTTAACATGAAACAGAAACAAAGAATATTTATAATAATTATTATTTTAAAAGTTGTAAATGTTACGTAGATAAATAAAATGGGTCTTTTGGACTTATAACACGTGTTTTGTGTATTGTCAAAGACCCCTGAATAGATTGCAGGATCATAACAAACAGCCTATTGGATAAAGCCATTTAAATCTCAGTTAAAAATACAGTTAAAAATGTCCTCAATGTCCCTCTAATCGAATATGAGGCCTTAATCAAACTGGTTCCACCTAATATCCCCGGCCAGTTTACAAACTTAATTAGTTAGTAAACCAATATAGCCTGTACTGGAAACCCCACAGAGTGGTGAATGTCATTAAATTTGTGCATGGGAAATTGCGCTCCTAAGCAGAACCTGTTTTAAAAGGTTTTGACCTTATTGAATAACATTTATTTACTATCAAAACTTGGAACAACTATTCTAGTATATATAAAAAATAGGAAAGAAAGCCGAAAACATCTAAAAATATGCACACACAAAAATTTCTAAAACATTACTTTAGAGCACGTTTTCCCGAACGTCGGGGAAGGTTTTTCAACAGATTATATTCATACACAAATTAAAGACTTTCGTAAGGTATTGTTGATTCTAGTATTTTGAAGCTCATACTGACTTCTCTGACTTTCTTCCCATCCGTTCTTACCGTGTGTATTGCTTGTTTTGCGTATTGCCGTATATATGTACTTCTCTGTTTTCCGGACGTAGTCGAAGAAATACGCAACTGTGAACAAAGAAAAAACGTACTGCTTGTAAATACACGTAATAAAGTAGTACTACATTGGGGGAAAACGTGTGCTTCTGCGCGCACTTTCACCCCAAAGGAAATACATTTAGGCAACAAAGTTATTCAAACTAATTACAACCAAAATGGCCTCACATCGAAACATCCTCATAACATACTGGCTTTAACTACATCACGAGTAAATTTAGTCAACGTAATAAAATAAAGAATCACCGTCTTAAATTCTGAGGACTGAAAACTGTATCACTACGTCATGTTTCACCATTTGCAAATTCACTGAACATACAACCAAAATGGCGGCCCAGCGACCAGACGAAAGTACTTTTCTAACCTGCTCCCATGTGTAACACTGGTTACAAAGTTCTTCAAAGCTTTTAAATCTAAGAAAAATCTATGCGTATGCTCACTCTCTCCGTACGTTTCCCCCACTAATAATATTGAATTTATATAGTTATTTTCTCCACGGGAAACATTTGACTATAAACTCAGTTTGAGAAGTGTCATCGAGCTCTTTTAAAGATATGCAATTTCGTAGGTTTCGTGCAAATTAAGTCAAGGAGACTAAATTTGATATTGTTCTATAACTATATAAATTAATCGTTTAAAGAAAATTTTACTTTTTAAATATCACAGCCATATTTTTTAAATTAAATAATCTGGAATATCTTTATTTGAATGATAATTTATCCAAAATACGACTAGGACCCATTATACATAACCACTACTTTACCCCTATTACCGAATATTTTATTCCCTGTCTCAATCCATTAATGTTTAAAATCCATATTCCCGGTGCTTCGAGTTATTTAGATACACGCTGGTTAAAGCTTATCGTTATCCGACAATCGCGCGAGTGTAATAAAGTATAAATGGCGATGGACAAATCAACCCTGTGTGTTGGATGGTCGGGAAACTATAATACATGTGGGAGGCCCAGCCAAAATGTTACACAGTTTATTTAGTTTTATCGTCTGTTCATCGCTGCAAATCATATTAATGCTCTCTTCCACTGCCTTAGTCTCCAAACAGATTCTAACTTTATGATTTGCTTGGTTCAACATTCAACATTTACTAAGTAAATGCTAAATTCTGTAAGTTAAGAGTCTATTTGCTGCATATTTGATTTTAGTCCCTTATGAGGTATGTTAAATTATATTCTGCTGACAACAATATTGGACTACGTTAATAAGGCCTAAATACCTTACCCTTAAATTATCCGTAGTATAGGCCACAGTGTAAATAGATATAATAATCACTTTCATTAATACTGCAACTATTTTGTAATTTCTTAGGACAATGATAGTTTCTGTAATAATTTGACAGTTTTGTAGCAGCGTAGAAAATATTTGTTTGATTCATTCCTAACGAAAGCAAGGTGTTTAAAGGACGAGAACTTCAGTAGAAACAAATCTATGAAGAATTCAAACAATCCAACGACAAGCAATCCAACAATCTATGACGAATAATTTCTTTTTGTCAGTATTCCAGTAACGGGACTTGTGTCGATTACATTATAAAGGTTATTATATTTTAATCTATTGTGAACATTTAATGAACACTCTATGACTGGTGAACACATACAGTTATATTTGTTTTCTGATATTTTAAACTAATAAATGCATTGTTGCATAGTGTAAACTATTCAAGACAAAGTTTTATTCATTAATGGGACCTGTGGTTGTTGATGCAGTTCACCGCTCTATTTAAATTTAATCTATGAATATATAATTCTGTCCCCCGCAGCTAACCTTCGTCCTTATTATCCTTCGACTGAATATTCACTGTCAGAATGTTGATGAATGTTATATTTGTAATAATTTTACGTAAAATGTTTAAAGTGTATTACTTTCGTTATACTTGATAGAATAGAACGTATATTTTACGTCAGCTTATGTAAGCTATTTTAAATTTAGGTATTTTTTAATATTTTCAGATGTCATATTCTTTGTCTTTATTTCTCATACAACGCTTGGTTTGCCTTGAGGACGAGTCAAATGAAAAATGACTTGTAATATTTGATTTGTTTACGTTTTAACCTCGAAAACGGTGTTTAAATTCTGGTCGGAAATTTTGACAGGACATATTAATAACATGTAATATGGCAGTGCATGTAACGAACATGTAATCTGGCAGTTCATGTTACTATTATATAATCTGACAGTGCATGTTACTAACATGTAATCTGGCAGTGCTTTAGCTTATGACTATGACTATGTTTGCACATTTCAAAATCCTGATATAACTAAATAATATATGATTTCAGATTTTCTCACCACTAAAACTGTACAGAAAACGAGTACAAAATATACATAACTATTTTAAATTCTATCATATCATTGATGAGTATGACTGACCATTATTAGAAATAACCTTTAAGAGATAGGCTTTGTTATAAAATTATACCTGTACGTAATTAACCTTCAGTCTTTATTAAGGTTTTAAAAAATGGTTTTATTTCAAACACAAGATGTAAAAGTTGCATATACATTATATTTATTCTCATAGTCAAACGCCATGAGTCAACTTTGAGTGTCGAACCTAAGTTGGAACGCAGGTAATTATTGAGAGTAAAATTCAATAATAGAGAGGGTCGGATCGGAAGGGTAACTCTATTAGAAGCAGCTCTCAGGGCTTTCTGGTTAACGGAGCCGAACATTAATTAGGTCAAAGTTGTTCCATTACATTAGTATAACTAGTCCGAGTACACTATTACACTTGTAGGGCCTACACTAGTGGGCTGAGTTAATCTATGTTTTGGATAGGTGTGGGTAGGTTGACTACATATCCGTCGGGATAATCGTGTTCATTAATCAGATACTTAGCTTCAGGTTAACTTGTTGAATACGTTTAATTTATAAACTTTACTTATCTATAGCCTACTTATTCATACACCGCCTCATTTTCACCTCCATGACTATTTATGCCATCACTCAGAACCATCTTATATATTTATTCGGGGCTGAGCAAATGTATCAGATGTTGACTATTATTACAGAACATATAGCAATTGCTAATTATCAGAATTTGAACTAGGATCTCGAGGATCGAACACCCACCCTCAGCTCCTAGACAGGCTTATACATTATATTTATACTTAGTTATAGTTATACTTATATTTGTAAATATAATCTCAGCTCTCGGAGACCTACATACCAACTTGTTCATGGGTTAAAAAATATTTTCAAAATAATTTAAGATTTAGCTCATTATATAATTTGTTTTCTCGTGAGGTAAAATTTTTATTTTTGCGTGAAACTTGTTTAAGTTAATGATTTGCTTACTTACTCATGTGCTAAGCTACACCCTGTTCATACCCTCCATCTATCTAGCTCAGTACTTCTCTTCCTCCTCGATGAATATAATCTTTTCATCCTTCTATACCTTTTTTGTAGTCTTCGGTGTTGTTTTTCATCTGCAAACC
Organism: Nephotettix cincticeps; assembly: GCA_023375725.1. Taxonomy (NCBI): domain Eukaryota; kingdom Metazoa; phylum Arthropoda; class Insecta; order Hemiptera; family Cicadellidae; genus Nephotettix; species Nephotettix cincticeps. The sequence goes on from CM041790.1 coordinate 73,749,256, forward strand.
TTTTTAATAAGGTTCCCTAACCAAGACCAATGACCTTCCTACCCACATCTTCGGGTCTTGTGTTCAGTTACGATGACTAAGTAGTTCTCTGATTTCTCTTTTGTGACTGATCACTCAGTTGATGACGTCACTAGTGACAGTGTTTACCGTTTTGGCCGACAGGTGTCGTGGATCAGACGGCGGGACCTGCACATCATAGCGTCAGCAGGGTTCATGTTCACGGCTGACGGTCGCTTCAGCGTGCTACACCCTGACGGTGACTCCTCGGCGTGGACGTTGCAGCTGCGGGGGGCGCAGCCCCAAGACCAAGGCCTGTACGAGTGTCAGGTCAACACTGAACCCAAGATGAAACAGGCCGTCCTACTCACAGTTTCCGGTACTCATCATTACCTTGACTATTTTTTTTTATTTTATGGAAGGGTTTTTATCATTAAAATTATAGATGCCTAATATAATTTATTTAACAGTACACTTCAGTAAATTTCTGAAGTAAAAGTGATTGTATTTACTTCCCTGTGGGAAATAGGTTAGATCATGGATATATCTAACGGAAATGTTTTCAGTTCCTCTGAACAGTTGTCCTTATAGCCATATGACGTCACCGTTTCAAATTTCGGTCTGGCGTACAAAATACCTAGGTTAAAACTAGTTCAATAAATAGTTTTTGATGTTATATAATTATTTAATATTTTAGTGAGGGAAGAACCACAAACTGTGTACCTCAAAGAACTGACAAAGTACTGTCAAACTGACAAAGAAATGTCTCATGAAAAGACCCAGCAAACCCTTAACCGAATCTCTGCGGCATGGCAATAATGTTATTATTAGCAGGAAAACGTCAAACGTTCACAAGCGTAGCTACCGAAAATCTAAGAATCTGTTTATTCGTTAGTATGCCCTAAATATTTTCCAAACGTTTATCATGATCATTGATAAACACACTCAGAATAGTCATTAGTATAAAAATAATATCGTTAGTGGTTAGACGAAAAGAACCAATGAAAACACCCAAGTACAATGAGTAATGGTAGTAATGTTAAAGAACCAAATGGAAACATCAGGAATGAAAAAGACTTCACTATTATCTTAAGATTCACATAATAGCAATTACACCTCAACTATTACCATTTTGAGGACAGGTATATAAAACCTATCAGTAAATGTTAAAATGAGTCAAACTAAAATGGAAGGATTGTTAGAATGTTGTAATGACAAAATAGTTAGTCGGTCAATAAGTATTGAAGATACAACTCAAACCTATCAAGAAAAGTGATAAATATGTCTCACCAATTTCTATAATAGCGCAAAATTACTTAAGATATTCGTCGTGAAAATATGCATAATTTTTTTAACACTAGAATAGTTTTCAATAAATAAGTAAATACGCAAGTTTAAAGCTGTGATTTTGTTATTTGAAATAATAAAATACCAGCTTTGAGGATTTTCGCAGTGTCCTTGTATTATAATTTGATAGTACAAAAATATTTATGTATTCTAATATACATTTTCTTATATATACTTATACAAGTGTCGTGTGTTGCAGACTCTGTGCCTGACGACGCTATGGAGCTCTCTATGGGGGACGACGCATCAGCAGGTAATGACGTCACTGATGACGTGTTATCGGGAGATGGTCGATTACTGTAAGCCGGTGTAGCGTTGCATGATTAGAGGCATGATCTTCCGATATCAAGAATATTCGATACTTGATATTCGATAACGATAACGATATGAAACTTCTATATCTATAAAGCAATATTATCGAAAACAAAATATTGATATCAACGATGTGTTAATAATCTTTTCGAATCGTATTCGAGTGAACATAAGCTATATTTCATCACTTGGAGAACATTCTGGTTAAAATTTCAAAAATCTAATTAAAAATTTAAATACTCTTTTGTTAACTTATTAAAAAAATGCCTTGCAAATTAAAATACTTATTATTAAAATAAGCTAATTATCAATTTTTAGTTTAACATTTTGCAAAATCTTCAAAATATATGTATCATGACATTATATGCATTTCTTGTTCCCTCGCACTTTTGACGTTAACTTATTATGTAGAAACCCTATTTTGATGAAAAATACTTTAGATTACAAATTTTGTTCTAAATATCCAACTGTCTATTATAATTTTTTTAAGAAAAATTTTTAATAGAACAATTAACCATATTTTTATATCAAATGGTGATATTGTCAAAAATCTTTCGATTTCGTATTTTAGGCAACGATAATTAATTATATCCTATCGTATATATTAATTTGTTATTAATCAGATCTATCGAAATTAAATAACTATTTTCAATTATGTCGATAATAGGAAACAATAACGAACAATAATAGGAATATAATATGAAATGTGCCAGTATAGCGTGTTTATAGTTCTTAATTTATTTATTAAAATTATTAATTTTGCTGCAAAAATTTTTAGAATACAACAACCGTCATTATATTATATTATATAACAGGATTAAAAACGTGAATTCCATACTAGTCGTAAAACAACCACAATCTGTTTAGATTCTTGAAAATTGCATGCCATGATTACAACACGGATTTAATAATATCATGAGGTGGGTGGCTCGGTTGATAGCGTGTCGGAGTTCGAACCTTGGTCAGCTGGCCTTGTTCGGATCTCGAAGCTAGCAATCAGTTTTTATTAGCGTTGTTTAACTTGTACTATTTCGGCTTACACTTACTTTTTCTATACACCCAACGAACATATCTGGGATCTTTTCCGTTAAATACCACCACTTTTTAAAATGCAGTTTAATTGTTTTCCAGTGTAACAGAACCAGGGTGTTATTGGTTTTCTTCTATAAGAATGCTAGTAACAATAAAAATATCAATAACCAAGACCTAACTTAAGTCCGCAGAGCGCTGGTTGTCGGCAACCAATTTACGTTACGCAATATCATAATACACACGATCTTGCCGACCATATAGCGCTCTGCAGAGATTTTGATATTTGAATAATACTTTTATACTTTCAATAGCCTCTAGTAAAACACTGTTTTTCTGTTAAACCTATATTTTTTCTATATTTAAAGTAACCAAATCTCTGTTATTCTAAAATCACTTCAACAATTAGTTGTAAATTTATGTGTGAAATCGACCCAAAAATGACTTCTTTAAATTCACAACCTTTCTAATTATTATGTTTGTGAACACAATAAAACCGTTAAGTAGCTATTTAATCACTGATATGCGTGAAACCGAAAAATCCATATCTGTAACTACAGATACCCACAAACTTGTGGGTGGCCAAAAAAATGAAGAGAGTAAAAGTAAAAGAGGCTGACAATGCTAATATCCTCTTGAAAAAAATCTTTACTCAAACCTTAGCTTTGGAATATTAAGGAATCCGTCTACGCGTCACAACAGCCCGCCTCGGCATTATGAAATAAAATGGTTATGGTTGAGAAAATGGTGTTGTTTTAAAAAATCCGTTCTTAGAACTTATTATGTTAGTAATGTGGAGTAAGCTGGATTTTATAGAGATAAAAGTTGTCCTCATGGTTTTTGTTGCATTTAAATCAACAATTTTAGTTATATATCAAATCAAACCGTATGAAATCGCAGAAATATTCTGAAAACTTTATATACATAGCAGAAATCTATAATATTATAAAGAAGAGGTGGTTTCTGTATGTTTGTGGGTTTGTTGTGGCAAGTGAATGCGAAAAATACTGAACCGACCGGTTTGAAATTTTAGGCAAAGGTAGATCTTAAACTCATGCAACACATAGGCATACTCATTTCCTTAAAATCCTCTCGGGCTACGCCCTGTGAACGTCCTAAGTTTCAATGTTTACATTTTTAGAGAATGAAAACATAAAATTACTTGAATGTCAACAGCTGTGAATACTAAAATTTGACAGTTCGAGAAGAAGGAGAAGAAGAAGAAAGAGCTGCCGTGACCGTCCTAGGTTTCAATGTTTACATTTTCTAATGACAACAACCGTTTGCACTATATTTTGACAGTTCGGGAAGAAGAAGAAATAAAGTTGATTTTTCAGATAAACTGCTGGATCGAAATTAGTGAATTATTTGAAATAGCGGAATGGTAGATTTTAAGTTTTTTTTCCGACGACTGTCTCTATTACATTAATCCTTATCCTCTCCCAATATTTGACATATGTTACTTTGAAATGTTGTAGACACTCCTGTTTTGTCATTTTGTAAACAATGAAGAATTAATTAACAATACCGTTAAGATGGGTTTGGACCGTTCCCCATCAAAACGTTAAAAATGCCACTGGCGTAGAAATACACAAAATAAAAAAATACCTTAAATGTATCAGTAGAGCCTACACCTTTCAGCCTTTTTAGCCCGTGCGAAGAACGGGTACTTTGGCTAGTTATAAATAAAGGAATTAACAGGAAAAAATACTATCCTCAGTGACTAAAAATTGAATTAGCTACAAAGAGCTCGCTCAGTTGAAAGGTGTTTTACTGCTCTCGCCAAACAATTAGTATAGTGCTCCACTTCAAGTAGTTCAGACAGTGCATTAAAGATTTTAATACTATTATATTATAAGTGCTTTTCAAAGAATGCACCGTACTTCAATCATTTAACTGTAGTAGAATTTATGAAATCATTACTGCGCCTGATTGAATTCCATTATTCTATAAGGGACGTCTCGGACAAACTTCTAAGCTTTTTTGTTACGTCACCCAAATTAGAATATCTCACTAATAGAAGTTTTGTGAGACGTATGACTGTCAGTATAGATCAATGTTACACAAAGTAGCGAAGCTATACTTAGTTTCTATTTACTATTTTATAGACTGTCTTTAGTGCCCAGACGAACTGCTAACCATACTTGTCAATTTGTCATTTAGTAAAATAAAATCAATTTAACTGTGGATGCATAAAATGAGGATTATTGCAGATAAAAAATAAATTAATCTGGATGAATGTGAAAAGGAAATTCAGATTTTTAAAGTTTGTAGGATTGCTTCGTTTTCAAACTATAAATTAAATAGGTTTTCAATTATAACCAAGTAATTTAAAATGTTTCGTCTGTAACATATAAGCGGAACAAAACGGCATGAGTACAATTTTCTATCTCTATCAAATTCTGCGTTTTTTATAACATAGCTTAAAAATTTTTACCACAAGCAAAGGCTTTCATGAAGTTTTAATAACAAGTTAATATTTTTTATAGTTACTGTAATTCCTTTTACAAGGCAGTTTTTAGGATATTTGTCCGGATAAATCAGTTCTGGATAGTAAAGCTCTGCCTCTGTTTAAGCTGCTTTACTTGTCCCTGTAGACGAATCCAAAGTTAGGCATTGCCATTCAGGTTTTCAAGTTATACAAGTTGAAGCGAATCGTCGTTGTTGTTTTGACTAGATGTGAATTTGAACTAAATTAAAGTTAAACCGTTCATTATAGTGCTCGATAAACAATAAGAAGATTTTTGAGAACAAAATAAAGTATGCTTTATGTTTTTAATGCAGTTATGTAAATTAATTTTTTATATAGGAAAATGAACACATTATAGAGTCTTACTTGAACTTGAACTTGTACCAGCAAGAATAGACAGCCTCCAGTTGTTTTCCTTCGTATAACAACCTAGTTATAGATCGCACTGGTCTGACAGCCGTAAGCCTTGCTTCATTATCAATAAAAATAATATAAATTAAATTATTAACCATATGGCTTAAAAATTCAACACTCCGGATCACTAAATTATTTATAAGATAGGTTTAAATACCTGCGTCCTGTATAACGCAACAGTGATGTAATGATAACTTGTTTCTTCACGCGATGGTTGGTTATTTCACGATATTCGTATCTGTGCTTTCCATATTTATAAAAATATATTTAACTACATTTCTGTGATACATTTAACATATTGTTCGTCCCGAGGATGATTTTTAAGACCGAGATTTTTTTACTTTTATAACAACTTTGGCATTTCTTGAATACTATGTTAATAAACTCTTTCAATTATTATACATTTTTTATACTTATCTTTGAAAAAGAGAATTTTTTAAATTTCAAAATTAAACTAAATTATTTAAATATTAGTTTAATCGAGCAATATCAAATCTCTAAAAACGTTTTTTATTGTTGGGTAGAATCTGCAAGATGGATTTCCTTGGATAGAAGATTAGACAAAACTTGACGCAATTTCCTGAAATATCTGAAATAATTTGTGAATGCTAAGGAATGCAACCAATAATGATTAAGATGCGAGATTAGACATCAAAATATGTATTAACAGTTTTAAAATGAAAATATAACATAATTAATTTACTGAAACTGGCTCATAATACATTCTGAAGTTAGAAATTATTTTTTTAAATATTGCTAACACTCTTAAAAAGTTCTAGTTGTACAATACTGAGTTATAATTCAGTAAAGATTTATTTATACTAAGTATCTCATGAGATAACAATTAAAGTTAATATTGTTGACATATACACTTAACAGTATAACAATCAACCAATTGTTTATCTTACAGTTTTATTTTAACACAAGTGCAAGAGCAAACCTCCTTTAGCGAGACACAAATAAAATCTCGCCTTGAAAAAGGGCTTGGACTGTTGCCACGGACCGCCTACAGTTTGAAACAGCCACTTTGTCACTGAACACTTAGATTCCGAAAACACCATTGCTAATTTGTTCCTGAGATAAAACCTTTTCACTTTCGAATATTCCCTAAAGATACTTCAGTATGAATGAAAATTTAAAACTATCTCTGTGATGTTGAACACCTACGGAATTCTAAAATCTATCTGGCTATAATTTATATTTATTTATTTACTCAGAGGATATACGCAAAATAATTGCTTAAAATTATTTCCACAATATTTACTAGCTTTCTAAAAGGGTTTTGGTATAATTTTAATCACTTAAATTGATAGGAAATATATTTACGTTAAAACTAATCATTTCAAACGTATCTTAATTTCAAAATTCATGTTTAAAAAATGAATTTTTCGCAACTTTTAACACTTACGCGGATGAAAAATCAAAAATGGCAGAGGTACAGCAGACTCGTCAGACACAAGCATTAAAATGTGTTTTAATTTAAAAGGTATACAATAATGTTAATTTGAGATTACACTAATTTTACCAAGTTATCGTAAATTTAAAAGCAAATAACCCTATATCTGTAGCAGATTCTCTGTTACAGCTATTAAAATTCAAAATTTTATTTTGACATGGATATTCTTAGCTTTGGGGGTTTAGCAATTTGCGCAACCAAAATTTGAAGCAGTGACGTCATGTGCTTAGTGACGTCACAGTTTGGTTATAAGAACAGCTGTTTAGATGAACGGTAAACATTTCCCTAAGTGATACCCATGATCTTAACTATTTCCCCCAAGGAAGTAAATACAAACATTTTTTTCAATCAGTGTAAAAAGTGTTCTGATTTTACTGTACTTCTAAATTCTCTGCCCTTCATTAAATTTATTGGTACTTTTTCGTTTGGAAATCCGTTGTTAACGGAATAAAAATTATTAAGATTCTAAGACATTAACTCTTTCTGGGTAAATTATGATAGTTGTATTTGTGACAAAAATGATTGTACGAAGAAAACATATGCTTGATATTACAATATGATATGATTATTGGTGGGTGCAAAATTTTAGTTCCAAAATGTTCCTGAAGGTGGCGTGGCTCGGATCCAGGGGCCCCGGGAACAGTACGTCAAGGCCGGGAGTACCTGGACTCTGACCTGCGAAGTGTCCGGGTTGTCCGGCGTGTCCAGTATCCGGACACCGGTGCACCATAAGCCGGACACTTTCCTAACCAAACCACAGCGACTGGTGGACTGGCTCCATGAGGGAAAGCTGCTAACGTACCAGGTGAGGTGTGAAAATAACATTCATATGAAACTGTAAATCAATTTTTACTTTACCAGTATTGTTCCAATAAATGTGTCTCGTGATGTTAAATGTTACTTTTTAAAGAATTGTAGTAACAGAATTTAAAACCTAACAGATAATCCACTCTCTTATAAATACAACTCAAGAACGTGTGGATTTGTTAAAACCCCGCATTGAGGGAAATATGTAATTCACGAAGAGAAAAGTGCAGCTTTCGTGCACTTTGTGGGATGAAAAACTTTCATCGTAAGCAATAACCGTTAGAGGATATTGCATATAAAAGAATTACAGCTCAATATCATAACCCCCCGGCCACCTGTTATAGCTGCAAGGTAACCGACCCTGTATTGTGCCGACATTGTCTGCGTTACTGACGAATTTATTTAGGAAAGACATCGTATCATCACAGTATTATTCACACATTACACAATGCAGAGATTAAAACATTTTAATGTACATCTATTTTTATGTTCAAATGTACGAGTATTTTATCTAATTTATTTATTTCAGAATAATTTGTGTATTTGAAACAAGAAATGTTTTCATCTCACCTTTCTTCATTTCATTCTGCTTCAGCTAAATTACCAAGAGAATTGATTTCATGCATAAAATACAATTTATTTTTACCGTACTAGAAAATGTTTCCTTTTCTTGTGCAGGTTTTAATTTAAATAACAAAAAACCAGAAACCTAGAATATGAAAGTGACGCTCTTTAATGTAAAGCACCGATTGATTCCAAAATTAATTTTTGACATGGATATGTCTAAGCTTTAGGAAGGGGGTGTAAGCACTTCACGTCACGCGAAATTCGTAACGGAAGTAACGTCATCTTCTATAATATTATAAAGAAGAGGTGGTTTCTGTATGTTTGTTTGTGGGTTTGTGGGTTTGTTGTGGCAAGTGAATGCGAAAAATACTGAACCGACCGGTTTGAAATTTTAGGCAAAGGTAGATCTTAAACTCATGCAACACATAGGCATACTCATTTCCTTAAAATCCTCTCGGGCTACGCCCTGTAAACGTCTTAAGTTTCGATGTTTACATTTTTAGAGAATGAAAACATAAAATTACTTGAATGTCAACAGCTGTGAACACTAAAATTTGACAGTTCGAGAAGAAGGAGAAGAAAAAGAAAGAGCTGCCGTGACCGTCCTAGGTTTCAATGTTTACATTTTCTAATGACAACATCCGTTTGCACAATATTTTGACAGTTCGGGAAGAAGAAGAAATAAAGTTGATTTTTCAGATAAACTGCTGGATCGAAATTAGTGAATTATTTGAAATAACGGAATGGTAGATTTTAAGTTTTTTTTTCCGACGACTGTCTCTATTACATTAATCCTTATCCTCTCCCAATATTTGACATATGTTACTTTGAAATGTTGTAGACACTCCTGTTTTGTCATTTTGTAAACAATGAAGAATTAATTAACAATAGCTTAAATGTATCAGTAGAGCCTACACCTTTCAGCCTTTTTAGCCCGTGCGAAGAACGGGTACTTTGGCTAGTATGCTTATAAGATTGGCTGCTTAGAGGAACTGAAAACGTTCAATTTAGATATGTCGATTGTCTAAACTATTTTTCAAAGGGAAGTAAATATTTTTTTATCCAAATATCCGAAATGTTTAATTGAAGTAATACATTATTTCAGTTATCATCCTGCACATGCTAAAGATATTTTCTGTCTCTTTTAGTCTTCCAGGGGAGGCATCAGTCTGGACACGGAGCATGGCGAAGGCCTGACCATCAGCCGGTTAACCCTGGCAAACCTGCGGCACATGGACACCGGCAGATACGCCTGCAGGCCGCTGTCACTACCCTCTGCAGTCGTCACCATCATTGTAATAGAGGGTGAGTACAAGTAAAGGTCAGAGTCAAAGTGATGGCCAGGAATACAAGTAGAGGCCAGAGTCGAAGTAATGGCCAGGGATACAAGTAGAGGTTAGAGTCGAAGGGATGGCCAGAGATACAAGAATAGGCCAGAGTCAAAGAGATGGACAAGGATACAAGTAGTGGTTAGAGTCAAAGGGATGTCCAGGGATACAAGTACAAGCCAGAGTCAAAGTGATGGCCAGGGATACAAGTACAGGCCAGAGTCAAAGTGATGGCCAGGGATACAAGTACAAGCCAGAGTCAAAGTGATGGCCAGGGATACAAGTACAGGCCAGAGTCAAAGTGATGGCCAGGGATGCAAGTACAGGCCAGAGTCAAAGTGATGGCCAGGGATACAAGTAGAGGTTAGAGTCGAAGTGATGGCCAGGGATACAAGTAGAGGTTAGAGTCAAAGTGATGGCCAGGGATACAAGTAGAGGTTAGAGTCAAAGTGATGGCCAGGGATACAAGTACAGGCCAGAGTAAAAGTGATGGCCAGGGATGCAAGTACAGGCCAGAGTAAAAGTGATGGCCAGGGATGCAAGTACAGGCCAGAGTCGAAGTGATGGCCAGGGATACAAGTACAGGCCAGAGTCAAAGTGATGGCCAGGGATACAAGTACAGGCCAGAGTCAAAGTGATGGCCAGGGATACAAGTACAAGCCAGAGTCAAAGTGATGGCCAGGGATACAAGTACAGGCCAGAGTCAAAGTGATGGCCAGGGATACAAGTACAGGCCAGGGTCGAAGTGATGGCCAGGGATGCAAGTACAGGCCAGAGTAAAAGTGATGGCCAGGGATGCAAGTACAGGCCAGAGTAAAAGTGATGGCCAGGGATACAAGTACAGGCCAGAGTCAAAGTGATGGCCAGGGATACAAGTACAAGCCAGAGTCAAAGTGATGGCCAGGGATACAAGTACAAGCCAGAGTCAAAGTGATGGCCAGGGATACAAGTACAGGCCAGAGTCGAAGTGATGGCCAGGGATGCAAGTACAGGCCAGAGTCGAAGTGATGGCCAGGGATACAAGTACAGGCCAGAGTCGAAGTGATGGCCAGGGATGCAAGTACAGGCCAGAGTCGAAGTGATGGCCAGGGATGCAAGTACAGGCCAGAGTCTAAGTGATGGCCAGGGATACAAGTAAAAGCCAGGGTCGAAGTGATGGCCAGGGATGCAAGTACAGGCCAGAGTCGAAGTGATGGCCAGGGATGCAAGTACAGGCCAGAGTAAAAGTGATGGCCAGGGATACAAGTACAGGCCAGAGTAAAAGTGATGGCCAGGGATGCAAGTACAGGCCAGAGTAAAAGTGATGGCCAGGGATGCAAGTACAGGCCAGAGTAAAAGTGATGGCCAGGGATGCAAGTACAGGCCAGAGTAAAAGTGATGGCCAGGGATGCAAGTACAGGCCAGAGTAAAAGTGATGGCCAGGGATGCAAGTACAGGCCAGAGTAAAAGTGATGGCCAGGGATGCAAGTACAGGCCAGAGTAAAAGTGATGGCCAGGGATACAAGTAAAAGCCAGGGTCGAAGTGATGGCCAGGGATGCAAGTACAGGCCAGAGTCGAAGTGATGGCCAGGGATGCAAGTACAGGCCAGAGTCGAAGTGATGGCCAGGGATGCAAGTACAGGCCAGAGTAAAAGTGATGGCCAGGGATGCAAGTACAGGCCAGAGTAAAAGTGATGGCCAGGGATGCAAGTACAAGCCAGAGTCAAAGTGATGGCCAGGGATGCAAGTACAGGCCAGAGTCAAAGTGATGGCCAGGGATGCAAGTACAGGCCAGAGTCGAAGTGATGGCCAGGGATGCAAGTACAGGCCAGAGTCGAAGTGATGGCCAGGGATACAAGTAAAGGCTAGGGTCGAAGTGATGGCCAGGGATGCAAGTACAGGCCAGAGTCAAAGTGATGGCCAGGGATGCAAGTACAGGCCAGAGTAAAAGTGATGGCCAGGGATGCAAGTACAGGCCAGAGTCGAAGTGATGGCCAGGGATGCAAGTACAGGCCAGAGTAAAAGTGATGGCCAGGGATGCAAGTACAGGCCAGAGTCGAAGTGATGGCCAGGGATGCAAGTACAGGCCAGAGTCGAAGTGATGGCCAGGGATGCAAGTACAGGCCAGAGTCGAAGTGATGGCCAGGGATGCAAGTACAGGCCAGAGTCGAAGTGATGGCCAGGGATGCAAGTACAGGCCAGAGTCGAAGTGATGGCCAGGGATGCAAGTACAGGCCAGAGTAAAAGTGATGGCCAGGGATGCAAGTACAGGCCAGAGTAAAAGTGATGGCCAGGGATGCAAGTACAGGCCAGAGTAAAAGTGATGGCCAGGGATGCAAGTACAGGCCAGAGTAAAAGTGATGGCCAGGGATGCAAGTACAGGCCAGAGTCAAAGTGATGGCCAGGGATGCAAGTACAGGCCAGAGTAAAAGTGATGGCCAGGGATGCAAGTACAGGCCAGAGTAAAAGTGATGGCCAGAGTACATGGCCTTTACTTGTATCCATGTTAAATCCTTAAGCTTTAAGTTGGGTATTTGAAAATTCAAATCCAATAACTTCGCTATTAAAGGCTTATTTTTTCACCAGAACTACCTATAGTGAATGTGAGGCTTAATAATCATTTTACCTATTATTATATACGTATATTTAGTACTGGCAACTCTCATTTTATGGGTTATTAATTGAAGTAATAAATAAGTCCTACCATAATTTGTATTAGTTTTAAATTATTGTTCATTTTATTATTAGATGAATAATGATAGAATTGATTTCGATTAAAATTTACAAATAGTTTTTTTTTATTTCAAAATAAAACGCATTACATTATCGCCTTATTGGAACACGTAATTTTGATGTTTTTTAATTACCATAAATAAACACATAACATTATATATGTGGTGAAAATCAGTAAAATAAGATCAGCTTTTTGATTTAATACACGTTTAATACAAGAAAACAAAACTCTGGAAAAGAGCAGCTTTAATATTGACATCAGTTATAGTGTCAATGCTTGTTAGAGTTTCCATATTTCAGTGTTGGCAGCATTGAAAGATGAGAGCTGTTGATAAAGTTGTTAACGTTACTCAAATAACAAATAATGAAGGACCCCCCCCCTTCATTACGCTCTATAGTTAACCTATTTTAGAAGATATAATTCTTTTAAAATACGGTTGAGATGGTTTCCTCGTTTTAATATTAAATGATTTCCTGCTAGAAAGGTTATTGTTTCATTTAGCAATTGACAATTTTAGAACATATTACATTTTTACAATATTTTTAAATTAATTAGTTACAGGAAAAAAACTTTTCACTTTTCAAGACAGTTTTCTAAAGTGGATAAATACAGTAACAAGTTGCACTAGTTATACTAACTTTTTATATGAGATCATTAACTTAATAAGTTAAAGATAATTAGCTTCTTAGAGGTTTTTATTTATTATTTTAATTAGTCTAACGTATTTTTCACTATATTACTCTATGTCTTGCAGGTGAGAAGACGGCCATGTTGGGTCGCAACTCGGCGCCTGCCACGCTCGCCAGCTGGGCACTCGCCGTCACACTGGCCTTGATCACCGCCCGACACTAGCGACCCTAGTGGCCACACCTGACGTCACAAGTGTACTTACGTCTACGTATTATTAGACCTCTTCGACAGTTCCTTGAACATATTGTAATAAATTGTAAAAACATCGCTTTTATCTTTTTGTAATAAATTATGTTTCACCATATTGTAAGTTTTATTTTAAACCCGACATTAAATTCGATAGGTTAAAATTAGAATAATTTACTAAAATAGTTAATCAACTAAATCGCCGATAATAGATTGTGCAGTGTATTTTAAGATTGAAATTATTTAGAAGGCAAATATGAGTGGTTCAGATAGTTGTATTTGAATCCGTCTACATCAATAGTAACAATTAATTATTATACATAAAGTGTAACGAAGCGTTTTTACCGATTCAAATAATGTATTTGTTGCAACGTGACAACTACAAGAACAAGGCAATGTACCGGTTAAACGAAGAGTGGAGTTGTCAAAACAAAATGGAGTTTCTATGAAATATTCATGTTTTCAATATATCCCTATACATGTCAGCGTTTTATTTAAATAATTTAGTTATAAAAAATGTCATACTAAACCGAATTTACTCAATTTATCCATGCACCATGCTATTACAAAAAACCCTTGTCGCAGCAGACCTGCGTCCTCAGCGAGTTCTCATTGCTTCCGTGATGAATATTTCATTATCAAAGAATAATCGTAAGCTTAATTGTCTAATTGTCCTCTCAGGAATAATATCACACATTCCTTTTTGCTGCAGCTTAAAGCTATCGATACTAGGCCTCTATAAATTACAAATACATAAATAATAAAATACTTGGATTCCCAATTTTCGTAAGCACAGTATTTGTTTTATTGTTTTTTCATATTTCTTATATTAATCAAGTGTCTAATTATGTAATGTTTTCTGTGAATTAAATTGTACAAACATTATCAAAATTAAATAAGCTCCATTTATTTTCTTAAAAACGGTAGGTCTAATGTTGAATAATCACATTAGTATTAATATTGTAAAAAATGAGAAAGAATAGTAAATTTGAAGATTATAATCATAATTATGATTAATTACTAATTATAATGTCCTTATTTATATCAATACTATACATTTTGTTAAGTCGTGGGTAAAACTGGGCTTAGGCTCTTAACAATTTCTATCTAACTTTGCATGAAAATAAATAAGTTATTTCAATTTACTCTCAGAGTCTCCCTTTCGGTTAACTTTGCTAGAGAGGTAAAAAATAAAAAAAAAACTTTGCAGAACTAAAGTGTGCACGCGATGAAATAAACCAATTTAAAACTAAACAAGGGACGAACAGAAACACTTAGTAATAAACTATTTTGCAAATCTAATGGTGTGTTATCGTCAGGTGAACCGTTGTATTTAGTTAAAATACAACAATTAATTCGATCACAACATCGCTATAAATCGTTATACAAATAGCATCAAACTGCCACCAGTTGTTCATAGCAGCAGAGACGTCATTGGATATCAACTCAATAAATAATGAACGGTATAAATGGACTGACTCACACTTTAACCCTCCAAAGTGGAGGGAGAAAGTTACTTTAAGTGTTCTTAAGTGTTTTAACGCTATAATATTATCATATTTTATACTTATGCCTATTAAGATGAATTGTAACAAATTTTCTGTTTTAAAATATTCTCATTCAACTCCAAAATACATTGTTAAAAAAAATACATAAATGCATTATTATAAATACATTGTTTTCTCCGCGGTAGTAAATAAGTGACATTACCTTGATATTAAGCATTATATTTGAGCATTACGGCATTAATACGGCACTAGTACCGTATTCCCAGTACTGATTTAAATCATACTACCGCTAATGATTTTCCATTATTCATGAAACTGAAAATTTTTGCAATGGTTTTTCTAAGATTCTAAGATTGATCAGGTTTTCAACAAACAATATTGCATCAAAGTTTTACGAACGCGATTTTGATGAGATTCATAGTTCAAATTCAATTAAAGCGATGTATATTAAAAGGTGCGGTAGGCAAATCGGGAATGCATTGTATTCTCTCGATTGGATATATAAAAACCTAAAGACGAAATATATTAATTATCAATTTTATATCTTTATGAGATCTTATCAGCTATTAAACTTGGGAAAAGATGTTATATTACAAAATATTTTTCTTGATTTGCAATTTTGTATTTTGTCCTTTCTTACATTTTGGTCAGATTATTACATCAAAGAGAATTTAATTTGATCATACTTTCCAAATTATGTAATACAGTATGTAAGTAAATTATTGCTATTGTTAACTGTAGTACAAATAAAAATATCTAATCTATATTTAACTTGAAATTAATTAAGTTTTTGAATAAATAGGTTGTATGCTTATTCACTATGTTTTCTAACTTAAGTATGCAGAAAATGCTACATATTTATTATTTTGCTTTAGTTTGCATCGTTTAAATTTTGTATATAACTTTCTTTAATAATGTGGTGTGAAATTAAGAAATACAAGAGGGTATATGGATTCAAGAGCCGGTGCAAATCCTCAAAAGTAATACATTACTACCCTTACATCTATTTAAAACCAGATTCTTGACACAAAATGATTAATCAATTACCCATTTTTATATGTAAGTATCACAAAATTAATTAGCACTTATCAATATATTAATGAACGTATTAATGTATACGTTCACCAAACGTATATATTAATACGTTAATAATGGGTTGGTTGGTGACAAGGTATTATCTAGAACCTTGAACAGTCAGAGTGAACAATGAACTCTGTTGCGCGCCTCCATATTGCCGGTTATGGTGTCAGATCTCATCAAGGATTTCATGTTTCACGGTTGGCAGCACTGGACAGATGCGAGGCTGATCATCGAACCGCCTATCAACAAACCTTTTTTATACTGTATACGCATGAATATTTTCCTGAAACAATTCACCTAAACATCTTATCCATTTGTCCAATACACAATGGTCTATATGTTCTTTTGTGGTTTTATTAATAAAACTAATTTATTACGTCCCAATGAAAACCCGAAGTTAACGTGTTTTTTATCAGTCAAGGGCTTAGATAATATTAATTTTGTTCAGCAGAGACAAGGGCCTACATTGAATGTAAGTAGGTATATAATATATGGTTTGGTATTGAACTCCTTTATGGTTATTTATGGTTGTGGTGGTAAACTAATTAAATTATTGCATTTACTTGAAGATTAGGAAACAAATATAGAACAGAATCCATGGCTGAATAACAGCGGGAGAGAGGCCACGACCAAATTTCTCTTTTTCCGAAAATATTCTGTGCTTTTATCTTGGCTATGTTTTGATCAACTGATTTTGTCAGTAAAACTTTGCTCGTGCAATAGCTAAAAATGGATCTAGTAACAAAAACTACGTTAAAACTTCAATTTACCGACAAAAAGTAAGGATTCTTGTATTCTTTGATAAAATTAGCCTTGTTAAAAAGTAAATTTATGTTAGTAATATTGTGTGCTGCTTTGTTTAACTACACTGTATTGTATTTGTAAACAATTGTGTTTCTCTTTTGGAATTCGTAATTGTTGAATTAAACTTACAGGATTACACAGTTTTAATTTAATCATTTTGAAATACCTCGAACAGGCTCATTTTGATCCTGCTCTGACTCTAACCCTTGCTACCGATGCATCACCGGTTGGCCTCGGAGCGGTCCTTTCTAACAGGCTAGACAATGGTACAGAGAAACCTATTTCATTTGCATCTCGTACTCTAACAATAAGTGAAGCGAAATACAGTCAGATCGACAAGGAAGCAGCAGCCATCTATTTCGGACTCAAGAAATACTTTCCATACATATATGGTCGAAGGTTTGTGTTAATCACTGACCATAAGCCACTTGTTTCCATCTTCGATCCTTATAGGACACTACCTGCAATGGCCGCAACCAGGATATTTAACAATGACCATCTCCTATCTGGGTTTGACTACACTGTTGAATTTAGAAGAACAGAAAAACATGGAAAAACATGACTATTTGTCGAGGTTTCCTTTTGAAAAAACCTCACAAACAAAAGTAGATGAGCATTCTATTTACCAGACTAATCAACTAGAAACACTGCCAATAACGAAATAACTAATTGCTACTGAGTCACAAAAGGAGGAAGGCTTGAAAGATATAATTCACTTTTTGGAAACAGGAAGAAGTCTCGAACAATTAGGCTACAAAGACTATGAATTTACTTTACAAGATGGTTGTTTATTCAAAGGCAACAGGGTTGTTATCCCACAAAATTTGAAGCAAAGGGTATTGGCAGAATTACACATTGGTCACTTAGGGATCGTAAAAATGAAAGCATTGGCAAGAAGTCACTGTTATTGGCAAGGTATCGATTACGATATAGAAAACTTAGCAAAGACTTGTAAACAATGTTGCCTCAAACAAAACAAGCCACCTCAGACTTTTACACATCCGTGGCAAATACCTGGAGGTCCATGGCAACGATTGCACATAGATTTTGCTGGACCATGTCTTGGAAACAACTACTTCTTCATTGTAGTAGATGCCTATAGTAAATGGGTTGAGGTTTTTCAAACAAAAACAATCACGTCTGAATGGTGCGTCAAGAAACTTAGAGAACTTTTCACCACCTTCGGAATTCCGTACACAATCGTTTCTGACAACGGAAGACAATTTACTGGGCGTACATTCCAAATGTTTTTAGAAAATTACAATGTTACACATAAAACTAGCGCTCCTTTCCATCCTTCCTCTAATGGACAGGCAGAAAGGTTTGTTCAAACAGTGAAGAAGGGACTAGTGGCTATGCAAGAAGAAAAGGGAGATATGATCACAAAACTACAACTATTTCTAATGCAAATAAGAAAATCAAAGAATTCAACTGGAACAGATGCTTACTCTTTGATGTTTCAGCGAAATATAAGAACAAGATTGGATATAATGAATTCTGAAAAACCTAAAACACAAGTACAACCACCCTCCAAAGTTGTTCGTAGATTTCATGTGGGTGACAGAGTGCAGGCCTATAATTTCAGAGAGAGGGAAGGAAAGTGGAGTTTTGGCCGTATAATTGGTACAGAAGGTGATGTCGTCTACACTTTGAAAATGGATGATGGTACCATATGGAGGCGACATGTTGACCATGTTCTTTCTTCAAGATTCGAGGGGGAAGATTGATACATATTTTCCAATTCACAGTCATATGTTTATTTCCTCATTTACAATCATATGTTTATTATTATTGTTGTTCAGTTTCATGTTATTGTTTACACACAGTTCTTTCATAATGAAATGGTGATTTTGTAGTTAAATATTATTTTTGTGTTATTTCTAAAAGATTTAGCAATAAGATTAGTAAAAATACTCTTATAGAATTCCCCTGAAGTGAGAGTTACTGACTTGTATAAATATGTTTTTGGTAACTTCGTAAAAAACTGTTAAAAAATGTTTTAAAAATCATTTTGGGAAACGTGAACAATATATGAAGACCTACACGAAAAATCTAAATAGTATTTATATTTAAAAAAACTGAAATTTATAAATATAGTTAGCTAACACTCATAATATTTTGATTGTTCAGTAGAATGCTAATGTGTGGTGCGAACAACACTAATACTATCCACAGTGTGGTTTGCACGACTGTAGCATTAATATGAGTCAGCATTCACATTTGATTCACACGTTATTTTCCCAGTTGTGATAGCTGTATGTAATGTTTAGATAACTCTGATAAGCGACACGAACCTGCAGGAGCTGTTGACAGTGGCGCGGCGATGCGGCGGGACTACGTACTATGTTACGGCACTCCGGATCACGACTCCAGCTAACGGTAACTGAAAATTATTTAACATAACAATTATTGAACTGTATTATTCAACTTGTGGTTCTTAATTTGAGATAAAATCCACGAATTGTTAAACAAGTTTTTTTACTTAAAACGTTTGTGGCATTTTTAACGTTTTGAAAGGACATGATACAAACTCTGGTCTTGTTACTATCTAACATATACCTGATTTTTTATTGAATATTACAATATGAATTAAGAATACACTGTAAGTTTGCCATTTGAGATGGCCAACTCGTTACACAGAATGCTCACTAAACAGTTTTTTTTCTCATCTAGTACATAAAAAATCTTTATCTGCTCATTATATTTAAATAAAAACACAAACTGATGAAACGATGGCAATTGCTGTTAGTTAAACAATTACATTTCATTAATTTAATTTCTCATTTAACAGTCTTGACAACACAGCTGTGAGCGCATCTGTGCGACAGTCAAGGCTATTGTATCTTATGATAACACAGTAGATCGAGTATAGTTGGAACCAACTACCATTTAGCCTACTTCTGCTACTCAATACATTAGTTAATATTTCATTTTCTGCAATTTAACTTCATTTCTTGTAAGTCTAAATGTGATGTGAAAAAATTGTTATCAGTAGTTTGGTATGTTTTTTAAAAACCACTTAAATAAGAATATTCTTAACAAAACTGTAATTTTTAGGTAAATGGAAGAGCCTTAAGATAAACATAAATGAAACTTGGTGGCTTAGATTTCGTATCATGGACTCGGCAACAATACAAACTCAGGTAAACTATTCTTTTATTAAAAGTTTTTCTACTTTATATATATACTGAGATCGAGTAATTGAAAGGTGTCGAATACATCTTTCTAAATAATATTATTCACAGAAATATGCAAATAAATGGGATAGTTTTTTAGTTTAACTTACTACGAAATTTCAAGCATACCTTCCAAAGTACTTATATTACAAACCGTTAAGTTTTTCGTGCCTATAAAAATTATTTAATTCAGGGTTTAATTAAAAAGGTTGTGGCAGCGTTGTTTCTAACTTAATTTTTAGTTTATTAGTTTTGTTTCAATTAGTGTTAATGCATGATTTTTAAACATTTATATTATTAGTATATACATTTAGTTCTATTTTTTATGTTAAAATATTTAATCTAAATAACAATTACCTTGATTTAATCACAGAGTTAGTTATATACGAGGAAATGAATAGTCAAATCAATAAAAATAGTTAGTTAAATGAAATTGGCGTTTAGTAATGCCTTTTTAATTATTTTCCACCATGAACTCATAGGAAAACTGATAATAAACGAATATATCCATAAAAACACATCTAGTCGTTAAAATCTATCTTAAAAATTAAGTTAAATACACAAAATAACTAACAACAACAAACCATTTTTAAAATAAACTAATTTTTAAGAGAAGGACCCCAACGAGGCCCCAATGTATTTTAAAATGGAAAAACTCTGGGCCTATTGTGTTATTTTTTAACATCATGCTTTATATGTGTTGCAGAAGGAACAGAGTCATGAAATTAATTGTAATTGAAATAAAGAGTAATATATTTTGTAGTATTGAGCTTTCCTGAAATAATATTTAATGGTGTAACTATGAAAGGAAAATCAAAAATAATTGAACAAACAATTTATTGGTCCAATGGGTTGTAAGTAGGCCTACTTCTAATAAATCCACAAAAACGTTTCAAAGCTAAAGGTATACCCAAATCCAAGATATAGGTACAAATATACTTAAAATGTGATTTTCCAAAACATGTTTTTTATTTACGAGCCTTTTACAGTTTAATATAATTTAATATACTGTATACTGTGTCTCATTGTCTATAGTAAATTTATATACAATTCCAGTAATACGATGCCCACTGCAGGAAATCTGTATTCCCATAATTAATTTTGAATTCCAAATGAGAATAAACTCGTACTAGCTTGTTCGATTATATCTTAATTATGTAGCCTG
Source organism: Nephotettix cincticeps (assembly GCA_023375725.1). Classification (NCBI taxonomy): domain Eukaryota; kingdom Metazoa; phylum Arthropoda; class Insecta; order Hemiptera; family Cicadellidae; genus Nephotettix; species Nephotettix cincticeps. The sequence goes on from CM041790.1 coordinate 73,770,305, forward strand.
ATGTAGTGCTACAAAAAATAATAAAGAAATAGAAATGCATTGAGTACGCAGAGCGCTGCTGTACGGGAGTATTTTTATTTACTTCAGGGAGAAAATATAAATTGTCATTTCAGTGATTTCAGTTCATTTAAATCGTCAAAGCCATCTGAGAGTTAATACTTTTACTTTTAACTGAAATGGCGACCTACCCAGGTAGGTATTTTAAGCCTAGTATGAATGTAGGATGATTGTTTCGCGATCTTGTAGTCTTGTTACTGACTAGGGCTGACATGTTCATTAAACAGAACTGTTAATTAATATCCCAACAACCGATGGTAACTAAGGTAGCGGTTTAATATGGAGTCCGAACAACTACCTCTGAATAACAAACTGGTCTAATTATGATCAGACCATAATTAATGTCTTTGCGGATTAACGTAGTATTCAACAGAGTGAACGATAATCCACACAAGACAACACTACATCCACCGAACATCTCTCACAGCTATCCACAATTCGTGACCTCGAAGTAGCTGAATTACAGGACGTCGCGACCGTCCCAGTAATAATTGATGTATATTCTAAACAAAAATGTGTTACTTTATCGGTGTAGCAAGGTGTAAAGTATTAAATATTAATCGTACGGTAAGTCACCAAATAATATGCTAATAAGGTTACTACAACTTACTTGTTTGATTTGGCCTTCCCACATTAGGATTCCAATTCCAATGGAGACATAAAATTAGCATAAATGTATAAAACATATCTATTTAAATTAAGTATAAGATTAACTATAATATTCTGTTAAACGCTGGACGCCAGCAAGGAGAGGTGGAAGATCCTGCCGCATCGCAAGGTCCTCTGGGTTATCGTCTCCAGCTTGATCGCCGTCCTGGTGTCTGTCGTCGTCTGCTACCTTGTCATCCCGCAGGTCACCGATCTGGTCATCATTAGGGTAAGCTACTAAACCGACCCTTGGCACATGTGTGGAGATTTTTAATTGAATATTAATGAGGTGTAAGCGTCAAACCATATTCTGGAACGCAGTTTCAAGTGAAAAATGTTTGTATTTACTTCCCTGTGGGAAATAGGATAGATCATGTATATGCCTAAAGGGAATGGTTTTAGTTCACCTAAACAGCTGTTCTTATTAATTTATATTAAAAATTCAATATAACAGCTCTAGTAGTTTCTATGGAAACCTGTTACATGTTTTCCATCTTAAAAAATCGCCAACACCCCTCCCCCCAAGCTAAGACATATCCATGTCAAAAACGCTCAATTAATTGTATAATCCATACTTCGACCGGTTTCTTTTACCGACAACTATTTATTTATTATGTCCTGAATAATTGTGTGTAATGCGAATGTGAAAATAAATACGTCTTTATAGAATTAAATTTGATTTTAAAACTATTACGATATGTGTATTGTGTATCGTGTGTTATGGTATGTTTCCAAAACATTCATAAAACTTCATCTGACTCCCTATCCTGACACGGGTTGGTACGACTTATTCCTGTTTTGGAGGAACTTGCAAAGCTATAAAATTGCCTACGGGTAGAAATATGAAAGTAAAATTAATGGATTTTTATTGAAAAACGTATTATGTATTTCCTATAAACAATTACCGAGGTAATTTGTATCTAAAATTGAGAAATCACACACTTTTGTTGGCATTTTCCTATAGAATGATATTTGAACCCAACTCACGCACTAAACTTTTTCCACGAGAAACGTTTGGCCTAGTATAGAATATTATTTTACGATTTGAAATATTTTTAGTACTTCATGTTAACACAATAAAAATAAATTTCCTGCGTTCACATGAACATAGTCATTTGGTTATGATTTTTATGGTTTGTCTGCTATGGTGTTAGCGTATTTATGTTTGAATTTCCATATATAATATAATTTATAATTTATGCTACTCATCCATAAGGCGGAATTCTATTAGAATGAAATTTTATTTAAAAACGTGATCCATATTTTAAAGTACGTTTTAACATATACAGTACTAGACAAATTTGTAATAAACGTCTGAAGATATGAACAGAATTGTCGTTGTTTAACCAAATTGAGACTATAAAACATTCTTTAGCCCTATATTATTACTGATTGGTGTGACAAGAAAAAACAATCTCATTTAATGCATCATAACTATTTGCATCACGATCTTACAGATATAACCACGCAAGCATTACTACGAAACTGGGTCAATCGTCATAGACTGATTAATCAATGTTGATTAAAGTTAAAATAAAATATTTAAAAATAATTTTATAGTTTCGTTTAAAAATCTGCGTCATCCGTTCCAAGATTTTTTGGTTGTACAGTACTTGAGATAGTTTTATGAGTCATAATTAAATCCTAGAATAGTGTAAATAAAAACACCAATTGAAAATAGCAAAACATAAAGTAACCATAACATAGCATCATAACATAAGTAATGAGATCGGCAACTCGATAAAGTTAATTCTGCTAGACAACGGTGAAGCTGAACAATATGTTGATGGATTACCCATCAATTATGTTCCAAAAGGGTATAATATGTTAATTATTACGCAATTGTAATGTTTCAAAATGTGTCAAAAGTAAAGACTACAATTTACTAAAATATTTCCTGTAACTTTCCGATATGACTGCTGTGCGACAAACTGGCTGCTATGCTGTACTGCTGTGTGTATCGTTACCTGCTGCTGTGTGTTTTGTTGTGTGTTATTGTTGGTTGTTTTTTTCGTTATATATGACAAAAACAAAATTGGTTCATGAAACTTTTTTAAACCTTTTTCTCTTGTCTCATATAATATTGGAAATCGTATAATGTTTTCTTAGTCAAATCACAATTAACTACACATTCAATTAGGTATTAGTAAAAATATGAATAAATAAATGATAAATGATATGAGCATCAGTAGCTCTGTTGTAAGTACCAGTTCGTCCAAACAGTAAAACAACTTGCACTCTTTCTTCTAACGAAAAAACTATGACGAAGTTACTAAACAACCAAACCATAACACAATACTTGAAAAGAAGCAATGGTGTATTGTACAACGATTGGTATTGTAATTAGTTAGGTTCACATATCAGCTGTTATGTTCAACTGGAAAAATTCTAACAGCTGTTCGAAATATGAGCTAGCTTTTACTCAGAGGAAGATGTGCATTCCAAGGAAAGTGTTCAGTAATGTTACTGATAACAGTGCTTATGGGGAGTTGGGGTTTTCCAGACTTTTTTTAACTGCATCTTTTTTATTAGCAGTAATCTAAGCAAGAACAAATGTTGCCTTGATACAAATTCAAAGTTTATAAATAATATTTTTTTATTAAAACACTTATAATGGTTTAAATGGCTGAAAAACAACTGAATAACATGTTTGAAAATAGATTGTACTACTGTTTGGAGGTATAGGGAGAGCAATTTGAATATCTAATAAAATAAAAGGCACATTAATTTACAATTGATTTCTATGACCTATGCACGACATATGACCCAAAACTTAAGCTGTTTTCAGTTCCTACATGTAGTACATGTAGTTATTTCACATGTAGTCTATATCACTTAACTCCTAGAGCTAAGTGATATAGACTACATGTGAATTTTTTTTGTATAACATTGCAGTTGAGAGTGCTGAAGAACGGGACGAGCGCGCTTAAGCGATGGGAGCGTCAGCAGGTGCCGCTGATTACGAGGGTGTACCTCTGGAACCTGACCAACGCCGACCAGGTGGCCAGTGGGCTCAGCAAACCCGTCTTGCAGGAGGTCGGACCTTACATCTTCGAGTGAGTAGAGCTGACAACATGGGACAGACCGCAAACATATTCTTACTTGCGTTAATGTATCAATGATGACCCAAACTAAAATATTCAGTATTATCTCAGGGAGAGGTGAACTACTCCCCCAAAATCTGTAAACTTATATAAAAACGCGTAGAAAAGAATTTAAAATAATACATTTCCTGATTTGTTCAAGAATATGATAGTTACTTTCTATTGAATGAAAGTAATTTTTGTTTACCTTATAGAGAGAAAGTATGTGTTAGTTCAGACATAATGTTTATTTTCAGGAAGATAACTGTAAAGACGCCGATAAAGTTTAAGGAGGACTCGATAGTGTACACAGAGACCAGCACGTACCACTACCGGGAGGACCTCACTGTTCCTAGATCTCTGAACGACACCTTCGTTACTCTCCAGGCAGCTCTTTATGTAAGCATTTACTTCCTCACTGTCCAAGTATGCGATTAGTCTGACAATAGATTTGTAGATAGTCACCTATCTAATAATTTAAAAAAATATTATTTTACAAAAAACAAACCACAAACCGGACAAAAGAGTTTAAAATTTATCATGGATTACAAGCTTTTCATCCTTACCAACCTACTAAAGCTTTCATTTATGGGATTGCCTCTCCTCCATCTAATGCATTACAAATTTAGGCTTAAGTTTAAATTTAGCCAGAGACCCTCTCATCCCCACACCTGGGGACAGACTTCACCCCAGCTCTTCATTCCACCTCTGGTGCTTTGTGGTCTTTACGCAGCTCCTCATCCCACACCCCTGGGGGGTTGTAGTCTTTGCTCAACTCTTCACCCAGTTCCTCTCCCACGTATTGCAGGGTGCGGCCGCCCTGACCCACGACATGGCTCCCGCGATGATGTCCACGTTGGAGGCCGCGGTTCCCTCATTGTTCCCGGGGGTCGACTCCATCTTCATGGCGGTACGTGTCGGTGACTACCTGTTGGATGGATTACCCATCAACTGCTCCACCCCTAGCAGCGTGTCAGCTATGATGGTGTGTGGGATGCTGCCGAGCACTGCTCCCCCTACGATACGGAGACTCCCCAATTCTAAGGACTTCGCTTATTCTTTCCTTCACCATGTAAGTACATCTTTTAAAGGCTTAGAGAAGAAATAATTTTCTCTATACAAATCACTATTACTGTAAAGGTATTGGTCAAATCAATAATTATTCTAAACAAGAAATTGTAACTTTGGGGAATTGTTCAACTTCCCTCTAGTCTTAGTAACATTGTCTCCCCTGGGACTGATTCACATTTTTCACACGGTTTTGATTTGCCAAATCTGTATACCGCCACAAAACGAAGACAGGAGACATGCTGCAACCTACGAGTTAAAATTGACAGCTCATCATCAAGTCTAAATGGATTTTCTTTTGCCTTAGTTTGTTTTTGGTTTTTGTTCGTTTGCTTTTGTTCTATTATTGTTCTTCAACCTCCCACCCTACGAAGGAAAATGTATCGAGTGTAAGTATGATCCAAACTCTGCTCTTTTGCCACTGTCTAACATTGACCTTCTGTTGATGGATAACTAATTAATCAACAGTCCAATTATTACAACTAGTGCTTGTTTTGGAATCCAGCAGCCATCATATTGAAAGGTAAACTCTGTAGGTGTTGAAATGAGCTAATTGAAGATCATCCTTTTTTTATCCCATACAGTAATGGAGAATACATTATTTATGTTTAAACTTGTTTATACTTTGTGATATTTAAACAAATATTCTCTCTCCTTCCATGCAGAAAAATGCCACGATGGACGGACCCCTGGAACAGATGAGGGGGATCCACAACATCCATAAGATCGCCCAGATTGTCACGTATCACAACAAGAGCACGCTGGGAGTCTGGAAGCCAGGATCCAACTGCGACCGTCTGCGGGGGACCGATACATTGAACTTCTCACCGTTCCTTTCCAAGGATGACACCATTGAAATATTCATCAGTGACATCTGCCAGTGAAGTGATATTTTTGTAGTCATAAACTCGTTTTAAGGTTCCAATTGAAATGTGAGCAGGCCAAATGTAAAATGTTGCCAAATTGAAAAGAGGTTTAATGCTGTTTCAATTTTTCCAATTGTTATCATCTTTATTAACACCACAGTCGTTATAATCTGTATTCATACAGATAAGTGAAATCTTAGACTGATGATTCTTCATGCATGAAAAGGAAACTTAAAATATTTAGTTATACTTCCACCATCGATCCACCATTTCGTTATCATATTTATACAAAGAAAATGACATGAGATATTAAGAAAAGTTAAAGATTATACTTGAAGTAACAGTTTAACCTTAGACTATACAGTTTTTGACCGAAAGAATTTCATTATCATTGTAAGTTTTTATTTAGGTCAAAGAATTCTCTAAATAAAATGAATTTCAGAAACTATCATGAAGACAAGCATAGCCCTCAATAAATGTTAATCTTTTGTTCTAGATACTTATAAACCTTCTAATTATTGTCAAGAGTTTGATTTGGACAATTCAACAGAAATATGAGTAGATTCATCCTAGATGTGTGATACTAAAATTTCTCTTGTTTTCAATAATAAACACATTACCTTCACATAAGCTAGATAAATATCTAGGGGATTTACAATTATCAAATAACGCTAAATATAAGGACGCTCAATGCTGGAACATTCTTTACAACATATTAAAACATTATTTCCATTTTATAGAGTGTTACCCCTGCATTACGAACAGGAAGAAAGCATTCATTTCCTGACTGTGTACAAGTTCACACCAAAAGATTGGTTTAAAAACAATGATTCTAACCCTGATAATAAGTGCTACTGTTTGGGAAAGGAGACACCATATTGCTCCAAGGATGGGGTCAGGGACATCAGTGCCTGCATGAGTGAGTTTACATTTCTCATTTAGGCTGACTATTAGGAATATATGAATGTTTTAAACAGGGTAGTGTGAAATATTTTTTCATCGTAGCATTCTAAAGCCTAACTACATTAGCAACGTTTCTCTTAAACAAGCAACTTGTTTTAAAAACCCCATACTTTATAGTTTGATTGTGGTCAAACTATAAAATAATTACTCGTATTTTAGATAATTATAGTTTTTCTGTGCCTTCACCAACTAGCTCTCTGCGCAATTTTTAATGGTTTCATGAAAATAATTAACTTTGATTATTGGTTAGGAAAATTATAAACTAACGGAAAACACTTGAAGTTGTGAATGATTCATCGTTTTAAACAGGAAAAGCAAATAACCTCAAAAGAGGATAAATCATTTTGCGCTGCTAGAAATTTAAATTTTCCTGTAATAGCTATTTAATTCTAAACACTATATAGGTAGATGAATTAAAATGTACAGTTTCTGTTAAAAACAATAATCTCCAAGCTAGTTTAAAATGCATAAAAATAGGTTATAGTTGATTATTAAAAAAACCCAATCACTCAAAACCGATTCCAGCAAACACGCACGATCTGAAATCAGTCGAATATTCTTAAAACTCTAAACTTCTAAAGCAACAGGATGGTTTAGTCTTATTGTACACAGCGTTCTAAACTCAAAAGAAAGAATATTACTCGAATGAACTGATTCTAAATGACGAGTAATATCTTCAAATCAGCTGTGATAAAAGTTTACATTCACTGTACACTGTATGGAATGAAATTTATTGAATATGAAATTTAATAACACTACTTATTTACGACAGATCTAGTGCTTTCTGAATAATGTTTATACCGAGTGTCCATGAAAAACGTTTCAGGACTTCGGTGAGTGATTAAATACATTAAAAGGAAGAACAAATTCCAGTGGAGGTCCAGGTAAGCCTAAAACGCTTATTTCCTCAGATATCCGCCTTTTCGTATTTTTTCACAAAATATATTTTATTTCAAACATTTTTTGACGGATTATTTTCTTATTTGGTTTTTGTTTTACACTAGTAAATTACTATTATTAAAAATAACTAGCACGATCCAAGCACAAAATCCAAAATGCCGGGCATTTAAAATTTCAAAACTAAAATACTTTGAAAACGGTAAAAAATACAAGAAATTTAAAGAAACAACTTTTTTAGAAAATTATATTACAAATCGAATGACACCAAAATTAAAATCAGATTATAATCAACTGAGATATGTTTGAATGTAGATGTAGGTAAAAAGGGCTGCAAAAGGAAGATATATTAATCACAATTACTATTGGATAGGTAAACATATTGAACATGGAAAGGAAGTAGTATGTTATTATTCAACATATTTTATTGAACTTTTCCAACGCGTCTGTATTTTAACTACTCAACGTTTTTATTTTGTTTCAGGAAATGCAAACGCCTTTAATCACAATTTATTATAAACATTAATTGCCTTACAGGTTCATTTTCTTGTAATTGTTGTTGTAACAGATGACGTCACAATACTAGCGCCCCTAGAGGGCACGACGGAGGAAGGGACAGTACAGTAGTGCCGACAGCTCATACTCCCGCTCTGAGCGCACGCTATCTTGTGTCGCCCCGCTAGGTCGGAGGCAAATCATTGTGGTTATTTGTTGCGTTATAAATATAGTTTTCGTATTGTGCATTACGGATAAGTAGAGTATTATTGACAACATAAAATAATTAATATCTGTATCTCAAACATTAAATTTTTAATGTAAATTATTAGGTTGTGTAGTTAAAAACACAGACACGTTTGAAAAGTGCAATAAAATATATTGAACCAACGCCATCATAAATGAACAGTCTGTTATGGTTTGTTTTCCTTTGATAGTTATCTAACAAGCAAAAATTAAGTCAATTAAATTTAATTTTACGGAGTATTAAATTTAACTTTTCTAGTTTGATTACAGAACTATTTTCTATTTCTCACTCTACTTCCACAATTTTAGAGGCTCCAGTGGTCATTTCCCATCCTCATTTCCTGGAGGCTGATCCTGAGTTCCGGGAGTATGCACAAGGAAGTGCTCCTGACCGTGGGAAACACCTCAGTGAACTCTACATTGAGCCGGTTTGTGTGATATTTATTTTGTAATGATAAAAGGAAAAATTCAGAATATAAGTTACTATAGTTTAACCCCATTTTACCTGTGTATATAGTAACAAATTATCATGAAAAAGTTAATATCATAACATAGATCCACCATTTATTTAAAGACCCAATATTTTTAATAAGATTCTTTACTATTTTGGATTTTCCAATAATAGCGAATATTGTTGTATTGTGTTAAACTCGCCCTGATGAGTTTGATGATATGTTTACCTTATTAATAACAAAAGTCTGTATTTCATTTGTCATGATCATTGAGATTCTGATGATCAAAAATTGAGCTTTACCCAGCCCAGAATAGAACTCGAAACCTTATGTTTATGAAGCGGGTTCTGTAACCACTTAGTCAATCAGTCAATACCTTTCACAAATAGATTATTTTAAGCCTCAAGTAAACTGTAAATATCTGTTAACTTCATTTACAATTTTCAGCAATCTGGAACCCCTTGTAAAGGCAGCAAGCGACTTCAGTTCAACATGCCACTGATGAGATTAGAAGGATTCAGTTTAGTAGAAAATGTAACAGAGGGATTGTTTCCGCTTTTATGGATTGAAGAGGTTTGTGATTTCAAATTCCTCGCTTTATGTTCAAAATACAGTAGTTATAATAGTTACATAATGATTTGAAATCAACAACGTAATTTGAAATATATTTTAGCGAATTTCCCAATTGGAAAGAAGCTATTACCGTAGGTCGCATGGCAAGAGTTAAGCCTGGGACCATGTTATTTTTCTTCTTTAGTTACCCAGAGACCAAAAACGATAGTCGTTAAAATTTATATTTATGTATATTATGTATATGTATGTGTATTATGTATATGTATGTATATATGTATATATGTGTCTGTGAACACGATAACTCTTGTAAAAATTGTCCGATCGAGACCAAATTTGATAGAGTCGTGTATTCCTACAAATTTTCGGACGAGTTCGTAAACCAGACATATCGGTCAATCGGAACGGGTAGTTTGGGGGGGTTTGTACCCCAAAAAAGTTTTTTTGCGTTTTTTATATGTAATTTGAAAAGTTTTTATCTTCAACCATTAAAATCAGCTTAAAAAACTACACAATTTAGTTCCTTAAAGTTTTTCTCCATCTCCAACGGTTACTGAGATATTAAAAAATCTGAACACAGTACGTTGTATTTTGGGTCTCCAATGTTAATCTTATGGAAGATAAGGAAAAATTCATATTTCACTTATCAATCAATATTTTTTGATAAAACTTGATATTTAGCTTTATGTGGTTGAGATCCATCCATTTATGCTTAAAAATCATAGTTTATGTGTTTATCATGGCAGCCAACCTGCATTCTCTTTTCCCATGTTAATAATATGGAAAATAGGAAAACTCCTTTATTTATGGACAGATGTTGATGAAGATGAATTGTCAAAATAAAAATTGTTTATGCTATAAATGCCAACTTTCAGTATTCCTCACAGCGGCAAACCTACAAACTCTTTTCCATGTTAATCTTATGAAGAATAGGCAAATATCTAACCCATATATTTATCGACAGATATTGATAAAACTTGACGTATAATATTATTATTTCATTATTTATTTGGAAATTCACTGAGTACGTAGGTCTGATGCGACAGGGGCATTTTATCCTGCAATCCATAGTACAGTTCGGAATATAAAACAACACTTCATCTTTTAACATCCTCTGAAAAGGTTAACCTATTATTGAAGAGGTTTATAAAAATTTGTGCATGAATGGAGGGTGAGATGAGTTTTTTGTTTCTTTTGTATGCTTCATTCTGAATTATTTACAGATTAATTAATTAATCTGTGTATGTTTCCATTTCCTTTCCGGGTCGTTTTTTAGCATTAGCATACATGGGTGACTAACTGACTGGTTTGTATTTCAGTCAGTGACAGTTGACAGAACGAGCCTGTGGCCAGTCAGGCTGCCTCTGATCACCCAGTGGGTGGTCAACTTCATCTCTGTCTGTATCGGGTCCCTCATGGCCAAGATCTTCGTGTGTTCTCTGCTCTCCTACCTCTACCTGACCAAGGCTTGCTGTTTCCGCAACATGAAAAGCAACAGAATCACCGCACACTTTTACCGTCCCAGAAACTCTACGAGTGGTGTCGTTGAGACTTCTATATCTGTTGACAACGCCGATACTTCCAACTCTACTGTTAGAAATTAAGTAAATTATTGGCCACCAAATTAGGCAGATAATTATTTTATAACGATGTCAAATATTGGTTCAATAACATGAAGGATATATTACTTAAAATATCTCATCTTGTTGCTTGATCTGAGGTTAACTTTTAGTTAACCATAAAATATGCATATGAAATTCTTAAGTATCCTTATACAAGAGACACACAGTGATCTCCATGTGCTTTTCAGAACATGTTTTTGCTTATTTTTCAATTTTTTTTGTGTAAAAATAGAATCTAATATATCTGGTTCGTAACCATTATTGTTTTGATGTTTTGGACACCAGTTTACGTTGTTCGTATTTACATCCAATCAAATTAATTCTACTATTTATTCACGAGTCACAATGTTCTTTAAATCTAACCACTGAAACTAATAAGACAGTTACATTAATTTTGTCCCCAAACAAAAGGTATAAAACAAAAAGCAGGCCTTTGCGTATATTTTAGCAATCATGTATGCACATTGGGTCTTTTCGTCGTGTTGATGCATATGTTGTTTGTATATAGTGACAGCTGTCACTAAATATGGCGACATCTCAAAATGACCCACTTGTCTGATTCCATGGCTGCTACTTAAGTTCAAACTCTTTTTGGAATTGTACTGGTTTTTTTAGGTATAAGAAATTTTAAGGAAAATGATAATACTATTTCTTTTCTCAGTCAATCTGTATCCTGATGTCTGTAACAAAATGAAATATAAATATGAATCATCAAAGAGAATATTCAAAATTTTTTAAATTCTGATAAACTCAGAAGTACCCACTATAAAATCCCTTAACAGTTCAGTAACTTTTCAGAAATCTGTAATAGAACAGTTTAGAATACTGAATAGACATAGTCTCGGATTTATGATTCGTAAAAACTTCACATAGTATTCATAAACTCAATTATTAGTTCGTGAGAGGATTTAGAGTAATTTGAGAAAGTCTTTATGAGAAATCCACTATAAGAATTTAACTGCTGATTATCATTGCATTTATTACATAATATTTTTTTAAAAAAGGTATAATTTTTAGACTTAATACACAATTACGTAAATGTAAGTTTGGATGTAAAATATTTCACCTAACTAATATGTCTTAGAATATTTCTTGATCAACCCAATTATTTAGTGATAATTTTACACTAGATAAGGTTTATCAAGATCATTTCTCATTGTAACATTTGTCATATTATTTTGAAAATAACATAGTATAATTTTTGGAATAATTTTAATATTAATAACCAATGTAAACAAAGCTGTATAAAATTGAAATAAATTTACTAAAAACAGCTGATTATTTATTTTTGTTCGCCCCTATCATATGACCAGAATAACATGGAAGATGGTCAAATATCGCTTAGAAATATGTTTTTTGAAAGCTCCTCACTTTATTTTTAAGGATGCCAGTTTAAAAAGTAAGCAAAAATCTTCTCCTAATATATAGAATATATAATGATAAATGGTTTCGCCGTAATAGATGCTCTAGTTGTTGCTGGAAGACGAACACTCGAACACAAAAACCGTCTTTAGATAACATGAAAAAAACATATTTCATCTGTTTGGAATGTCTATAAGCCTACTTGAAAAAGAAAAAAACAATCAATTCAGTTAAAACCACTGTTTTTAAATATTTATAAATTTACTTAATTTAATTTGGAAACTATAAAACTATTTTATAAGAGCTTACTAAATTTCAATTACAAATCTCATAATATCATTCCGATGGTGTTTTTAACCCTGCGTTACTCGCGCTAAGTGTATCTATACCCGCACACGGCCTCAGAGACTAAGTTTCATTTTATCAATGAAATTGGGGTTGTGCAAAAAACTAATCTATATTATAGTTGTTAATATTCAACAGTTGCTGTATACATGAGTTAAATTAATAAATGAGTTTACTGTATATCCAAAACACATATTCACAAATACATATAGGCAGAAATATTTTTTTAAATGCATATGCATGAAAAGTTGTAAAAATTAGTCCTAAAATTTAGGGCTTTATATTAAGTTTTATAAATAGAAATAAAATAGCCTGCCTGAAAGATAAAAAAATATGGTCACAATGATACAAAGAATCATTCTCCAGATATTGATCAAACTTGACGTATAATATTATTATTTATTTGGAAATTCACTGAATACGTAGGTTTGATGCGACAGGGGCATTTTATCCTGCAATCCACAATAGTTACATTTCAGAACTTGATTGGCATGATTCATCATAATCAAAGTAAATTATCACCATTATTCCAGCAGAAAACAGTCTAAGGTTAGAACCTAGTAGAATTTTACAATGATTATCTAAAATACCCAATGTAACATACTTTTTTAACCACACAAATGATTAATAATTGTATGAATTAACTATTTTTAAAGTACTTATAATCACCGAAACAGTAAAATATGCAGATTTTTTAGTTGATTCTTTATTATACTTTTGAATTGTTTAGCATAGGCAGCCAAATGAATATGTTATTTTTAATATTTCGTTTTTTGTAGCTCTTAGTAAAAGTAAGTATTGCTACAAGACATATAATGAAAGTATTTCTACTAATATTTTCTTAAAAACTGACTTATGTAGACATTTTATCCGGTAAAACCTAATTATATATATTACGGAAAAAACATGAATATTTTAGCAAAATAGTACATTCATCAAGAAAACATTGTTGAGAATAATAAAACTTGGGTGTTCTAGATTAAAAGACATTTGGAAAGGGAAAAAAGTTTTAATTATTATCTGTTGATAAAAATAATTCACAAATACAAAAATAAATCCTTGCTAGAATAAACAAGAATAGTTTTGTTCAAGTTAAACTAATAAAACTAGAACTCTTCTTGTTATGAGTTCTGCAATTATCTTTAATTTCTGAAAAATCAGTCACTTGACTTTCTTTAAAAAACTTTAAAAACCCCTCATTGATGGTGATTTACAAACTAAGACTTAAACTGATGGTGCCATTTGTTTTACACATGACCACTTATTTGAGATCCATATACAATTAAACAAATATTTACAAAAACTAAGTACAGTAGAACCTCGATTAACCGTCACCCTCGGGACCAAGACCATGACGGATAACCGAATAGACGGATAACAGAAATAATAATAGCACCGATACAACTTAGCACCTAGACAGTGTTTGGTGTGAAAACATCGGAATTCACTGCCTTGCATGTTATAACGGCGCCATTGTAAGTCCTAATTAATTTTCATGATTGACTTAATGTGAATTTATTTAAAATGAGAAAAAACAAAACTACGCCAGTTCAAGTGAAAAACACTTTATTAAAATATGTTATTAAGAAAACAATGAAATATCAACTGTACGTGTAATTTTACTCTCAAAACTTATGTTACCGGTATTTAGTTTTTAAAATAATCCGTCATTTTCTTTTGTTTCTTTCCCCGTCGAGCTTTTCAGGCAGTCATGTTTCTAATTTTTCTGAGAAGAAACACCAGCGTTTAGTAATTTATTGTTAATCGTCGAGTTCCAAATCTACACGTTTCCGTTTCTCAGCCATAACAGAAGAGCATTACACACTACGTAAAAACAGAACTGTCAACAATAAACGGTAAAGCATGTAAAACACTAGTAGACATCGCATTTGAAATTGGCAATAACTTCAGTTCTGTAGCCACGTACCATACTGAACTGAAATGAAACAGTAGCAGTGGAAAGCAGAAGACAGTGTAAGGGATTAACCAGCTCGGTCACTCACTACCCTTGCTGCCAATGATTCACGCACATTGCAGGTGTGCAGTACAATTGTCACTACTCATCACAGAGCCTCAACAGACGATCCGGAAATTTCAAAGATCTAATTAAAAATTTAAATACTCTTTTGTTAACGACGGTTAAAAGGGTGACGGTTAATCGAGGTTCTACTGTACCACCAAGAAAGGCACAACGATTACACTAAATTAATTTTTAATAACTTTAATAACAATACAATATAAATTTTAGATTGTAACACTGAAGTCAATAAAATCCTTATTATGGCATCCGTGAGCATTTGCACTAAAAATCAATACAAACTCACAACCTGAGACCGTTTCCCCCTTATAAATTCATTATGTATAATCTAAAAACTTGTATTCTACTTTACAAAACAACATATTTACAAATTTTCACAAAATACATCAGCTAAATACATTCTATTCTTCTCTTGATAAATGTACAACAATTTTATTTAGGGTAATTTACATAGTACAGTTTATGCAATTATCTTGATATAACCTTATAAATAATCATGCCACAGTACCACAGTACAAACAAATTTTGATTTATCAGATTCCTAATCTTTTCAAATGAAAGATCTTGCTTGTAACACAACCATTACTCATTTACCATGAAACTGTGATTATTATTACAAACAGCCATCATGTGTCATTAAACTAACGAGATTATTTTATCGAAAACGAAAACTAATATACAATTTCCATAAAAAAGTGAAAATGGCACAGATATTACATGAGATGGTAACTAAAAATTTCCAAAAAAATAAACAATGTCTAATGACAATGTAAAAGTAAAAAGCGCAATGGATTCACTTATAAGTCAAATTTTATGTAATAAATCTGAAACAATACATACTTACAATAGTTGAATTTGAACAAAACGTATTCACTTTAGAAACAGGGATAATATGATCGTAAAGTAATATTTAAGTATATTGGAAGTAAAAGAAGAAATACTTATACGCAAGTTACATCTAATTCAATTTTTCTCTGTTCCCAGAATGCTTGTACAGTAAGTTTATGACACCAAAACAAGATGACTTAAATAAAAATAATATAAATAGTTTAGGAGAAAGAGAAAACAATTTCTAAATACCCTTGTCGCAGCAGACCTCCGTACTCAGCAATTTTCCAAATCAATAATATAATAATACAACAAGTTTTATCAATATCTGTTGATAAATATGAGAATTATTTTCCTATTCTCCATAAGATTAACATGGAAAAGAGTATGCAGGTTTGCTGCAATGATAAACACGTAAACTATGATTTTTAAGCATTTGAAGCATAATATCTCAACCACATGAAGGTAAATACAAAGTTTAATCCACAAATATATTGTTTGATAAGTGAAACCTCCATAAGATTAACATTGGAGCCTCAAAATACAACATACTGTATTTAGATTTTTTAATATCTCCCTCCATAACTCTTGGAGGTAGAGAAAAACTTAAAGGGACTAAATTATGTAGTTTTTTGCTGATTCTAATGGTGAAAGGTAAAATTTAAACCTTTTTAAAATTACATATAAAAACACAAAATACACCCGTCGCAGCAGACCTGCGTACTCAGCGAATTTCAAAAGCAATAATATATAACAAGTTTTATTGAAATGTGTCCATAAACATGAGAATTATTTGCCTATTCTCCATAAGATTAACATGGGAAAGAGTGTGCAGGTTAGCTGCTGTGAGGAACACTGAAATTAGACATTTCTACCATAAATCATTTTTATCTTAACATTTATACCAACTTTCATCAACATCTGTCCATAAATAAAGGAGCTTGCCTATTCCCTATATGATTAATATGGGAAAAGAGTATGCAGGTTTGCTGCCATGATAAACACATAAACTATGTTTTTTAAGCATAAATGGATAGATCTCAACCATATGAAGCTAAATATCAAGTTTTATCCAAAAATATTGATTAATATGGGATATATTAATTTTTCCTTATCCTCCATAAGATTAACATTGGAGCCCCACAATACAACGTACTGTGTTTAGATTTTTTAATATCTCGGTAACCGTTGGAGATAGAGGAAAACTTTAAGGAACTTAATTGTGTAGTTTTTTAAGCTGATTCCAATGGTGAAATATAAAATTAGAAATTTTTAAAATTTACAAGTGAAAAACGCAAAAAACCCCATTTTGGGGTACAAAACCCCCCCAAACTACCCGTTCCCATTGACCGATATGTCTGGTTTACGAACTCGTCCGAGCATTTGCAGGAATACACGTCTCTACCAAATTTGGTCTTGATCGGACCATTTTTACGCGAGTTATCGTGCTAACAGACACATATATATATATATAAATTTTAACGACTATTGTTTTTGGTCTCTGGGCACCTAAAGAAGAAAAAATAACATGGTCCCGGGCTTAACTCTTGCCATGAGACCTACGGTAATAGCTACTTCCCTATGGGAAATTCGCTAAAAGCAATTTTTAGTACAAAACCCGCCCCCAAACTATCCGTTCCGATTGACCTGGTTCCGATATGTCTGGTTTACGAACTGGTCTGAGCAAATGTAGGAATACACATCCCTACCAAATTTGGCCTCAATCGGACCATTTTTACGAGCCTATTTTATTTTTACAAACTTTATATACAGTGCCTGGTGACCGAGATCTGCTCGGATAGAATAAGACATGTATTATACAAGTTATTTAGCAAAATTAAAACAAATTTATTACTCAATGAAAACATTTATGTGGTTTAAATAAAACCGATTTCATACACCTTAATTAATATAGAATAAACAATGAACAAAAATATAGTCTCTGTGTGGGGGTCGATCTCACAACCTCCAGCATGTAAAACCTAGCGCTAGCCACTGTGCTACGGCGTCGGCCAAGTTTGGTCCGTCGTTTAAGGGTTTTTGGCCAACCTCAATTGTTTTAGCTGCTCTTATAATGTATTTAATTATCCATACAGTTATTATTAGCCTGTGATCAACTGATTTTGTTAGAAAAGGAATGAGGATTGAAAAGCGAAAGAGAAATTTAATTTACACAAATTAATTTGTTTGTTACAGTGGCTTCAAGCAATAGAATTAATACACGTTTTCTATCAAAAATTGAAAGATTTTGGAAATGCCTTTCTCTGCTTTTATTTCACACAATTATTTTACCCTTTAGTATTTACAAATTATTTAGTAATTTGATAACTTTTCATTTATACATAAAATAAATATTTATGCAAAACCTCGATTCACATATTGTTCACCACCATCTTCAATCAACAACTGTCAAACGGTTATAAACAGATGTTTTAATTTGTGTTGTTTACATTTTGATTCTCCATAAGCGTAATGTTAATTTTTTAGATTTTAAACTTAATATTACAAGAAAACAGGAATTTTTCTGGACATTAGACCTATCTCGAACTTATTTTCAACTCAGAAATTAAGCTTAAGTCTTGCCATGAGACCTATAGTAAAAATAATAATAAGTGTAAATATATCAACTAGTGTTGGAAGACGTGAGTTTTTACTTCATCCTCAAGTTTACAGTTACATCTGCTGATGCCTCATAAAAAGAAATACAAAACATACAATACACGTGACAATGTTTAATTCAGAATTGGAAAAATTATCAATTTTTCAACAACATTTTTCTACTGTAAAACCTCATAGCAGCAGACCTGTATACTCAGTAATTTAAGAATCATTTGTGAAAATTTAATCCAAGCTTCATCATAGGTAATGGACTGTTAAAATATGTATTTAAATGAAATGAAGATCATTATTCTCTCCCCTCAATAACAACCCTCACATTTTACTCTGAAAAACAACCACCCCATCGCCATGGGCATACAGCTTGTGGTGACAAAAGCTAGCAACTGCACAGGACAAACGGTTTAACTACATAGGCTAACCAGAGATGACTGTCTACTGTAGATGTGACAGGAATCACTTGTCTCTCGATTAAGAATGAGTACAAAGGTTTGCTAGAACAAAGATATGACGGGTTTTAAACATATAACGAGGTTAAACCTATAAAGAAGTTACATCGACTTACATTTTTGCCACAAGTAGTAAGTGAGGAAGTAAGTATATTACCAAACAAAACAAAAAATTTAGATTAATACATTATAAAAAGTAAAAACTTAACTAGATGAAGCTGTATACTAAGTACACTAAAAACATTACCAACAGTAGAATCTTGGTCTTCACTCAAGACTCTCGAACATTGCTTTTGATTTTTTCTTCACTTCAATACACCTAATGAATATTTAACAAAACTTAGGAACCTGGTATATTTAACTTTTTAAAATAGTTAGGCCTGTGAACGAGAATAAAAAAACATTACAGTTTTCATTTCTGATTTGGAATATTTAACTCACATTTAATTGACCTGAAAATATAGACAACAATGAAAACAGGTTTCATTTCTATAGGACAAAAGAACCTCTGGGGAGATTTGACAGCCTCCGGTACAGGAGACTCTATGAGGCAGACTCGGCGTCCGACACTGACTCCGGAGGTTCTGGACTGCGAAGGTACGGCGTGCTGGTTCCGGATCTGCTCTGGACACTCCCGTTACGAGACAGCTCCTCTTTCACTGCAAACCCTTGTCTCACCAGCTCCTCGTTGATGTTTATGTCCTGAACAGAGAATGAAAATGTTACTCTACTTTCCAACCCATCCAGTGTAGTGACACTGGAGCATGCTCTCAAGTGGAAAATTAGTGATGACAATAGTCGAACTGTGCAACAGCTGACTTGTGACAAAGCGTATCGATAACATATTGTTGATTAATAGTTTTCAGGATGCATATAAAGAATTGGTGACGAGTTCATTTTATTGTGATAATGAACATAACATGATGTGAGTTGTGGTCCCCAATATGACTAGCCTTCTTTTCTATTTTTGTTAGCTACTCAAGACAGAATTACAGTGAAGATTGGATAATTTGAAACTCAAAAGACCAGTGAGACTTTTCATTCAATTCAATGAAAAATTTTAATTAAATAAGTTTTCCTAAAAGCCTGGATAAAATACAAAATGGTATTTATCAATATCGATACTTGAGTTGAACAATCTCAAAAGGGGTGCACTAATAAACTCCAGAAATCAAGTTATTCAAATAGAATAGCAAAGAAAGGGTGAATACTCGCCTATATGCTCCATATTTATGGGGGTTTTAATTTTTGTTTTTTTTTAGAAAAGGTTCTGTTTCTCTGGAAATATTTTCCTTTTTCATCTCTATATAAATATAACTTTATGATTTTTTGTAATAAACTGTGTGTTATTTGAATAGACTTTTTTAGAAATTAATAATAAAGGTTTTTGGTAATTTTATGACAAAAAAACTTGATTTTATGACAACATTCATGCAAATACCAGTTATTATAATTTTCTGTGGTTTTTATATTTTTACGAAAAAACTACTTTGGAGACTACTCTGTCACACAACTTTTACAAAATAAAAGAAAATTTTTAGGCCTAAAATTCTAAAACTTGATACACTTAAGCATACATGTGATGAAAGTTTTTTTAACACGTTCCCACCACGGAAGGGGTCAGGCACCACTGGCGAGGGGCAGGACATATCGCCCTTGAGCAATCTCAACAGGCTTCAGTGTGAGCTCAGTCTCGTGCTGAGAACGTTGATCTGTTTGCCGCGCTTTATGTGTGTTTTGCCACAAATTTTGGCACGCTTTGGCTCCGTGGCGGCCATAATGCTTAACTGATTGATTATGCCATTGATTATGCTTTCGTGCTTTTCCTTTGTGCTCGATGGAGCAGTTTAGCAATACACGGTAAACAAAATTCAGCAGAGAACGTGTGTTAATTGCTTTAAGCTCTACAGAATTTTAAAGCTCCAAATGTCAGGGCTCGCAGTGTATTTCTTATAGCAGCAGCCAAGTAGCACCCTGAGTGGTCACAGGATCACTCCGGTCTGCTGAACAGTCGGACTTGCTCAGACCCTTCATTGACAAATTATTTTGGCTGTAATGCTTTTTGTTTTTTTTTTATTTTAGGGGAAATTTAATTACTGATCAGTATTTTCGATGAAAGAGTTTGAACTATCTAAAACTTTGTTTAAAGTAACTATGAATTTTTAAAATTGTTATTATAGGAAATTCTAGGAACTGAGATAAAAGATTGAATTATGGAATACTTTCAATTACCCTTGTTGTTTTACTGTATAAATATAGGAAGAGAGACTTAAACACTATTTATTAGAATATTTTCACATCAAACCTCTCTCGAACTTACATCAGGCCCACTGGTGTCGTACAGGTTGATGCTGGGTACAGGACTGCCTTCCCTACGACCCCTGGGCTGCTGGTCGCACGATACGACCTTGGCGATCAGAGGCTTCCACTGTGCGACGTGAGCCAGCTCCTCAAACACGTCTATGGCCTTTTCACTCCACTCTTCGCCCTCACTAGAGCAAAACACAACAAGTGATTATTATAAAAACGAAAATGATCTGAATGTTCAACATATATACAAGGGCTATTTTTTTTAAATTTTGATTGTCCATCTAAGCAAGTGAGATATAGGGAGAGGCCGGACAGTGAGTCGGTCGTAGCCGAGCTATGTGTGCACTTGGCTGTGACACTCGATGCTCCCACCAAATGTCAGTTACCAACTGTAATCAGTTTTCTGCAAGCAGAAGGATGTAGTGCTGCGGAAATCTATCACAGAATGAGCAAAATGTATGGTAACAACAGTATGAGTGATGGTAGTTTTCGGGAATGTGTAGAAAATTCAAAGAAAGACGAACAGAAGGTGTCCATGAAGGTGGACAAGGTCGCAAGTCTGTCACCTCTATAGGCCTCGTTGAGCTTGTTGATTAGGCGGTGAGATGCAAACGTTTACAATTAGCAAACTGTCTGATAAATTTCCAAACATTTCAAGGTCTGCTTTGTACACAATTGTGACTCAAGACCTAGGCTAACACACAAGAGAAATGCAGGAAAAAGATTTCATCTGGCGTTGTTTTGATCCATGACAACATCCGACCACAAAGAGCCAACGTGACAAAAGACCTCCTTACAAGATTTAAATGGGAAGTTTTTGTTCATCCACCGTACAGACCGAACCTAGTGATTATCACTAAGTGATTATCACCTGTTCCAAGAATTGAAGTTATGGTTAGGGGGGCAGCACTTTGCTACTAAGGAAGAACTTCAGGACGCCGTCAAGACTTATCTTTCCTCACTGACGGCAACAGTGTTTGAGAGAGGCATGGAAAAGCTTGTGTCACGCTATGACTAATAGTTTTGATGATTATGTAGAAAAATAGCTAAGACTTTACTTTTGGTAGTAAAATTATTATTTTCTGTGGATTATTCTTTCATTTACAGCCAATCGGAACTTGAAAAAAATAAATAGCCCTCATACAATTAACCTACTTGTTATTTTTTCCACAGATATTACGAACAAATTTAAATGAATGAGACTTTAGAGAGTTTTATTTCGTTAATACAGGTCCAAGCAACAATCCTTCACAATCAACAATCTTCATCACCAAACATACTACAAATTGTTCATATGATTTATTTTAATTAAATGTCTATCTTCATAGGCCTAGGGGCGGTGAATCAAAAACAGCAGAGTATCGTAGCAGTGATAATAACATTGAGCCGACCCTGATAAATGAAAGCTAAATTTATTTTTAATGAATTTTTTAAAGCTATTTTCCTCACGAATGCTGTACTTTTTTAACATACTCTATTCAAATTAATCTCAAAACAGGATCAGCCTAAGAGGATCTAACTTTCCTGTATTTTGATTTATTATTTGAAGATGCAGTGAGGGTAGGAAAGTTTGGGTTGTAAAGGTTTAAAGGCTGAATTTGTATTATTCTTATTAGTTATACGTTGTATTTTAGGGTCTTTTTTACTGTTGATAATGTGTCTATAGATTTTTATATGTATATCAAAATGGAAATAAACATATTCTTATAATTCAAAGGAGCGAACCTTCAACAATTACACCTTTGAGCTTTCATCAAGTTAACACTTTATCACATTTGTGCACATTTAACGGATAATAATGCATGAGAGCTTTTCTACAACAGATAACAAAAAAGCTATGATTCACAAAATCCACCCCCCCCCAATAGATCTGGTCCCATAGACTGCAATCAGTGGCTTTTTGGTTAGTAACCTCAATCGAAGTTACCTCAATCCAGTAACTTATTCAGTTAATTTTAGTTGTGCTAATGTTTATTTTAGTTTTGACTCTAAGTTTGTTTCAGTTACTATAAGGTAGGAAAAACTGGATTTAGATTGCAGTAACTTTAATCCATATTGTCTCGAGTATACCACTGTGGCCATCAGATGGAAAGTGATTATACCTAAGTATTACATCATAAAAGAACCCAAAACAACAAACTAATTCTCCTGAAGTATCTCTTGTATCACTTTTCATGAATAAGTCTGAACATTGGATAAGTAAAGTTACCTGGGTTTGACATTAGCCAACGTACACTCTATGGCTTGGAAACGTAATTTTAAAAGGTCAGTTCTCAATTGGAAGACTTCACTTTTCTTGTGGAACTCAGAATCGCCGTAATCTACATAATACAAGTCCACTTGTACATCACTCTCCTTGGAATCACTTGATTCAATACTTTTCACTTCTGCCCTATACCACTTCTTATCTTGAGTAAAAGGAGCTGCCACTATTTGTCCGATTTCGACCTGAAAACATATCGTCAATAAGAATAAGAGCCATAACTTAATCAGGTTCTCTTTCTGGACTTTAAATTTTATACGATACTGTTCAATAATGTAGCCACACCTTAAAAGAATGAAGGAGAATATATTTTAATTAGCGAGAAAAATTAACCCATTGAAATTAATTGAGGGAAGAGGAGGGAGATCGTAATAAAAATAAAGGGGTTATGGGTCTGGGGGAGGAAATAAATGGCTGACTCATTCACTGTATTGAATCAAACATTTTTCATGACATTATAATTCTAAGATGAACTGTTTCAATAATTTCAATCTTTTTATAGCTGCGATAAAATACGTAAAATAAATGTAATTAGTTTTACATAGTAATTAGTGTAATTTAATGTAACATAGTGCTATATTACATTAAATTACGCATTAAGTAAGGTGACTTAATATATAATATATTATTAAATTATAATATTCAGTAATTAGCTAATTAATTAACCTTTAAAGCGCTACTGAAAATCAAGGTCCCTGCTCATTTAGTGTAAAAAAACCAAAATATTATTTTCCCAATATTCTTTTTGGATAGCTGGAAAAAAGATTTTAGGTTTTAGGTTAAGCTTTTAGGCTAGATTTTAGGTAGCTGGAATGAATTTTAAAACAGAAATTTGCTTTACTTTTAATTATTGAATATTTTAAGACTATTTTTAGGAATTAAAAGAGTATCTTTTTTTCTGGATAAGCCATTTCAGTTAATAATAATTAGTTAATAATCCTATTCAATAAAAACAATCACACAATATACACTATTTACTGCTAAGACACAATGAAAATAAACACATATCGATAAAAATGTCAATAAATAAGGTTAGCGAAAGTGAAAACAGCTGGTTGTAGTGACTTGCGAGTTTTCTCGTTAAAAGCAGTACCGGAGCACACGAATACGGGCCAAAGTCGCCTAGCAACTAATCTTAGTCACTAAATATTCCAACAAAGCCACCAAATTGGTTTATGAGTGCATATTCTGATCGTCTACGTAGACGATCAATTGTTTAGTTATCGCATTCTCAACTACTCCGGGTTTGAGCAATACGATAAAGTGTTGCCAAATTTACATTTGGCCTATTTCGTCGTTCAGTGTTCACATAACCAACAAATTTTCCACTTGTTTTCAATCAACATTTTATCTTTGTTAAATGAATTTAAGCGTTATTAGTTTTACATTTTTAGATAATTTTAAGATGAATAACTAACTAGATTACGACGAGGTACCATAATTTCACGGGTTTCAATATTGTTACACAGCCGATCGGGGTATTTTATCTGCCAAATATTCCAACTCTGCGCCTGCGCACAGGCCTTTGTTTGATAGCAGCTGCACTGTCGACGGCCCTCGCCCTTGCCGATACGCAGATAGCCGATGGCATCGAGCCAACGGCGTCTGTCAAATCTTAATTCTTTGTTAATGGTGATTTGTTTTTATCATTGTAATAAATAAAATAATTGAATCGTGAAATGAAAATTGAAATTAGTTAATGATTAGTGGAATGAATTGATGAATTATGTGAATACTAAAATTTGACAGTACGAGAAGAAGGAGAAGAAGAAGAAAGAGCTGCCGTGACCGTCTGAGGTTTCAATGTTTACATTTTCTAATGACAACATCCGTTTGCACTATATTTTGACAGTTCAGGAAGAAGAAGAAATAAAGTTGATTTTTCAGATAAACTGCTGGATCGAAATTAGTGAATTATTTGAAATAGCGGAATGGTAGATTTTAGGTTTTTTCCGACGACTGTCTCTATTACATTAATCCTTATCCTTTCCCAATATTTGACATATGTTACTTTGAAATGTTGTAGACATTCCTGTTTTGTCATTTTGTAAACAATGAAGAATTAATTAACAATACCTTAAATGTATCAGTAGAGCCTACACCTTTCAGCCTTTTTAGCCCGTGCGAAGAACGGGTACTTTGGCTAGTAAGTGATAACAGGCAACTGAGTTTACCTGTTTGAGTGTATGCAGTAATTTATTTTCTTCCACAGAATAATAGTCACTCATTTCTTCAACTAAGTGATCCAACTCCACAGATGATGGACTAATAACCTAGAAAAGTATAATTTAGGATATAAAATAGGCATGTAAAAATGTAGTCTATAAATGTTAATGACCTTTTGTAAAAATTGAAAACTAATAATATACCTTTTTTTAATGAATGCCATTAATCAATGGATTATTGTCATTCATACACACGTTTAGTCAGTGGACTTAAATGTGTACTTTTTATCCATTCCAGATTTTGAAAATAACATACCTCGTTATAAATTAACTAATACTATTCACATATTAAACTGCACCTGACAGTGTGGCATATTAACTTTGAATTGAATTAAATCACTTGATCTTCATATAAATCTATGTACTCAATAAACTAACAATAAATTATTTCTCCTGTGTTATTCAAATCATACTACTACATGGTGAATGGTAGCAGTTTGGTTTTACCACCTTAGAACAACATGTTTCTTAAACTCAATTACTCCTTGAAAACTAAACATAGAACTATTTTATTCAGTGTTTTAATAATTAAAGTTATAAGATTATTGCTGCATGTTTATGTTGAAAACCAAACATTAAATTTTGAAAATAATTACAGTAAACTCCCAATTCCGCGAGTTCCAAGTCCGCGAGGCCGATTATCCACAAATGCCACAAAAAGTGAGAAAATGTGTATAATGAAGTCTTTAACTACAGAAAAGCGGCACCCCATCTCGGAATTCACACAGTAACATGGCGAGCAATCTTACGTCCGCTTCAATTTCAACACTCGTACCACCTGATGCAGTTGCTACTGAGAGTGATTGTTGACTAATCGATGTTTGTTTTGTCTCTCGTTTTATCGTTAGTGCTTTTGCTACTGGTTTATTTTTTGGCTGATTTAAAATGGTTGAAAATCAGAAGAAGGTTGTGTTGACTACTGCGCAAAGACTGGATATGATTTCTAAAATAGAAAATGAAAACAGAAGAAAGTAAAATTTGTAGGTTAATTGTTAAGTCATTAATTATTCATTTATTCCATTAATACAAATTATATACAATTGTAGAGCAAAGAAATAACAAAATGGAAAGAATTCTCCGCAAGACTCGAGGTCAGAGTGTGAAGAAGAGTTCAACAGGCTGCACTTTCACTCTCACTTAGTCTGAAGTCCACAAGTGTTTGCTGCCCGGAGTCATTTCAGATATAATAAGTTACTTAAGTACATAAAATTACTTAGGATTTAGGAATAAAGCTAATGTTGTAAAAATTTATAAAAATTGGTAAACATCAAATAATTCGAGGGGAAATAAAGCGTTAGAATATGTAGAGTTTACACCAGATCATATTAAAAGTTTGACAGAACGTTTGATAATCATATGGAAAGTGTATTAAATCCCTTGCTGCTACAGTCCCTATACTGAGCAGCCTCCTCTCTAGCTCCCGTCTGTAGATGGCAACACTGCCACCCTCTTTAGATTTGATGTTAGTTGATGAGCTATATAAAATGTGTTGGATAAATCTGCTTTAATTTTTAATCTGGGAATAGAGACGCCAAATTCAATTTATTCCTGGTTGCATAATTATGGGTAGTTGGGGCTAAGATTGTCTTATTAGCTTGTATATAAAGTTGCCTAATGTTTAGTACAGAAAATTCTTTATATAAAAGATGCGAAGGAAATCTACAATTTTTACAAAGAATAGTTTTAATAATTGATCTTTGGGTGATAGCAAGGGGTTTGAGGACAAGATGGAGGCACCGCTCCACACCAACAACCTGTACCATGGCAAAGACTGGGAATAGGCATAATAAAGTAAAACTAGAATTGCACAAAAACATTGCTGCTAAAATTACCGGGTGTTTCAAAAAGGACGCACATCGAAGTTTGAGGGAATATATTTTCTGTATAGGGAATATTTTGTTCCCCCAAATAACAGTTGGCACTACCGTACTCATTGTTGAACCGGCATGCACCATTTTACATTTACTAGTGCTTGTTAGTATTCATTTGTAATCTGTAGTGTCTGTGTATGTTCAACTATGGTTTTTTCAAAGGATGAACGTGTGTTTATTATTGAAAGTTATTTCACATATAAATCTTACGAACGAGTGAAAGACGAATTCAGGTTGAAATTTCCCAATTCTGCAATACCTAATAACGCCACAATAACGCGTCTGATCGATAAATTTCGTGAGACTGGAAGTGTACAGGATCGGAAAAGCACAGGTCGACTATCAGTGTTAACAGAACAAGTTCTGGACAATGTGAAACAACGTTTGACTACCTCACCCAGGAAATCACTTAGAAAGTTATCTGTACAGGCTGGATTGTCACTATCTTCCACTTTCAGGGCTACTAAAAAAATGAATCTGCGTCCTTACCGCATCGGAGTCGTTCAGGAACTGGAGGATGTTGACCATGGGAAACGTATACAGTATTGTCGTTGGATACGTTCTCTTGTTAATGACAACGGTATTGAAATATTGGATCGTGTTTATTTCAGTGACGAAGCGTGGTTCCACTTAGATGGTTACGTCAACAACCAAAACTGCCGAATATGGAGCACTGAAAATCCTCACGCATTTCAAGAACGACCATTACATGCACGTAAAATTGGTGTTTGGTGTGCGACCTCCCGGCGTCGTATTGTAGGGCCTTTATTTTTTGACAAATCTGTAGATGGTGTTGTGTATCGCAACCTTATTGAACAATTTATAGCATTGTTAGAATTAGACGATCGATATTGTTGGTTTCAGCAGGATAATGCAACATGCCATACTTCTGCTGAAACGATGAATATGTTACGAGAATTTTTTTAACATCGTGTGATATCAAAAGGATTGTGGCCGCCAAGATCCCCAGATCTTACTCCAGCTGACTTTTTTCTTTGGGGGAATTTAAAAAGTAAGGTTTTTAATAACAATCCTCATACACTTGACGAATTGAAGGCTAATATTGAAAGTGAAGAAATAAAATCATTTCTGAGCAAACACTACGAAAAGTGGCTGCAAATGTTATGAAACGTGTTCAAACCTGCATTACTAGTGGAGGAAGCCATTTTGAACATTTATTGTGAAGTTTTAAAGGTAATTTGAATATAATAAAGGTAATAATTTCATACAGCATAACTTATAATTACTTTAATAATTTAATGTAATAAATTCACATTCTCAAACTTCCATGTGCGTCCTTTTTGAAACACCCGTTACTATTTTGCTTCATGTTACCCATTTTCAGTAGTTTAGCGGATTATCCGCAATTTTTACTATCTGCGGTAGCTGCGCCACTCGATTCCGCAGATAATCGGGAGTTGACTGTATTTAACTTATCGAAACTAAAACTTACTTGAATCCAAAAACATGAGGGTGAGCTGATAGCGGAAACAAAAACCTTCAAAGTCCCATCACTACCTGTCGCTGATAGACACTCTGATATTCCAGTCTTGCTGGCAACGGGTACCTGAACACAATAATAACTAAATAAAATTTAACTATCGACAAATTCTACTACTTAAACTGCTGTAAAAATAATTTTTACGAGCACCTCTGAGTCTAATTTTGTGTATAAAGAACATATTTTTAAAATATACATCATTCATTTTGAATAGTGAGGAGGCATAACTTTTATAGACGACCAAAAAATTAGAAAAAATTGAATTATAAAGAAGCCTTGTCTTATCTTAGTGAAACCTTTTTTTTGTGCTCCCTTTTTTTATCATAAGAGTTCAGCATGAAAATGTGTCCTGATGACCCTTGATGGAATCTGCTTCCAATGAATGTAAAACAAAGTGACAACAAGTGAATTATAGTATTTTCACTTTCTCAACCGAGAGTAAAGCCAATTGGCTATCTATATAAATAAAATTAGAGTTTTGTCTGTACATTGCTCAGAGTTATTAATTTTTTAGTTATTTTTACGTTTTGTGCGTTAGAGAAGCTGAAACAAGTCTTATCTCAATTTGTGTCTCTTTGTCTGTGACGCTCCAGGAGGCATTTTACGCCGTCGTCTCCGAAAAAAAATAACGGGAAAATAATAACAATTAAACTTATTTCATGCATTCTCTACATTCCACAGAAGGTTTTTCAAAGCTTGAAATAGTTCGTCACCCCTTAAAAAGTAAATCACGAGCATTTAAAACCCACTTTTTTCGCGATATTAGTTGCGTTTTGCTTTCAATTATCAATGAACCCCCTACTGGTAATAATCAGCAGTCTTTGTAGTTTAAATATTTAATAGAAAGAAAAACAAATAGCTGTCAAATCAATATTGGTTAGTTTATATCGGTCATTGATTTTAAACCCATTTTTGAAATCATATTTATCCATACTCCATATATATCCATACTCATTCTTAACCCATTCCTGTCTGGCAGAACGGTCGACGCCTGTGGCCACCCGGGCTGAACGAAAATCGAGCCTCGTTCACTACGACCGCGCGTCACTATTAGCGTGAAAGAATTAATAGTAACTTCATGAATTATTAATTAAGTCTTCATTGCTTATTCCATCCAATCTTGTTTTACCTATAATACCTCTTATTGTCCCACCTGCACCCTATTCCCTTCCCTTTCTGTTATATATTCCAAACCTCTGCACATTTTTAATCATGATGATACCGAGGTATCATCATGAAAAACATTTATGTTTTTCATGATGAAATTACAATGAATATAACCTATTGAAAAACAAGGTTTGCAACAGTTATGCATGTTGCAGAGTTTACCGTGATAGACGGAGATGCAGTGTTGGACTTGGGCTTGTTCCTGGGGGACCGGTTCGCCTGGCACAGCTCCATCTTCCGTCTCACTTCTGAATCCTCCTCCACTTTCTCCTGTATGAGCGACAACGCTACCGCTATCTGTTCCACCGTTCCCTTGATGGTGACCCGCGTCTCTCCGTTACCATCTGCGTGTCACAATATCTTGGTGAACACTTTTTCTAACAACATGTTCTTACCCTAGTTCTTAATTTAGGACTTTTCGGAAAAGGCTTAATTTTGAGGATAATAGCAAAAAAATCATTAAAATCATAAAAATATGAATTTAAAAAAATTACGTTAGAAATAATTAAGTGGAATGCACAAAGTTAGTGTTAAATAAAAAAAACATAAATAAATAAAAATACCACATTAAAATAACATCTTTTAAAAAAAGAGTGAGAAAATAATGAAAATGGCTGTTAAATGTTCCAATTTTCAGCCTTATAATTTTTAATTTTAAAAAATATATTCGTACAGTAGAACCTCTAAAACTAGATTCCTGAAAACACAACATTCCGTAAAACTTGACAGGGCTGGTGAATTAATAATTTTTTTTAACGCCCATAACGTAAAGAAGTACATAGGATGTCTGAGAGCGCTAGAGACTCAGACTCAGGTTTTGGGTTTTCCAAAGTTGTTCAACCCTTTACCTACCTAGCTGGGGTGGGCTATTGTTTGCACATGTTTGGCATTTCCTTTGACCCACTTTCCTTATCGAGAGGCCATGTGTTGACCTGGGATTCCCAGGCAGGCCATAAACTACCCCCGCTTCATTGTCATCACTGGGCTTGTGATGTAAACCTTTTTTACAGGAAAAGAATGTTACCTTTTGTCTGGGATGACAAACTGTCCACATTAACTTTAGCGTTTGATGCTCTCGATATTGCTCTTATATTTTCACCACCTCTTCCAATGATGCGTCCAACAGCTCTCTAAATAAGACAAAAATTATTTCATACTAAAAATAACTGACTTGATTTTAAGCAATATTTTGTACCAAGTCATAGTTTACTCATTTTCTTAAATCATGTCTAAATATGGCTAAACCAACTTAGGGATTCAAGAGAGAATTAATTATCTAATAATTGTTTATTTAGATAGAGAAAGTTTAAGGTGTAATAAATATTCCTGATTACAAGAAGAAGAATTTATTATTCTATTCTCCAAAAAATATTTTTCTAAATTTATTATTAAAATAAAGTATTAAATAAGTTCATTAGGTCATCTTATTGATACGTCTTCAGATCACTATACTGTTTACCTGGGGTATCCATATTTCTTTCAGCTCTATCAGTGGCTGAGAGGTGATAATCTCATGTATCATGGACTCTGCCAGCTGAGCCGCCTCCGCTGTCCCCCTGATGTAGCAAACTCGGAACTCTTCATCCTCTGAGCAAACTAAAACCACAATGCAAATATTATAAGGACAATTGAGATTCCCTAATAAATAAAAGTAAGAAGTTGTGTTCAAGCTATTTTTAACCCTTACCGAGTGACTAACATTAGGGTCGCACAACGCGGCTTACATCTGTACACATGATCAATTATTTAGCCACATTTATTGCGCTGTAGTTCGCGAGACAACCGATACAGTGCATGGTGATATTGCTTTTGCCTCAATCCACTCGCAAAACTAATATGTCAGCTTTGTTGAAATATTTAGTGACTGAAATCAGTTGTTATGCAACTTTGGCCAGTATTCGTCCCCTCCCACTCTGCTTTTTACACTTTTAAACGTCATTACGGCCAGCTGTTTTCTCTTTCTCAAGTTTGACCATTGTTCTCAAGGCATGTTACTCAAGGCTTGGTTATCCCTTTTTAGTATATTCACAAGTTTGCTCTGACTGTATTCAAATTTAGAATTAACTTAGTACTTTTGAATTTATTCAACCATTTTTGTAATGCAAGTTTTATAACCAAGTGCTTTGTATTTTTTCAAAAATCAATTACCTAAACAAATTACCTTAAAAAATCATACCTAAAAAGTAGTTTTCAATATATAAAAACGAAAAAAATTTCTGTTTTCTACTTTAATCAAGCTACCTAAATCCAAAAAGAACATTATTTGGGAAAATAATATTTTGATTTGTTTACACTAAAGGGTTACAGGTCCGGTTTGGCTCCTTATAATCGTTTCAGTCTGTAAAGATATTTTATCAAAAATATAAACCATTGGGGAACCCATGTAATACTAAACTTAAAAGAATCTTTACTAGACTAAATGCATTCTAATACATGGCTGGAGGGCAGAAAATGTGATCAAGATGTTACAAAGAAATTATATTTGATGAACAAACTATGTTTATAAGGTAATAAAATTCTCTGCCTTTAAAGGCGGAGAATGTTTTAAAAACATTTTCTGCCTTTAAAGGCAAAGAATGTTTTAAAAACATTTTTGTTTTTTGTTTAAAAACACTCACCACCACTGTCATTGAATTTAATCCTTGTGTCCGTCTTCTCTTGAATATCCTTAATGTTACTTCCAGCCCGACCAATGACCACTCCAACAACTGCTCTGGGGATTTTCATTTCTATAACTTTCACTCGAGAAGTTTTTACATCTTGAAGGGTATCCTGAAGATCATCATCTTCCTAAAACACAATAATCACCGTATATAGGCTATGTATATGAAAATACAAAACTTTGCCCAATAACTTACAAACCTTTATTGAAAGTGTCACCTTAACACAATAAGCCTATTTCCCGAAACCCTGTTCGCCAAAATGAAATAAAACTATACCACATTCCAAGTAAACCGCACGAAAATGGTTCGATGAGAGTCAGTTCGGTATTCCCAATTCACCCTATTCTATTATAGCATATGGTTATGTCAGCTGATAAGGTAAATGAAAAATGGCAACTGCTGGGCACGAGGAGGTGAGGGGGGACATCCTCAGGTGTTGAAGGTGTAAAATGCCCGCCTAACTTCTGTGGATGCATATGCTGCCACCAGCATCTGGGATTAGGTTTGCACTGTCGAAAAGTGAAGTTATATCCTTATATTTTTGAAGTGATTATGTATGTTCCTTTTACTGTTTCTTACACCAACACAAAAAAAAATAAATTCAAAAAATACAAAAAAAGTCATGTGGACGCACATGACTTTTTTTGCTGCCACAAGTTGCTAAACACTATTTTGCTACACCAAAAGTCATAAAAACAAATTTTGTATAGTTTTTAGGTATGAAATATTATTAGATTAATTTATATATATACTCCTTACACTCTTTACTCTTTAGTTTTTTAGGATTTTTGGCCGGTCACCTGACTCACTGACGAGTTCCCAGGGCTGCCGCACCCGTAGCAGCACCGCCCACGACAGCATGATATACATGATATACAATGTACTAATGACTAGTGCTGGCACAAGTTTCAAAGTTCTGGCTCTAATCCTGTAGCATTAATATGTCATGAAAACATGCACTACTAGATGGCAGCAAATGCGTCCATCAGGATGACCAACTGGTACCTCCATGGCTGCAAATGCAACTATGTAGCTGTGAACGTGTTCAGGTTTGGTGTTCTTTCCCAAACTATAGGGCCTAAGTCTATTAAATCAGGTGATGTTCACCATTTATGTTGATAAAAGAATAAATCCTCGTATGTCTAAGGATTTGGGACACAATGACTGAGCATTTTTGTCGGCAAACCTAGATCTTTGCTCTTTTGAGAACAGTAAGCGCTTACAGTGAGGGTGTGGGACGGATTTAAAACACTCTGACTACGTGACAATGCTCTTCGGTACCAAGGTAGTTGGTATACTGTAAGTTGTTTATTAAACTGAGTTTGTAATTATGTCCAGTTTATTACAGTAGAACCTCTCTAATCCAATCTTGGATGGTACGTCAATCCAGTTAGTCTTTAGTAATACAATAACAACGTTATTAAACATGCAGAACAAATATCCGGTAAAGTCTGATAAAGTCTCAGAAAAACAATGGTATAAAATAAACATTACAACTGAAAGATAATATCAAAACTTTTTGTTTGAGATTACCTCGGTGACACCTTAATATGAACGAATGCTGAAGCAGATAACGGAATTACACAATTCATAAACTATTGGAATGCAAGAATACATACAAATCCTACATCGTTGGTCGGTCCAAAATTGCAGTATGATTATTTGATTTGTCAACTACGTATTCCAGTTACTGACAACATACGTATTTCATTCCAACAACATATTTCATTTTAAAATACAAAGCATATTATAATTGATAGTTACGCCGAGTATCCGAATGCGGTTTGTTAATATGCTCTCGGCAATATGATTTCGGCAACCACAACTCTTTAATTTTTTTTCTGATATTTATTAACAAAATAAATCTCAATAATCATAATAACTCATTTTGCATTGGTATTTGCAGGAAAAATAATACACTCCTCCATTTTGATCATCTACCCTTGGTTTGATTATTTTGACATTAACATTCAAACAACATTCATTTTTCATTAATTCATTAATTTAATTCATTTCTCAATCATTTTTTAACATTCATTTTTCGATATCTTCACAATTTTGCCACATAGGCTTACACATAATTTGAGCAATAAGATGATGTGTTGTAAAATTTATGACATTTGGCTTATTTCTTCATTCCAGTGTTCGTGCAACCAACAAATTTACATGATTTGTTTGTCCCCATTCCTTTAAGTACTAATAGGCCTACATATTCTAGTGTATTTAGGGGTATTTTAGTAAATATATCGTTTAACTCTGTAAAAAAGATGTTAGTTGTTTTCCTATAAATATTAAATTTTTTGGATAGCCCGACCTTTTTTACTCTCTTTCCGACCATGGTCTCGGTCCCAAAGGTGACGGATTAGAGGGGGTTCTAAAATATAAAACTTAAATGAGAGATTTATTGCTTACCTTTTTATGTAACAGATACAGTACTGTAGCACAAATCCCAAGGATAGGCAAGCTGATAAACGCTGCAGTTCTCAAAAGGCCCATGGTTTATGACATGCATTTATAACCTGTAATAGTTAAAAATTACATCCAGAATATATTATATATTAAAATTGAAGTTCATGCATCGGCACTAGACATAATCAGTCAAACAACTTAATAAATACAAACACTCATATGGTTACTAAAACCAAAGATGAGAATTTAGGATGATTGGCAAAATATAACGGAAATTAAGTAAATTTTCCAATTCTATCCTGTTTTTCAGTTAACAAGATAGGTAGTAAGATTAATCCAATTTGACTTTGGTGATTGATATTACCATACTCAATTTAAGTTATCCTTTCTCTAGAATTGTAAGACTAAAAACATAGAATTTGTCCTTCAGGCATCATTTTTAACAAACCTTTATTTCACTTAACTTAAAGCAGCTTTCCAGAAATAGGTACTTCCCATTACATTCGTAGGTAAAATATACTGAACATTTCTGATTTTAGCTGGTTTTGTTTTAAATTATAAGTGTTCTCTCCAAAGGAAATATTTACTAATAGTCCCACATTACCCTAAGCATAGGATTCTTCCTCAATAACTTCTCAAATTCAAGTACCAACCCACCAATTTAGGGCTTATAGACATTTATTTTTCTGTTTACAAACAAATCACATTAACTTGAGTGGAACCCTCATAGCATTGTGTGAAATTCAGGTCTCAGAGGTAGATCTAACACATTCAAATGTTGTAGCATTGGTCTATGTAGTATACCTTCACAGCACAAGCTCAGGCCTTGGCACTGATGAACAATTACCACTGCACTACACAAAGATGTATTTTCTATTTTATCTTAAAAGTGATTACTTACAGTGTAGTTTCACACTTGAAACATCTTATAATTCACAAAGCTGGAGATTTTCAAAGGGCAAATTAGATTTTCAAGGGTAAAGAAATTTTCACTAATGGTCGGTTTCAAAAGAAAGGGATAAATCATGGAAGACTGTGATTTAACTTAAGACTTATAATAGTAGCAACTCTACATACATTAAAACCATTCTGAGTTAGTGGTCAGAATTCAAACAAAGAATTATAGGTTATACTATTTTTAAAATAAAAATTAACTATAAAACTTTATGTTAGATACTAACTTATAGTTTCTTAAGTTATTATAAGTTACTTACGTACACCTAAACTAAACAGACGTTCTTTAACCTCAACTTAATTTTCTTTCATAGCCAACAGAGGGTTTGTCTGTTTGTATTGAGTGAATTTAACCTCTACTATTTAAAACAAAACTCACTCTTGAAACCAATACTTGTTACTAAACTCTTCTTAATAAAAAAATAAGATCTCTTAAATTTAGCTCCAGATATAAGAAGTATTAGACACATGTGAGTCATGTGACTGATTGACATAAACTGCAACAGCGGTAAGAATTATTAGTTATTGTACATAAACATACTTTGAAGTTATGGAAAAAACTAAAACAGTGCAGTTAAATGAAAATTGGTGACTGTTTGTCAGCCAGGTAGATGATGTCATATATGAGTCACGGCTAAATAAAGTCTTCTAACACCATTAGCATTTTGTGTAATTTATAGTATGACCGGTTCGGTGTCAGTTGACTGGCAGAGACACACAAGGTGATGACATAACAGAATACTGTTACTGAGTTTCTGTTTCACAGGGCGACAATACAATACAAGGTTGTCTACTTGCTGCAAAAAAACCAGTATTAATTCTAAACTTCAGCCCGGTGCGGATGACGTTCACGTCTATTCAGGCATTTGGCTGGAAATCGAGTGGTATAAACTGAAACCGAACCTAACATCATACCAATACTTATTTATTTTACGGAAACCCTTTTTACATAAAATAGTTAAATAAGATAAATAAATAAATATATATAATAAATAATTATTTTATATATATATAATATAAATAATAATAAGCACAAAGTGTACAGTACAAAGCTGTTACTAAATAATTAATCAAGACAATGCAAGAATGAACTTCAATAACAATAAATTAAATACTGTATATGCGAATAACAACAACAATAACCTATAAACTATTAAAGAATGTTTTAACAAATATATATATATATATGCAGCTAACGTAAACACATACAGGTATATAGATAAAATAATGAAATTAGTGTAAGTATAAAAAAAGTTATCTTAATCATTGGTGTTGGCCATCAGGAGACTTCTTCTGATAGTAGAGGCAGTGGACAAGAAGAAATCAACTTCAGGAGGGAGCAAATTAGCCTTCATCTGAATGCGAGACATATATTAGGCCATTTTGTTCATATCTAGTTCCGTGATGGTGTCTAGCGAACAGCTCAACAGATCTGGTACGAGAGGGTATACGGAAGTCCACACGCTCCAGAATTGCAGGACAGTCAATGAAACCGTTAACGATCTTGAATAGGAAAATGACATCTTGTATGTCTCTTCTGGTTCCAAGGAAGGATCCGAAGGCGTAGTTGAGCGGCCAACATGTCAACTGGGACTTCAAGAAAGCGGAAATTAATACGCACGATTTGGACAGTGTTGACACATTGAGAGGTTCTTTTAATTATTGTGATGTGTAAATGTACCTAGAATAAATTAGATAATTTTAACATTTTTCATTCACCTTCTCAAATAATTTATATTTTGTTGGCATTTTCAAAAGTTTACCTATAGGCCTACAATGTATGACATTTTGTTACACTTTGATGGGAAATTATCCAAATCCTTATTGTTACTGCCTAATGACAAATGCAAATTATAGATCTGTTTAAATAATGTATTTCATTGTATTATTGCACCAACAGAGGTGGTTATAATTATTCTTTTTGTCAAACGACTAATTCGGTCAGGCGATTTATTTATTTTATAGTATGTACGACCATCGGAAAACTCATTTTTACAAACTACGGTAATTTACCAAATGTAAAAGAATTAGTTACATCCTCAACAGTCAAGAAAGACACTAAAGTCGTACTTGGATGTATAAGAAATACTTTGATGCTTGGCAATGCATTCGACAGTGAACGAGTGAAGCAGAAAGCATTGAGTCGACGTCTATATCTTGAGGGAGGAAGGCTCCTCAGAGTAACTACGACAAAATTCAACAGTTGCTTAGAAACCTAATAGCTAATAGTACCGTTGGAACCGGAGCCGAACGCCAAATCGGACTAAACTTGTCATGCTGCTTCTTGATTTTGCTCGGCTGTCAATACATATTCACACTATGTAAAATGTTTACTGACTTTTTTTCTAAATAGTAAATATTAACTTTTTGTTACATTCTTTTTGACATGGATATGTCTTAGCTCTGGGTGGGTGTTAGTGATTTCTAAGATGGATAATATATTGTAACAAAACTTAAAAATTAAGTTAATTATTCTTTAATAAAAGGAAGAAATGAGTTAAATATTATTACTGAACGAAAGGAATAAGCTAAATATTACTAATAAAAAAGAAAGAAATAACTTAAATAGTATTCACGAATAAAATAAATAAGCTAATTACAGTATTATTTATTATTGACACAACACAAACGCACTTTGGTCAGACCGTGAGGTAGTGGAGCGAGCCAGATAGTGTGTGAGGGGTGCCCGGGGAGGGAATGTCACGTGACCAAGCATGCCGGTAGTGACTTGCCCCAGGGCATAATTTGAGAGAGCTTCGCATTTTGCCCGGAGGTGCCCCGGGGCGTCTTTTTGACGCGCCCTGCCTCGCCTAGTTCTGTGTGCGGTGCTCCATAAGCGCCCGTGCATTTCACGTCGCACCAGACGCCCCGGGGCAAAATGCCCGGCTCCGCCCCGACCCGCCCGGCTCTGTGTGCGGCAGGCCTTACATGGAGGAGCCTTCCTCCCTCGAGACAGACGTGAGAGTTGGCGAGTACAAAAACGAAACGATAGAGTTGAAATCAAAATCTTGTATTCGGTAGAGAAAATAATCGATTTTCAACCAAATGCCTGAATAGACTTGCGTGGACCTAGCTAGCATTATCCGCCCGGGCAGCTTACCCCGATTGCTCCTTTGGAACGGCCCTGGATTTGCGGTATAGTTTTTACTAGTTAAGACTTCCAATTTTGTTTATATAAATGTTCAATTTTATGTTATGTTCTTATCGTTACAATTTTCAATTTAATACTCCAGGATCGTCCCGCATAAGACCTGAAATGACCATTTGTTGCTTAAAAAATACAATTTTTTTAAAATTCATCGCGATATACCAATCTATATACTGTTTAATGCGTAATGATTTAAAATATATCAAAACCCGTTCTGGCTCTTTTCTAACATGCATTATAGTAATACATACTTGCTTCTGTTTCGGTCGTTAGGAGTCCCGTGCCTAGTCCATAAATGCTGTGGTACAAGTACTGGGTTAAGTTTTAGTTTATTCATAAGATAATTCACACAGGCCCCGTTATTTTTGACGTTGTGCAGTTGATTTTGACTTTTTCTATCAGTATGGTACCTTCTTAAAACACATGCATAATGACAAAGCTAAATTTAAACGAAACCGGCACCGAATTGAGTGATAATTCAATGATGAACTTTCATTTTCACTTTCAAATAGTTCAATTATTATACTACTAATTATTATTTCTTATGCTGAGGCCACAAATCTGCATATATGTGGTTGTAAAACACTCTGTCAACCCGGCCGCTAGTCTTAACGTTTTGGAGCCTGTTTCCCGATTGGAAGTGGTTGGAATTGTGAAAAGCAGTGATTGATATATCTCAAGTGATGTGATTAAGGAAGTGCTCTTAGAATCCTCATCATATACCCTCGTACTTCTTGCCTTAAAATGTGTATACTGTGAAGAACTTTCCCTGACTGTATAAAAATGTCTTTATAGCTTGTCTCTATTTTTAGGTTTCTACAAAACATGGAGTTTGGAATATATTGACTAAAATCTCAACTCAGGAGTACCTGTTATTTGGTGTGCTAGGAGTGGGAGGGGGGAATTATGGTTATGGTGAGGAGGTAAAGTGGTCTGTCTCACACCTTTATTTTTTATTATTTCTGGACATTACAGTGCAGTGAGCACAACTGTAATAGCCTTTTATTTAGTAAATACGAGTAATAGGCTTTTGTTCGTGAAATAAAAATCGTTAACAAGGCGTTTAAGAAGGTGAGCGGCACTCACACCACGATTATCTGAAAAGGCTGTGATGCACACCAGGTAGCTAAATTATTTCAGATCAACAATTTATATTGCAAATTCTAATTTGGTTTCTGAAAAGCACTGTCAACTGTGGATGCAGTCAGTCTTGTCTCTTTTGTGTTCGGTGGCTTCCAGGGACATCGTGGTATACTCTTATTTCTATGTGAGACCTTTACAAGGCTTTTGAGTGTGTCCCACATGACACCCTTCTAAAGAAAATAAACAATTATGTCTTATAATGTGCGGAACTGATTTTTTTCGGTCTCACTATCACCTTCTGAAATTGTGACCTATCCAGGTACCTAGGTATTCAGACAATAATGAATGAAAATGAGTGTAAGAAGATTGCGGAGGATATTGTAGTCTTGGTACTGACATGATCCTTAGACAGTACTACTGTAATAATTAATAACTCAACAGCCGGTAAAATCTAAGGGAATTACACTTTACCGTGGGATCCAAACCACTTTTGCTTCTAAACTACGAACTGGTC
The DNA here is from genome assembly GCA_023375725.1 of Nephotettix cincticeps. Taxonomy (NCBI): domain Eukaryota; kingdom Metazoa; phylum Arthropoda; class Insecta; order Hemiptera; family Cicadellidae; genus Nephotettix; species Nephotettix cincticeps. The sequence continues at coordinate 73,811,018 of CM041790.1, forward strand.
TATTGATGAGGATGGGTTTTCCTTCTTTGCAAATAAAATTAGTATTTATTAGTGCAGATGATAATCCACACCACGTAATATGACATGAACCTACCACCGTTCATAACTACAGTATCCACAATTCGTGACCAAGTAGCTGTATTTCAGGACAGACCACCGTCCCAGTCCTATTTGGTTAACAGCACTCAGAGTGTTTATTATAATAATTGCCCTCATAATAATTCATGTGGTGGAAGTCAGAAGTCGTGTGCCCCAAAGCCCCAGGGTTTGGTCTTTGGCCCTTTCCTCTACCTTGTCATGATTGATGACTTACCTTGTATTGTTTCACCCTGCACTTAAGTAATCTTTGCTGATTTTCAAGTTCTTTTATTCTGATGCTAGTTATGAAATATACGATGACCAACTGTAGGGTTGAATGTAAAAATTAGTTTAATTTTAATTAAATGTAATATAGCTTTTTACTGCATAATGACAAGACTCAAATCACTTTTCTTTAGCCTATGTAATCATGGCATTGACATTTCCAACCTTGACTATAATGATAAACTACTGCTCTTAACCTTGGATTCTAAGATTAGTTAGGGTGCTCATATATAAACTCAGTTAGCCATATATAAACTGACTTTAAAGAGTTTACTTATCTTCCTAACTCGAAAACATGTATTCTAAACTACTACCTACCTACTTTGCATTTTATTTATAGTATTTTAAGTTATGGCTTGTTACTCCATGGGGATGTGGTAGTAACATAAGAAGGGTACTCTGTAAACATTATTATTATTATTAGAGAAAGAAATTGTTGTTAAACCGCTAAAGATTATTAATGTAATGCATGCATTTTTTGACATAGATATGTCTTAGGTCTGGGGGGGTGTTAGTGATTTTTAAGATGGAAAACATGTAACAGGTTTCCATAGAAACTATCAGAAATATTGTATAGAATTTTAAATATTAAAGATTAAGAACAGCTGTTTGGATAAACTGAAAATATTCCCTTTAGACATATCCATGATCTAACCTATTTCCCACAGTGAAATAAATACAAACATTTTTTATATAGGTAGCCTACAAATGGACCTCGCCGTCAAGTTTGAACAACTTGATATACAGGGTGGTTATAAAGTCCGTTCCCCCTATTACTTTTTCTATTTGTAAGAAGAAATAAATAACCTTTGGAAAACCATACAAACTTAATACAAAGTATCTTTTGAAATTATAAAAAATATTGAGTGCCCCCCCAAAAATGGGGGATTTTAGGGGCAATTCAATTTTTTTACATTCTGCTGTCTTTGAAAGGAGAAAACTAAAAAAAGACGATAACTACTTAGTTTGTTGTTTGTTTACTGTTGTCTGATGTAATGTGGGAAGGCAATGTTTTTGTGTTAGTTTGACAGTTGTGTTAGTTTTTTGAACTGAAATATAATTAGTTATTATCTTTACAAGTGTTTTATATTTTGTTAACAAAGTTTAGTGTCATAATATTAAATGGGAAATTAGTTTCAAGAAGACATTTTATGGTAAACTGACATTACTGCCTAGAACTAGGTTATTCTTGGACTTTTTAAATAAAATATTAGTTTGTAATAGACTTAAGATAATAATATTGCATTGTGGTTAGATGAAGAGTTATCAGTTACAGGCTAAGATTGCTGGTAGTAGGTGGTCTAAATCCCAAAATACGAGGGTAGCCCGTAAAGTAAGGTTCCCATAGCGCTGCAGTCGATAATAGTGCTGTGACAGGGGTTCCTGCGGTTTTGTTGTGTACCTGGGTTCTCCACTCCAAATCCCCACCGCAACGAAGTATCTGCAGCGATCAGTCTTGGCCTGGCAGCCGTACAAGATGGAGCTCCCCATTGCTTCGCCCGCCCGGTGTGAGCTGCGCTTAGTGATTCGTTTTTTGACTGCCAAAAACCTTCTGCCTGGGAAAATTCATTCCCAGCTGTGCGAAAAATATGGAGAAAAGTGTATGAGCGTACAACATGTGAGCAAATGGTGCAGGGAGTTCAAGAACGGGCGAACCAACGTCCATGACGAGGAGCGTTCCGCGAAAATTCAAGCAAACGCAAAGTGCCGGCAAAGTCATGGCAACCATCTTTTAGAACAGGAAAGGCATATTGTTGTGCGAATTCTTACCCATCAGTGAAACAATCAACGCGGCCCGCTACTGCGAGACACTGCAAAAACTTCGCCGTGCCATTCAAACAAGAGGAGGGGTATGCTGTCCAAGGGGGTGCGTTTGCATCAGGATAACGCTCGACCGCACACCGCTAACGTTACCAATGAACTCATCGCTAAATTTGGATGGGGTATCGTCAAACACCCACCCTACAGCCCGAACGTAGTCCCCAGCGACTACCACCTCTTCCCCGATATGAAGAAACACCTGGGTGGAACGCATTTCGGCGGCCGAGAAGAGCTGGAGGAAGCAGTTCTCAGCTATCAACGCGGCTTGGCGGCAGATTTCTTTGACTCGGGCATTCGAAAGCTGGTACACCGCATGCAAAAATGCATTGAACACGGTGGCGACTACATAGAAAAATAGGAAAAAGTTTGATCTTTCCGAATATGTACAAGTTTATGCAAATAATCATGTTTTTCACTGTGAAAAATCACTGGGAACCTTACTTTACGGACAACACTCGTAATGCCGTCTGGGCGTATTGGAAGGTTTCTTAAAATTCCGGGCTTGAAGAGATAAAACAATGTACAAATCTCATTGCATTGAATGTTTAAAGGATTTTAAGATTTTTATTCTATTCTTCCGGATGCTCCAACCTAGTTCATCTTGTACCGGTCCATATAAATAATCTGAGCTTCTTTTAAATCTATATTCTAGCAAACTTAGTTTAGTTATTGAAAATTTTCCCCATGCTCCAATTAAATCAAGACAACCAAACAGGAAGAAATAAAACACCAAAATATATATAAGTCACACAGTAAGATTTAATAGAATCAATAGATGAAAACAGGTAGGTGATGAATCTTCCACAAAACACTACCGATTCTTGTAACTTACCTAAATGTTTTTACAAAACAAACAGAATTTCTGCGTTTTTCTCAATATTGTACACAAAACTTGTGGAATATGTTATAACGAATGGCAGGGATAACAATGATCGCTCTACATACAAAGTTACAGCTCTTGCAACAATGTAGCAACGCCTATACAAACTACATTGAAAAACAAATTCTCTATATTTATTTCTTGTCAAGTACCGATACGATTATTTATAAAGAGCATTACTATACATGATTCAGCTGTGTCATATAGAAAATAATCACATATACCATGACCAGTCTCCAAATTGAGGTGTAGAGTCCACTGTCGGTTGGTTTTGGAAGCATTTCCTCAGGTAAAGAACACAAAGAAAGAGAATCAAACTGTAAATGTTGTCTGGATAACAAATCATAGAATTTATGGAACAACCATTATTTGAATTTCTATAGATTTAGATTGTTTGAAATCTAAGAAAACGTGACTAAAAACTAAACTATATTTGTTCTAAACTATATATATATAACCTTATAACTTTAAATAATTTTTTATAAAATCGTACATTTTTAGCAAAATAAACCTTGTGATGACTGGCTGACTTAGCTATACACAAAATAATTTAAGTAATATATATATCTCAAATGGACATTACATTTTTTTGTAATGTAGTAACCTACTAAAATTGTCTATGTTGAAAATTATTATCGTTCTACTTATATTAAAATTATTGTAAGCTGTACTTGAGATACATATTTGTAACATTATACGATACAAACAACTCTGTTCTATTCCGAGAACGAAACAAACATAATAATTGCACTTCTTTAGTTTTGTCATAAATTCTTCATAAAAAACAGTTTGGAATATACTCTGTTAGGTTACCTTGGTTACTTGTTGAGGACAACCGTATACACAACTCTGGTTATTTAACAATCGATTTTACAAAGACCAAAACAATCGAGACAACTCAGAATAAATAGTTTAACTGTGAAAAATATTTTCATAAAAAAATGTTTTAGTCTACATCAGACTACAATACAAAGCTTTCAATCAATTCACTTATTACAAATTTAAGGGAAATAGATGCTTTCATTTATTATTTACTAAAATAAAATTATATTATTAACAACTATACACTCAAAATATATGTACAATCAAAGAGAGTATGCACAATGAGGGCTGAAGCATAAATCCAGCACCAGAATACCCTGCACACCCACGGGCCGGGGCCCTCTCGCTTCAACAACATCGGGGACAAGCATAACGTAACAACTTACAAAGACTAATAAATTGATTTTGTTCAGTCTGTACAATGATTTGTCAACATAACAAAATACTGTGGCACAGTTTCTCTTCAAATTTATACAAGTCTAACACTTTCCGCTTTTAATTTCTACATGGGATATGCTAATATAAATGTTACTTAATACATATAAATGAAGTAGATATTTGACCATAAAAAATGTGTTGTTATAAAAAAGAAACATAGCAATATAAGAATGCAACAATACATACATAAATTTTCCTATTTTAAAAATATTTACATTTATGAAATCTTTAAATATATAACATACCACGTGTTACCACAAATTATCAAAATATTCTAATTTAGATGAAAATAAACTTATTTCAATCCAGAACAAATTTATGAATGCTCTGAATGCTAATGAATTCATGAAATCATTAGACAAATGATTTTAAATTTGATCACAAAGTTTAAGTAAAATTACAATTTTTTAAATGTAAATCTTAATTTTTTTCAGTTTGTTGTTACCACTATGATTGAAAATTGTATAAAATAGAAGCTAGAAATATTATTAAGTGTGTCACTGTTTCTTGATTGTACCTATGAAGTATGCATCAAATTTCGTAAAATTAAATTAAGTTTAACCACCCTGCACAACGTTGCATGTACATAAAAATATCTAACTAACGATTAGGTATTGAGCATATAGTCTTCACTGAAACCGTCAAAGTGGCATGGTCTGCGACAAGGTTGGCAGTTGGAAGAGACGGAAGAAAAACTAAGACGGAAGAAAAACTATGCCACAATGAATACAAGGAGAAGGCAACAATACAATTAAATAAAATCTAAGATTCCTTTACTCCGTCTGGAAGCAGGGCGGTTAGAGAGGGTCCTTGGACGGGACCCAGATCGTAGGTCCGGACTGGTCATGTATCACTTCCTTCACCTTCTGGTAGATCTCCTCTGGAGTGTCACCTTGGATGATGGCTGTCAACAAGATTAAGCATCATGAGTGGTTCGCAGATTGACTTTTAACTACAGTAGACGACTTTATGTATCCCAATTTCAAATTTGAGATCGTTCACCACAAGATTTTTTGGCTAAAATTCAACCAAATTCGCAAAAGCCTACCTGATCTCATAATAAATTAAATAAAAAGTCTAGATGATTAGTCAATCTCAACCGAAGAAAGAATCCTGATAAGAATAGCGGGGAAGGGAACTGTCCCCTTCCCCTAACACCCACCAGTAATGCCTGCTTTTAAATAAATGTTATTTATATCCAGTGTGTGTTGTATATAAAGTTATGAAATGTATTTAACGAAATTAAATTAACAATTGTAGCAAAAAATAAATATGAAAACAATTATGATCCATAAAAACAACAAACTCGCATTCAGCTCACACAAATTCAGGGCATATTTGTGATAGAAAATGCTAGGAGAAGGAAAATGAAAAAATCATCGGTTTATTGAGGAATCTCATAATTAATCAAGTTTTAAAATTAAGGTTGTATTTTGGTAATTTCTGGATATAACCATAAGAAAACTTTAAATTTTAATTATAAAATAAACTCAAAATAAAACACTTCATACTATATAGGGTGTATTTATTACTTACACTAACATTCAGCAGTTCTCAACATTTGCATAATAGTCGATGATTTTTTCTCAGACCGATTCTGGACTAGTTTCTTGTAAGGTTATAATTTTTTGTTTCAGAATCTATAAATCAATTTTGATAAGGATGATAAATGACACTTAAATTTTGATGTATCTAACAATATGGAAATTGATGTATCTAATAATATAATACCTGTAAAGTATTCCCCAAACTCTTGCTCCATTTTCATGGCACGCTCAAACGTCTTCTTCGCTTGTTCTTCTGTCATTCTTTTGTTCATCTCCCTGAAAAATTTCAGGATAACTTAACCAGCGAATTTAAGCATTTGGAAAAACGACATTAAAAATGGAAAATGGGTAATAAACATAACGTTTATTGAGCACTGTCACAGAACACAACCACTCATGAAACTCAGACCCTCTTGTCTAAATTTATAACCTTGAAGGAAATTAACCTGCGATTTCTATATTAGTTTTGATTTTTTTAACATGTAAACATTTTAGTCAACAAAAAAGATAGAAAACATACAAAAATACAGCTTAAAATATAAGTAAAATTCAATAATCATTACAAACATAATAATCTAAATTTATAACCTTGAAGGAAATTAACCTGCGATTTCTAGATACATTTTGATTTTTACATTCTGTTCTATGGTACATGTGTTAGACAACATTATGGCTCATCAAACATAATCTAATGTGATCAGCTCAGCTCTCCACTGTTTCTGTATTTGTACACTCTAGTTAAATTATGAGTTTTTTAGATTAAATGACAGTGAGTTTTGTATCCCATGTCCCTCTGACCAAAACTTAGTTTCCCCACACCTCCCGATAGGCCCAACTTAAAATCCAAAGTTTTTAGCTCCATCTCCATATTCTACTTCTTTCTCAAACTCAGTGGTGTATGATTGTTTGACGGTAAAGCCACTTACATGACGGACTCCACGGACTTGGGCTTGATGAACACAGCGATGGGGTAGAGCTGTGCGACCTGTAACCTCTTGATAGCGTTGCCGCTAACGTCCAAGATACAGTGTTTACCCTGCAACATCATCAACATACTTAACATCCCTTCCTGGCAACATTCAAGTGTTTATTGTACAGGGTGGTTATAAATTTCCTTCCCCCTCAATGGGGATTTACATTTGAAAATTTTGAGTTCCCGCATTTTTGGGGCGCACTCAAAATTTTCAATAACTTCAAAAGATACTTTGGGTTAAGTTTGTATTGTTTCCCAAAGGATATTTGTTTCTTCTAACAAATAAAAAAATAATAGGGGGGAAGGGACTTAATAACCACCCTCATAACCTGTATATATAACTCAGTATAAATAATGAATATTTATACTATTTATACATACTAAACTTACCGTGAACAGTTTCTAGTGTACCAACTTTAGGTGATGATAACTTGTCGCCTGTCTAAAACTACAAGTTCTTCAGAGTGTTTATAAACAAAATTATTTTTGAAAAAATCTCTAAAACAGGTATAACCAACTCAAAGAGAACATCTGAATTCGTAATATACATTTCATTTCCACTTTAGTTAAGGTTTGATAAAACTACTAAGAAGACACGACTATCTAAAAACATGACATGAGCTGTTGATCACGGCCTAGCAAAACCCTTTTCTCAGTCCAACACCATCATCCTTGTCCAGGATTATTGCTTTCTTGTATTAAATTATTCAAGATAGCTGGAAATAAATTTTGGTTATAAATAGCTATTTTATATACATTGTAGGCTTATCAATTACAGTTGAGCATAAAAAATCCGGATGTCAAAAATCTGAACCACTCGATAGGTTTTTGTAGCATGGGGAGGGGGATGAGTGACACGCCAAGCAAGGCGAGGCAACAACAAGCAGTTATTAGTGTGGTTAGTAGCGTTCAGTTACGTCTTGTAATTTGATTGGTTTACTGTGTGTTTGTTTACATTATGACCTCCTTATCAAGTACACTGAAAAGGAAACTTATATTTCTTACTTTTCAAACTAAAACTGAAATTTTGAATAGGCTGCAAAAAAGGTGAAAGTGTGAAGGTGTGTTTGTCTCATGCAAAAGATTATGGAATGGCCTACTGGAGTGGAACTACTGTAGGCCTAATTATGTGTTCTAGAGGCATTTGTAGGTTATGTTCGAAAATCCGGACAAATCGATAATCCCAACTACATACGATCCCAATTGTTTCAGATTTTCGACTCTCTACTGTATAAACTTAATAAAAATTTGTTAGCTGTTAAATTATTTAGATACAGTAGACTCCCGATTATCCGAGGCCCGGTTAACCAAGCCGCCGTATTAACTGAGTTAGTCCTCAAAACATAAAAATGAATTCGAACTCATAAAAGTATAAAAGACAAGAACTGGATTTTATTTGTAACACATGCGATATTTTAAATAGATTGCTGTTGATAGTTTGAGTAATGTGCCTCTACTGGTTGTTGCTAGGACTGTTTAATTCTAAGAATTCCGCTAGTTCTTAAACATCGTTTTTTCGGTGAGTCTGAATCTGCCTTGATCAGCAGGTGTAGTTTTTCAGCATTACGTTGGCCACAGGTGACGTTACAGTACATCAACTTGGTATATTGTGTTTGTTTTGTTGTGTTTATTGAATAGTGTTATCGGTGGAAAACGTGAGAATTGTGGTCTCTTTAGACACCAAGTTTAACACTTTAAAATGTTTATAAAACGGTGAATTTATTGAAAATGTGGCCGCCGAGTTAGGAGTTGGTGAAGTGACTGTTGGCGATTGGCGACAAAACCAGAAAGAAATCGAGAAAATTTTAAAGGTTTGAGTGGAAATAAAATAATAAACGTTCGCTATCTTAATAATAATAAAGTACGTCACATGAAATGCATATTTTCACATAATTTACACAATAGTACATAAACTTTGTATTATCCGAATTTTACCCATATCCGAGGTGGCCTCGGTCCTAATTACCTCGGATAATCGGGAATCTACTGTAATTTAAAATCATAACTAGTCTTGCACACAATATCTTGGAAAAAAAGTATGCCATTAACAAAATTATTTGATTTTAAAACCTTAAGAAATTAAAACCAATATAACTTAGCACAAAAGCGAAAATGAGAATAGAAATAGCTGGAATATATATTGAAGTAGATGTTGGTGTGTTTACCTTCTCAGCCACCTCCCTGACAGAGGCGACGGAGGTGCCGTACAGGTTGTCGTTGTACTGGCCCGCCTCGATGAACAGATGGTTCTGGATGTCCTTCTCCATCTGTTCACGAGAGGCTACGAAGTGGTAATCCCGCCCATCTACCTCGTACTCCCTCTTAGGTCTGGTAGTGTCTGCACAAGCATCCATCCAGTTAATGTCAAATGTTGACAAGTATTTCATCCAATACATTTTTTCAAGGTGTGTTTAATTGATGTCAATCGTTCCACAGTTTATTCAACACGCGGATGTCAAAGTGGGAGAGGTTAAGTGATCTTCAGTCTGTCTCGCACCTTTATTTAATGAGGAGTTACAGTGCAATAAGCAAAACTAAAAACTCCTTAAGGTCTTATAAAACATAATAAATTATGTGTATCGTATATTTATTATTTTTTTGTTCTTTATAATACATTGATTACTAGCAAAATATCTTTAATAGTGTCTTGTGTATTAATTAAAAGTATTTAAATTAATTCACTAAAATTGTTGTTTGAGTTTTTTTATTGTGAAGCTATTTTTAGTTTTTTATATAATTAAAGGTTATAAAAATAGTTAAACAAAAGTGGTATGATATAATTTTTTTGAAATTCGTTAAATATAAATTGTTAACAAGGTATTTGAAAAGGTGAAGATGGCAGTCACTCCTCGACCATCCACCTGACACAAGGGACCTCGATCAACGGCGGGTTAAGGTGGGCCCTCCCACCACTCTACCGCACATTTGCAAGCCAAATCGGGATTGCTCATGGTGGGGATTTAAACCCGTGTACTACCGTTTGGCTTTAAAGTTTCGCTCGTCAGCATTACGCCTTGACCAGTTACGCTAAGTACCACTGTCGGAAAAAGCTTTTTAAGTGGCTATAAACATACTCTAGCGGCGGAGCAGTGAAATGCTAAATGACCCAGTGAATAAAAAATTCACAAAATTGATGACAGATGGCACTACCTGCATGTAATCTGCCTGGTCACTAGTTGTTGGGTTTATTTTTAAGACTTTCAAAGTACTTTAAACAGACTTATTTCTACCATCAACTAAACTTACTATTGCAAATGAGAAAACGGGTTTACATTTTCCAATATAGTGTGGAATATTTCATGTAAAAAACTAAAACTATAAAATGTCTACATGCAGTAAATTTATTTTACTCTACCTATACTTTGGCTGTCCACATAGACTATAGATCTGGGCGTGGTATGTATCAAGCAAAGATACAGGCGAGTCAACACAGTATCAGGTGGACAGTCCTGATAAAAATTTATTCACAACACAAGCATCCGAAACATGACCATCATCAGGTTTGGAGTCTGTTACGCTACAAAATACGCCATTGACACATCTGAACATGTAGATACTAGGACGGAAATGTGAAATTCTACATGCTGTGTGCTCTATAAAATGTTTAGAACGCCAGTACTCACGTGGGACGCAGGAACCAAACTGATCCGGGAACTCAGAGATAAGGTCATCGTTGATCCTGTCCTTGAGCGGGCCAAGGATGATGACCGGCCTTGTGTAATCGATCTGCAGCTGACTCACTGGCTCATACGACAACACCGTCTCTTCTGTTCCTGCGCACCAAGCTGGGTCAGTAGGGGAAGTGGACTTGCTGCCTGCTTTACTAAAGCCCATCGTAAACGTAATCTAGTTGACCGTATAGAAATGTTTTTGTAGCAGAGAAATAATTTGCTTTGGTTTTACTCTACACAAGAAAAAACAATTTTTGCTTTTTACCCCATTTTGAATTTCACATAAAAAAAACCAAAAGAATAGTGTAAGATCAGTAAAGGCAATATGTGAAATGTGAGTTATTGGCTAGAAAGTAACATCAACAAGAAAAGGTTGTACATGACTGATCTGCCTAGAAAACAGGTTTTTGTAAGATGTAATTGGTGTGGTGGGTCAGGAATAAAATGGTGTCAGGAATAACAAATAGAATGTTAGCTTAATTGTTATTATGTATATATATATATAGGTATGTGTAGGTATATCAAAATGAAACAATAACTTTTAGATGATAAATGAAGAGGAACAGATTTTATATTCCTAAATTGAATATCACCAGTTGATTGTCCTTAAATTTGTACTTTGTAATTTACAGATTCTTGCCAAAAATGAATATTAGCTAACTTCTCAAAATAAGACAAGTTGAAATGTAGAATTCAATCTTCCGATAAAACGACCTTCAAGTTCATTACTTATGAAATAAATTTGAAAAATTTCCTGCCAATGAAGTTAAGTTTTCAAAATTTATTTCAGAATAAAACCCTACCTGAAAAAACTCTTACGAAAAATAAGGATGAGAGGTTACATGACTGCCACAAAAATATTTAGTTTTTTGGATGAAAAACAGCTGTTAATAAAAACTTGGAAAACAGCTGAAGATTGTTAATATTTTAACATAATTATTAATATCATTATAAAATCAAGTGGTTTAGGCAAAAAAGAGATGAGTATGTTCTAAACAGCTTTGAATTTAAATAAATACAGTTAAAGTTTAAATTTAGAAAATAATTAGTACGAGGGGGTAGCCAAATGTATCTGGAATAGCATTACCGTGGCTTTTGTAGTACAGGATTCTGCCACTATCACCTGTCCAGGGCAACTCTTTGCCAGTTCAGAGCCATGCAGGGCGTTGGTCCGGTACGTTCTATTCGTCTGTAATGACTGTTTTTGTTGCTGCTTTATTAGCGAATTTCCCATAGGGAAGAAGCTATTACCGTAGGTCTCATGGTAAGACTTAAGCCCGAGACCATGTTTTTTTTCGTCTTTAGGTGCCCAGAGTCCAAAAACAATAGTCGTTAAAATTTATATATATATATATGTATATATATATATATGTGTCTGTTAACACGATAACTCTCGTAAAAATGGTCCGATCGAGACCAAATTTGGAAGAGACGTGTATTCCTACAAATGCTCGGACGAGTTCGTAAACCAGACATATCGGTCAATGGGAACGGATAGTTTGGGGGGGTTTTGTACCCCGAAATCAGGTTTTTTGCGCTTTTCACATGTAATTTTTAAAAATTTCTAATTTTATATTTCACCATTGGAATCAGCTTAAAAAACTACACAATTAAGTTTCTTAAAGTTTTTCTCTATCTCCAACGGTTACCGAGATATTATAAAATCTAAACACAGTACGTTGTATTGTGGGGCTCCAATGTTAGTCTTATGGAGGATAGGGAACTTAATATTTCCCATATTAATCAATATTTTTGGATAAAACTTGATATTTAGCTTCATGTGGTTGAGATCTATTCATTTATGCTTAAAAATCATAGTTTATGTGTTTATCATGGCAGCAAACCTGCATACTCTTTTCCCATGTTAATCATATAGGGAATAGGCAAAGTCCTTTATTTATGGACAGATGTTGATGAAAGTTGGTATAAATATTAAGATAAAAATTATTCATGGTAGAAACGACTTCTTTCAGTGTTCCTCAGAGCAGCTAACCTGCACACTCTTTCCTATGTTAATCTTATGGAGAATAGGCAAATAATTCTCATGTTTATGGACATATTTTTATAAAACGTCATATATTAAATTATTGATTTGGAAATTCGCTGAGTACGCAGGTCTGCTGCGACGGGGGTATTTTTTGTTTTGTTTTTTATAAAGGCAAGTTTTAGTGAACGAAGTGCCACTGTGAAGTTTTGTTTTCTACTCAGTAAATAATCTACTGAAACTTTTTTAATGTTGAAAACTTCTTTTATAGTTGATGCTATGGAGAAAACTCAAGTATATGAGTGGTTTTCTCAATTTAAAAATAGTGACATGTTGATTAATATCAAATCTCGTCATCAATTCAAATCAATTCATTCAAAATGTTGAAGGAATTTGAGAGGCTTGATTGCTGTTTTGTGTCTAGGTCGTAAAACATAGCTCAATGATTCATCATCAGTTTTATCTTTGAATGAAAATGTAGATCAGTTCTGAGCTGTTCTTTCAGTTCGTAGCATATTTTGACTCAACATGCTTTTACCTTCTCCCCATATACATAGTAGTATATGGAGAAAAATTGTGTTGTTTTCGTCAACATTTTCAAATTTGAGTTGAGGGTGGATATATACGTTTTGGGGTCCCCTGTATCCAAAAAAGTGGGTTTGGACGTGATGTCTGTCCGCCCGTGTGTCTGTGTGTGTGTGAATGTGTACAGTGCCACAGCCTACCCCGTTGGTCCGATTTGGATGAAATTTGGCATGTATGTATATATTCACGGTATCTCCAGGCGTTTTCTCATTTTTTTGAATTTTTGATTTTTAAGGGTAGTTCACCCCTAAAAACCCTTAAAAAATGTAAAAAATCCAAATTTCTCAAAAAACGGCTCTAACGATTTTGACTAAAATGTTATAGTTTATGGTGCACAGAGTACTAAATAATTTGACACCACCGCATGTCTGTAAAAATGATGGTTCAAAAGTTATGGGCTTTTAAATGTCAGAAAAATAAAATTTTTTAATTTTCAGTGAAAACGATAAAAGTAAAGTATAATTTGACTGGCACCATTAAAACCAGCTTAAAAAACTAAACAAATTAGTAATTCAAATTATTTAACTACGACTAACGGTTCCAGAGAAAAGTTAAATTTACTGTCCATGATAAACGCAGTACGTTATCTGAAAGCACCCAATGTTATTCTTTTGGAGAATATTAAAAAATCAATTTTTTCCTTATTTTCCAACCGTTTTCCATGAAACTTGGTATGAAGCGTAAGGTCAAATCACCCAACAGAACCAACTCAAAAAAGCTTTGTATTATCGGGGGGGAAGGGGGATGTTCCCCCATACAATTCGAACAATTAATTTAACTTTTTCTCTCTTATTTTTATTTGCATAAATGGGATGATAATTTTTGAAACAATAAATTATTAAATGATATTTAGATAAACTTTGAAGAATATGACAGTTTTATTACAGATTTTCTTTTTTAAATTGACTTAAGGGAGAAAGTATGTGTCAATCCACTGATACAGTTTATTTTGATTGTCATGCAGAACACGAGGAACAAATTCGGCAGCAATGCTTTTATTCCTAAGTCTTCAATTAAAATTCGCTAAACCAAGCTCCAAGATGAGTTCCTCCGTCGAAGGTAAGTGAGCACAGTCTCTCAAATTATTTCAACATTTACATCGGGGTGTTCACTTATGCCACCATAAAAAACGAAGCAGTAGTGAAACGATAGTAGCAAAACCACTCACCACTTACGAACAGAATGTGCCAGTTCAACAGCATGCACGGCTCTGAACTGGCAAAGAGTTACCCTAGAAGGGCACTAGTGGCAGAAATCTGTACTATAAAAACTCAGGTCACGGCTATTTCAGTTACTTTTGTTTGGGTAACCCCTCCTAAAATTTTTTTACTTACTGTTAAATACATAACAAGTTAACAGAAGGCAAAGTACTTTTATTTTTACTGATGGGTTGAGATTTAGAATTTACTCACCTCTTAAGTCATAAAAGAATGTTATGATTCGTATTAAGATATAGAAGGCAAGTTATGCGTAGGGCAAGGGGAGTAAGGATAACTCTCTTAATGGCACTTACACTCTGACTATTTGAAGCCTTATCACTTGTAGAATATTCCTTGTGAAATCAGGGAAATGGAAAGGTAGAGGAAAGAGATTAATTTAACCCAACCCAACAAACCATTATTCCAAAATCTTTCATTTAGTAGTTAGTTATGTATTAAAATTCATAATAATAAAGATCTCCTTCAATAATTAATTATTAAAAAAAATGTTGAGTAAACGTTGTTTTAGATTATAAACAATTTCTAAACAGTGTTTCCATGATCTATAACATTATGTTCATTCATTGAAAAACTATCTGGTCGTCAATGTTTCTGCATATCAAAGTATTTCTTGTGTAGCTAATACATTATGATATTTAAAGAAAAGTGTGTTAAATTTTTAAAATTTTGTTTTAAGTGTAACCACATTTTACATAATAATATAATGTTACCTAACTTACATGTTACCTTTCACTTTTAAAGACAAGTTTTCTAACAAAGACAAACCATAACCTAACACAACATCAAGTGTTAGTTAAAAAACAACAATGTGAGAACATCAAGTTATTTTGATTATCAGGAGGATACACATACTCAAACTTTAATATCTTTTTATTTATAATATCTCTAAATGTTTGAATAATTCTTCATATTAGGGTGAGGCATAAAACTGTCACTGATACTTCCATTGAAGTTTTAACACTATAAAGTTTGCTACTTAGGAGGTTGACTGATATTCGTCTAAAAACAAAACTTCTAACCAAAAAGTGCTGTTCAGTTCTAATCTGAACCTAGAGGTTTGGGTTTGGTCTTATCTAAGTATCACTAGACCAACTTATATTGTCTCTAATAACTTGAGGATATCATAATGTGAAAGCTATTCGAAAATAATCTTTGAAAATATGAAAATAGTATCATGTACGAAAGGATTGAAATGCAGAAAAATGCTGCAGTCATTTATATGGTCGAAATGTATGAACAGTAGGCTAATGATTTACATACACATTTTACAAACTTAAAAAAATAACTTTTTTATACCTTTAAAATATTTTAGATTTATCACTAAGTACAGAAAAAATCAAATTATAAGTTCATTACTGAAATTTCAGTGCAACTCAACTATGCATGTCTAACACATTGAAAATCAATTATCTATCTAAATTCAATCAAAAAGGATCGGGAACCAAACCAATCCATTCCGGACATATAAAATCACATTAAAATCCAATTCACAGACAAAGGTGAGATCACAATTGTTGTTACGGTTAGGTTAGCTCGTGCTACATGTGACTCCAGCTAACAACGACATTCGGGTTGGCTTGCGTTAGGCAGTCAGGGCACACCACACTGATATGAAATGGAATGATCCTTACCAATAAGTATTTCTATAAAGCTAATGCTGCTTAAGCTAATACCTTCAGAACTTGGATCGTCTTGGGTATAGCAGAGCATGAACGCTGCAACAGAAAAGCACGATTAAAGTTGGAGTTGACGAACAAATGGTGTTAATAAAATTCTATAACTCTAAGTGTTCTATAATTCTATAACAAAAATATGATTATGTCGCATGGAAATTATAAGGTGGAGGTGAAGGCATATAATATTGTTGTGTTATATTATAGAATGGTAAAGCATGTTATGAGTTACTTGAAAATAGATTTACACTATAAATTTTCTTATTTAGTAATTTAAAAACTTATGAATATTGCTACTTCAATTTCGAACAGTTCTAGGCTATAAATATTTAATGAAAATAAAACTAAAAGGCAGCAAGATTAACTTGAAACAAAAAAAGTAAAATTAAGTTAACAAATTTTTCTCTCTTCTGAACAAGTCCCCTGTAGGAACGAACTAACAGTTTTTATATGTCTACTTCGTGTATGGTTCCAATCTATCACATAAGTTAAATTTCTATCCCTTACCTTCTCGACTAGAACTTTACGAATATTGCTGTACTCTTGTGGAGTTCAGGTAGTGAAGGTTACAGATTTACAATTAATGTTTTAGTATCTGTTTGTCAAATAATCGTCTTAGGGGTTTCAATCTTTTAAGATATGATGATCATGATGAACAAAAACTATAAATCAAAAAACTAATTTAAAAAAATTATTAATTGGACTTCAACTCATTTTATGCTAGTGAACACCTGAAAATTGACTTCCATGTAAAATAAAAGAAATCTTTTGAAACAAATGAAATTGTGTAAAAAGGATTTAGAATTTAGACAGTAATATATGTAGTATTAATAATGAAATGTAATGATAACATAATATTGATATGCCTGTGTTTAATTTTTTTAAATGAAAATATGTATTTTTACAAATGACATAAATAAGTTAAAAACTTCTGTGAATATGAAAAATTATTCAAATTTGTTCAATGAATAACATTTTCTTAAGAACCATAAATATAGAAAAAATTCAAAAACAAAAACATTTTCAGAATATTCATGCGAAGGTGAGCAAACATTTATGGAACATACAGGATGTAAAACAACATGCGGTGCGAAACAATGATAAGAACGTTTACCTGGTAAAAGTGAATGTCCCAAGCTATTCAACTAATTGTTCTACACATATAATCGGTTTTATTTGTTGCTACTCTACAGTGAATAATGATTACGGTTATCTTTAACTGCTAATAAAGTATTTTAAATTTAAATGGAAAACTTGGAGTCCTTATCTCTTATTCATTACTGAATTAGAATCATGTAATCCTTTGATGGTTTAAGAACTAAATGATTTAAGTAGTTATCCTTAATTAAGTTTTTATTATAATCGCACATCATAAATTACAAGAGTCAATATTAAACTGATATACTCTAATTATTTTACTTATAATTTAAGTCCTGGCACACATTTTTACCTCAAACTCTCTTGCAGACTCTTGCTGTTCAGGAACTACTGACCTTGAAAATACACTATCCCATTTTACGATAAACTGTATAGATTTAAATAAAAATTGACAAAGGTCAAATTATAACCAAAATTAATGATTAGGTTACTCTAAATATGTTGACTTTAATTTTAAATGCTTATATGATATAATTAACACAACTTGATTTGGGGATTTGTTTTAAGGCATGGAGATTATTTTAACTATTCTGTTGGTTAAACACAAAGGTATTTTAACACGTTTAATAACTCTCCATTTAGAAGTAAAAATAAATAAGTAACTACTACATTGGAATATGAATGCAAACCAACATGGCCAGGTGGTTGAAAAACACTACTGAACCAATGTTTTGAATGAAACAAAAAAAACATAAAGACGAGTCAGTGATTAAACGAGCACAATTTGGAACCAATAAGCCAAGCAGTGGTTATAATATTTTAATAGCATTAAAACCCAAACCCATAACCAATTAATCGAAAAGCATGAAGAAAATAGCTGATGATTAAAGTTGAAAAGATCTTAAGGTATTCAAATACTTACGCAGAGATGTAGAATCTCCTTCATTGGACGGGGTGGTGGGGGATTCTGGAGGGAAAGAGAGAGATAGAAAAAGACAAAACCAGAACGAACACGACATAGCAGGCAAGCCACATTCAACAGTTAACAAAACACAGTGGATTATCATGTTACCAACTGCAAGGATTAAATAATCACAGTTACCGAGACATTTATCTCGGACATTATTACCGAATTTTGGTCCCAACCAATTTAATTTGTTACACACATTTTCAAGAGGATTATTTAGAAAGAAACATTCAAGTTAAAAAAAGGGTAGCAGTCATGTCTGCAGTAATTATTCATCATATTCTGGTACATTTATGTGGTAATACAGTTAATAGTAATACGTTAAAAAAGTAATATTGTAAATCACAAACACTTAGTAAGTGATGTATTCTATCAAATAAAAAAAATTTAAAAAAATGAGACAGTTAAATATCTGTGCTAAATGATACATGAACTAATCGTAGGTGTATGAAATATTATTGAAGTTTGATATGTTTGGCAATGACTTCAATTTAACCCTTCAACGCCGGTTGACCTACTGTGCACACACTGGCAATGACAGGCCAGCCCCTGGTTGCCGTACTCTACACACATTTGTCACTGCTGCATTTTGCCGTTACCTTACGCGATTTTTGTTAACTATTTGGAGATAACTTCACTGGAGAACACTGCCTATGTTTCTAGCATAATTGTTTTTGCCATTCTGCTGTCTTTGAGAGTTCACATCACTCAACAAAACCAACCCACCCAAATTAGTTTAGTATTATTGGAGGAGGGGAGGGGTTTCTCTGATAAAATTATAATAATTAATTTATCTTTGTTTCTCTTGTAGTTATTTTCAGAAATTGGATGATTATTTTTGAAACAAAAAAATATTAAATGATATTTAGATAAACTTTAAAGAATATGATAGTTTTATTACAGACCAGCAGTAAGCCCCGTCTTTTGTACGGGTTGTAGGATCAGTTTAACGAAAAAAGATTATCATACCAAAGTGTAAACCTGAAATCCTAAATAAATCAGTTCAAAGAAAATAAATAAATACCCTGGTTTATAATTTAGCATTACTTTACAATCAAATAGATTAGAAAATTTTTTATACAGTTATTAAAATTAGTTATTAAATATAAAAAAACTTTAATATAGTATAATTTCGAAATGGGTTTAATATTATAATTTCGAGAAGACGTCGCAAAATGCCTCCTGGAGCGTCACAGAGACACAATTTGAGATAAGACTTCTTTCGGCTTCTTTAACCCACCAAACGTAAAAATAACTAAAAAATGAATAACTCTGAGCAATGTATAGTCAAAACTTTAATAATTTTATTTATATAGATAGTTATTTTTAAATTTGCTGTAGGGAGAAATATGTGTCAGTCCACTGAAACCGTTTAGTTTTAGTGAAGTTAAGTGCCTTAATAGTAAATTGTGAGTGGAAAATTTGTTTCAAGAAGACATTTAATGGCAAATTGACACTGTGAGTACTTCCCAGAGCTAGGTTATTTTTGGATGTGTTCAATAAAAGAATATTAGTTTGTAATGGACTTCGATGATAACATTGCGTTATAGTTAGATGAACAGTTATCAATTACAGCTTAGATTTGCTGGTAGGAGGTGGTCTAAATTCCAAAATAATGCCGTCCGGGTGTGTAGGAAGGGCTTTTAAAATTCAGAGCTGGAAGGGTTAAAGTACTATTAATATGTTTTATTTAATTTAATTGAATAATTTTGAATATTGAGTGTTGTGTTTTACTACAAGGCATTAGAAATTAATATTTTCCAAAGGATGAAGGACTTAAAGATTCAAAACAGATTATTTAAACCCAAAGCAGTTAGTAAAGTAAATAATGTTAAACACATAAAGAAATATTAATGATAGCAAGCATATATTTAGATCAAATTACAAGAGATTTTAGAAAAAAAATACAAAATTCAAATTCAAAAACTGTTATTTTATAATATAGTATTTTACTTTTATTTCTAATAAATAAGTAGATTATATTTGATCTATCATCAAAATATGTAATGATTAAAAAAATTTAAAAAAGTTGTCACAAACTTTTATCATGAAATAAAAACCTAAAAAAATTTATAAAATGGAAGAGTAAATGGTATAAACAATTTGAAGACTAATTAGTTTATAGTAAAAAAGTCTGATGTAAAATGAAGGGAGCATGTTATTTTGTTAGGGCACTATTACAACAATAAGTAATTGTAAGGAATTGGTTACGAGTGAATAGAACATGCATATCATGCTGAAACATATAAAACTGGATGGCTGTGAGCAAATGACTGACACAGTGGAACACTTAGCTACAACCTAAATAAAAATTTATAATTAAAACCGTGTAAAAACGGAAACTTATATACGCTATTAGCCAATTAGTACTTTATAATTATTTATTGCATCACAAAATTCTTTCCAAGAGGCCTTCTGGCAACTATGGAAGAAACAAGATACAAATTAACAGAATTCGTAACAATTTACAGCATTACTGGCCCTGAGTAATATTAGTTTCCTCTTATTTTTTATATTTTACAAGGATAACTTAAAGAACAACCATCATGAATCGGTTAGGGCACTTGTAAGAAAGTTACAATCCATGCATAAATATCCTAAATCATACACGTCCTGGGGTGTACAGGTACTTGTCATTAAATTTATTCAACCTCAAAGGGTTATTAGCAATTAAACTGAAAAATAACCAGGCTAAATTTTTTGATTTGTATAGTTTCTCAAGAAGTTATATAGTTTGTTTCTTCAATGTCTTACCAAAAGACCTCCAGGCTTATCTTCTCTTACCACTTTTGTTTTACGTGAGAACTTTTGTAAAGTTTGTGCTCCTGTTTAGACGATCAGTATTACACTGAGTAAGCTTCCACAGTAATTAGAACTAACTACAACTGTCTGTAAGCACTCTTGTTACTTTCTAGGGTTAACATTTATCTGATGTTGCACAGTTTAGGTAAGGCTCAGTTGCATAAAAACTCTTTTAGTTGTAATTGATTTGTACCAAGCCAACGACAATTCACGATGTTCCCTCAGTTTAATCCGAACATTACCCAAGTTCTACTATTCCCTAAAATAATAAAACTTTTAACAATTTAAGTGTAAACATTCACTTTTCAGTAACCCCAATAAATAATAATAATAATAAATAGCTAGTTAAAAATATCAACAGGCTCTACAACACTCTTGATACGAAATTAATTAGTACACATACTGTAACTGAGTATTAATTATGATTTCCATAGGTATATGAGTGCCTACTCATACTCAATCCACTACAAGATCCGTTAAATCTGTAGTCCAAGTTTAAAGCAGATTATTTATTGCCAATCCTTACACCATGATGCATTCAATCGGCTAACATTATAACCCTCTACAGGGAAAATCTCTAATATAAATCCAACTTCGTTAAAGATTTTGAAAATTGTAAAAGCGTTAAAAATAAATAATTGGATACTTACGTTCTTGATCTGAACCGTCTTCTGATTTATCGTCTTTACTCTTCATGAAAGGGAACTTTCGACTGAAGGAAAAGTTTTTCTTTTTCCTATCTAGGGTAGATTGCTGGAAAAGTAAATTTTTATTAGTAAGATAAACATTGTATAGTAAATGCATATAATTCAGAATAGTCTTTCAAAGTAGCACATTATAACTGCTACAATCTTCTCAGGATGCTAAATTATTATGGCCTTTCACTTAATGGAGTCAAGTTATTTTCTTCTTACCTACGCTGTCAAGTACTCTGGGCGGTTTTCTAAGGAATTCAATGTCCAATCTGGAGTCCTACAAGGTTCAAACCTGGGACCAAAATTATTTTGATCTTTATCAATAACATTGTTGACTGCATGAGGTTCAGTACTTTTTTTCAGGAATAGGTCAACAATTAAACTTCTATATATTTCCTTGTCAGATCTAAGTTATAATTTTTTTTATTTACAAAAAGTTATTTATCAGATGCGACCTATTTAGAACTTTAAGGCGTACCCACCTTATCCAGCATGACAGGCATGTGTCCTTGGAACTTGACAGTCCTGTCCCTGGCCCGTTGCTTTCGCTCCCACCTCCTCTTGGACGGAACAATGCCGAGGCCCTCCGTCGCGCCGTCGCTCAACACCCGACGCGCCTGCCACCACTCGTCGTCGCTCGCATTGGTTACATGAAGGATGTCGCCAAAGTGGAATGCCAACCCTCGCGATGGCAGTCCGTCATCCTTCAAAGGGTCATAGTCGAACAGGGCTCTGAAACGGACGACCAACGTTATACTCAATAACAAAGTTTGCATAAGAGAGACCTCTTTAAAAAATTCACAAATTGGCTACCTTTAAAATAATAATTTAGCAGTTATTATTTTAATAATTATCTCATAGTATTTATCTTATAGTTTTATCAAATTACCTATGTCATCATAATATCAACCCATATTATAATCACACTTTACATTTTGATAGCAAAATTTTCCTAAGCGCCGGATCCCAGGAAAGGCAAAAACGTTTACCTGGTTCATGTTAGCCTTTGGATTATTGTTTAACAAAAAGAAATGATTTGAAATATCTTGTAATCAATAACCCAATAACTGTTGCTAGATATAACTACATCAACAGATACAACACATGTTACACAGACAACTTGTATTAGACTTTTGCCAGGCAGTGTCGTGTCACATTTGTTCGCCCATTTACATGTTTATGCATTTTAAGTGTGGTTTTTAATGATAAATTTTAATGTAATAACTAATCTTTAAGTGGAGCAAAGTGATCCAAGCACAATCACATCTTACTCAATAGAGTTCCATGTAGCCAAAACTAGTTATACCAAGCAACAACCGACAATTCTCTGATGATGTTCTCTGGTGTGGATTAACGTCCACAAGACTGAATACTATGTTTATCTGCAAATACCATTCTCGTAATTAGAGGCAAAAGTGATTCGGAACCTAAGTTAAACGGAAGGTCCCTTGGATGTTGTTGGGCTATTAAGTAACAGCACTATCTAAGGAACACATCAGTTTTATTCAGTAACAAAACTTCAAGATTATGCCAGAATCATCTTACACTCATTTCTCATTCATCTAATCTAATTGGGTTACTTAATAGCAGGTATTTTAAACCATTTCTTTTATATAACTTTGCTAAACGTCATTGTATGACTTTGATTAGCCACCTCAGCTACATCTTGTTAGGTTAGGTACCTGACATAGAGAGAGCGTTTCTGAGAGGTACGCAGCAGAGTGCCTGTTGAGGAGGAGATCTGCCCCTGGGACATCTGCTGCTTCAGGTCATGGATCTTGGCCTCAAACCTGTTGTAGTCCTCGGGCCGGTACTGAGCCACTATCGTCACCGTCTGACCGGCTCCCTGCAAAATATTTATAATTTTAAAGTGTGTGATTCTTTAAATTAGTACTCTATCACCCCTTATGTTATATATAGTTAAGAGATTAAAATTAGGTTGCAGTCAAAATACCAGAAAGTCCTTAAGTTATCCAGTGAGATTACCTTGATCATCCTTGTCTCTCCCGAGGGCTTGATTGATTCCTGGCTGAGCCTGAACACCCTGTCTGACCAGAATTCTCAGAAGTAGTACTTATTGCCCTACTGTCTACCTGGGAAGTGTGAAGAGTGCCCTGGGAGAAAGTTGCTTACTTGGCATGGTCTTGAGATTTGTCGAGCAAGAGGATGTATCATCCTGGGATATATACCCTGAAATGAAAGTTGGGGGCTGCTACCTCGGATAAATCCTTTCATCGTCTGGGAGACTTGGGAATTGATGAGATGCAATATGAACACCTCTTAGGGTGCTGCATGACCCGAGCTCTGGATTAGTTTGGAGGTTTCTTTTACCTCTCGGAGCATTACCTAGACTGTCCATCTCCTACTTTTTGCATCCTAAAGGATCCCTTCTTAACAGGTGCCTGTATAATATTTCGCAAGAAAAAGTGGCTAGCCAATTTTTCTGAGGTCTCCTAATATTCTATAATCTATGTGATTCACACTGACCAACAACATATATTTTTCCCTTCTACTCATCTGCTTTCAGTAACAATTTCATGTCAAATCCAAGACATTGTTTGGACACTTATACAAGGTATTAATTAAAGTAAAAAAGATTACAATTTGAATTTTAAATCTATGGATACTTTGTTTAACAAAAACTGTCCACAGATGAGGGAGAGAATACACTTTTCATGTTACTTTACAGAGCCTATGCGCCACCACCGTGCGGCCATGCCAGCAGATCAGCCATCACCGTGGACGGATTTTGTTTAATAAAGTATTGTTAGGTTTCAAATAAAAAGATTTTGAACCGCTGCCATTTTGAAAATATAAAAACGAACTATATGATACTTATAAAATATTTTTGTCTTTACTCAATAAAGATGTGAACAAATTTTGGTTTCAGTAGCTTAAATAGCTCTTTAGATGTTACGATTTTTGTACAAAATACACAATGACGAAGGATTTTTGTGTACACATGTTTATGGGACAATTTCTGTTTATTTTGATGAACAGAAATTGTGATGCTAGGCCATCACTCAAAGTTTGTTTCCAACTTTGAACACCTGAACACCCTGTATACTTATTTGTTTAACAGCCTTAAATGTCGTAACAAATGTGGTTCAAACATACACCACTGTACAATTTTTTCTGATTTTTAAGTTCCCGTAGTTCACCAGTTTTGACAGCTCACCTTGAGTGCCTGAGCAGCCTCCTCGTGGGTGGCACTGCGGAGGTTGATCCCGTTGACACTTAGGATCTGGTCACCCCGTCGGAGTTCCCCGCTCAGATCAGCTGGTCCCCCTGCCAGGATGAACGAAACAAAGATGCCCTCGCCATCCTCCCCTCCCACAATGTTGAAGCCCAGTCCTGAGTTGCCTTTGTTCAGCACTATCGTTCTCACCTCCCTGCAACAAGCAAAGTTAATGTTGCTCATCACTGGAGAGTGAGGTGTTGGTCAGAGATGGTCAGTCAGAAGTACTCGTGATCTGACTGGAGTCGCCTGCCACTTGTTTGGAACCAGCAATGTTTAAATTTCAGAGCCAGCACCTTATCCTTAAGCTAATATGTCAGTATAGCTGATTTAGCCATGGGGTTAGCTTTTGGAATAGGAAATTTATACAGGAAACAGATTTCTCAACCTTATATAAATTTAACACGACTTAGGCATACAATGAAAAAAGGGTTTCTCCCTTGAAAACATGATCATGAGACAGATGCTACGACATGGGAAAATAAATAAAACATTGAAAGAAATCCAACACAGTTGAATACCTTAAAATATAATCACCTGTCTGCAAATTTGACAGATAAGAACATGGAAATCTGCAGAAATTAACCCAACAACTTTTGAGCGTATTCAATAAATTTGGTCAAACACAATAATGCCAATAAAGTACAGACAGCCCTACTCACATTATGCTGGAAGCCCAATGTACTCTTTTTTTCATAGCATCCATTCGCAGGGTTAAAACTGTGGAAAAAACCATCGGAGAGGGCGTGACAGAGACGAAACTATTGCAATAAGAGATAACTGTAACTAGAACAATAACAATGACACCTGGAGCGAAAGCCGGCTCACAGCTCACATGCACATGGGACGAGTCGCGACTGTGTATGGGACGCGAGGTGAGTTTTTAATTAAACCGACACTCAACAGAACGCCACCTCTCGCCAACGGCTGTTCACTTTATGTCATTTAGATCCCAATTTTGATGCGGAATTGTAATGACAAAATCGTAATGAGTTTTGTAAACCAGCCCGGTTCAGTCAGCTTTACGAAATTGTCCATGTAAAACCAGTTATATGGCCACGGGCTTTACAACCTGCTATGATTCGGTTCAGTTGACAAATTAATAACTTATAAACTAATAATGTTTTTATAACTGGGATTCGCTGAAAAGTGGTTTAGTAAAAAAAATTACAACTAAAAAAATAACAAAAACTAAGAAACTATACGAGTAAATTTGATTGAAACTAATGACAGTTCAATATGAAGGTTTTTATTTAAATTAGAAAAGGATCAAAAGAAAGGACCACTGTTTCCAGGTATTAAAAGAAATTAGATCATTCCATTAGAAATTCCATCAATATTTCCAACTATTTCTGAAATCATGAATAAACTGTATAAGCTTATATTGTAATGTCTAATGATTTTGTAAGATGTAATAAAATATAAAAATAATTCACTGCTTCGATTATTAAATATGCAATACTAATTTAAAATCATTAAGCTACAAATCACTAATGAAGAATAGTTACCTAGAGTTCATAAAATGTTTACGTTCTATGTGTATATAAAATTTATAAGATTCTGCAATACATCTGCCATTTTTGAATTTCAGTCCCAGAAGAGCAATTCTAAAAACTCTGAAACAGGCTTCGCTTCAACCACAATTTATAAAATGAAGATAATATGGAATAAATTGATAGATAAATAAGTTAATTTTAAAGAAATTTATCAATGATCTATACAATAAAAATGTTAAAAAACCTTTTTGGAATGTGGCAAATTATTGCTATAACAAATAATATGCCAAAAACCATCAGATTAAAAAGAGAGATTAAAAGAGAGAAGATTAAGAGTTAAAAAGTAGCTATACAAAAATATTAATTTTTGTATAGCTACTTTTATTTTTCGTATTCATAAGACTTAAAGACCATGTTATTTTTCGTCTTTAGGTGCCCAGAGTCCAAAAACAATAGTCGTTAAAATTTATATATATATGTGTCTGTTAGCACGATAACTCTCGTAAAAATGGTCCGATCGAGACTAAATTTGGTAGAGACGTGTATTCCTACAACTGCTCGGACGAGTTTGTAAACCAGACATACCAGTCAATGGGAACGGGTAGTTTGGGGGGGTTTTGTACCCCAAAATGGGGGTTTTTGCGTTTTTCACATGTAATTTTTAAAAATTTCTAATTTTATATTTCACCATTAGAATCAGCTTAAAAAACTACACAATTAAGTTCCTTAAAGTTTTTCTCTATCTTCAACGGTTACCGAGATATTAAAAAAATCTAAACACAGTACGTTGTATTTTGGGGCTCCAATGTTAATCTTATGGAGGATAGGGAAAAATTAATATTTCCCATATTAATCAATATTTTTGGATAAAACTTGATATTTAGCTTTATGTGGTTGAGATCTATCAATTTATGCTTAAAAATCATAGTTTATGTGTTATCATGGCAGCAAACCTGCATACTCTTTTCCCATATTAATCATATAGGGAATAGGCAACCTCCTTTATTTATGGACAGATGTTGATGAAAGTTGGTATAAATGTTAAGATAAAAATTATTCATGGTAGAAATGACTTCTTTTAGTGTTCCTCACAGCAGCTAACCTGCACACTTTTTCCTATGTTAATCTTATGGAGAATAGGCAAATAATTCTTATGTTTTTGGACTTAATTATACGATCCCAGAAAATAAAATAATAATGTAATTTCCTTGATAGCAATTTCATATTTAATTTGACACCTCAGCATCTTTTCACGACTATCGTGCAACCAGCAATGCTGCGGCAAAATTAGCACACTTCTTATAGGGTACAACAAAGTATTTTGATGGTAAGCCAGGTTAATCTAGTGAATTTTATTTTCAACACATTTTGCACTGTATTATACTCACAAGGCAACAACGTTACGTTCTACTCATATAGCCTAATTAATCATATATTCAAAGCAGTAAGCGTTGACAACCTATCCGCGCAATGGACGTTAAATTATAAGGCTTTACGGCCCAGGAGCCAGCCAGCCAGGCCGAGCTACATTCAAACAACGCAGCTTAAGTTATGCCTTGCGCTAAACCTGCCGTAAAAGCAAACAAACCCCAAGTCAAGATATCGTAAATCTTTTATGTTCCGTTTGAAATATGAAGTTCGTCGGATTCAATACACGCCATAAACCTTAATTAATTCAGTACATTCACGTTTTATACGCTCATTTTACCGCACATAAAATAGGGAAAAGCTTCGACGAGGATTTTTTAAAATCATTCAATGTTCTGAAGTGACTTAAAAATAAATTATAACCTATTATAAATTATAAATTATAGGAAAGGGTATCGAGGTTTGCTGCTGTTAGGAAAATCGAAAGTATGCATTTTTAACATGAACAATTTTTTATTTTGACCATATACCAAGTTATATGTGAATCTGATGATATAATGACATGATCACGCTTGAAGGTTTGTTACTGATAAACAAAATAAATAAGTAAATAACGAATCAAAACGTCTTTTTTAAGTTAAAAAGTATAAACAATCCTCAATTTTGCTGAGAATATTCACAATTTCATTTCTTAAGACAAAGACAACACAATTCCAAAATTGTGTGATTCACCAAATAAACACGATTATTATAAAACGGTCACAAAATTATCTGGCCCAATTTGAGGTAACCAATAATTTATTCAAACAAAACATCTAGTACATGAACCGTATGCGTTACGTTGACTATTAAAAAATTAAGTTTTGGAATTAAATAAACATGGCTTTGGAAAGTAATTCGGTTGTTGGAAATTTATGAAAAAAATAAATTCATACATTGGATAGTTGAATATGGAAGCAATACGACTGGTCGATGACAGGGTAATGTGTTGTATTGTTGTCAAGGGAAATCCCGCTAATATATCAAACACCGTCCTACTTCTGACGGAATTTCATCATACTGTATATTGTAACTGGCTTAACAGGTTATGCATACACCGCTGCAGTGAGATATCAATTTAATTTAGTAAATTAAGATTATTGGAGGGAAAAAAGAAATTTAAAACTACGATTTATTCGATGATATTTTGGTTTTTGACTAAGATTTGAGCATATAGTAATTAGTACCTGGTGACCGAGCTTTGCTCGTATAAAATAAGACATGTATTATAAAAATTAATTAGAAAAATTAAAACACATTTATTACTCAATGAAAACATTTATGTGGTTTAAATATAACCCCTGATGGGGATGGATGGAACTCGCTTCGTTTTACGAGGCCAACGGGCTACCACTAGACTACGGCGTTTACCAAATGAGCCACGCCGTTTAAAGTCTTTTAGCCAACCTCAATTAATTGTTTTAGACGATCATTTACTGTTTAATTATCCATACAGTTATTATTAGCCTGTGACCAACTGATTTTGTTAGAAACGGAATGAGGATTTTATAGCAAAAGAGAAATTTAATTTACACCTATTAATTGGTTTGTTACAGTGGCTTCAAGCGATATAATGAATAAGTTTTCTGTTAAAACACGGAAGATTTTGGAAATACTTTTTTCTGCTTTTATTTCGCACAGTTAAGTTACCCTTAAGTTGTTACAAATTGTTTAGTAACCTGATAATTTTGCATTTATTTCATACATAAAATAAGTATTTATGAAAAACCTCTATTCACATATTGTTCCCCGCCGTCTTCAATCAAGAACTGTCAAACGGTTATAAACAGATGTTTTGGTTTGTATTGTTTACATTTGATTCTCCATAAGCGTAATGTTAAATTTTTGGATTTTAAACTTAATATTACAAGAAAACCAGAATTTTCCTGGACATTGGACCTATTTAGAACTTATTTTCTACTCGGAAATTAGTTATTTCCAAAATATAAAGAAATTCCTTAGAGCCGTTTTCGAGATCCGTGTGCAAATACAGTATATATATACATACAAACCTTGCTCGTATTACAGTATTGGATTATTGGCCATTTATTATACAGGTATTTATATGTTGACGTAGAGTTTTCAAGCTCTGGGGAAGGAGGCTGTTAGCAACTCACGTCATGCAACTATTGTAACTGAAGTGACGTCAATGGTTATAAGGAGAGATGTTTATAGGAATTGAAAACATTTCCTTTAGACACATCTATCATGTAAGCTATTGCCTTAGGGGCTTATAATACAAACTAAAAACAGAAATTAAAATAACAATTTTACCAAATATGTTTCTTGCTATAGAAATCAAATCAAATCTATTTTAACATTCATTTTATAATCCTATCTAAGTTAAAACTAAATGTGTTTTATAGTTTTTCGTTCACTGGTTTAAAGATGGCTGTTTCAAATGCAAGAGTTGCGGGACAAGAAGGAAAAAAGTTTGTATTTACTTCCCTGTGGGAAATAAGTTAGATCATGGATATGTCTAAAGGGAATGTTTTCGGTTCGTCTAAACAGCTGTTCTTATAACCAAAAATCAATACAATGGCTCTGGTAGTTTCTATGGAAACGGGATCTAAACACTTCCGCTGCACTTTTTGCGTTACACAAATCTGCTAGTTCCCACAGAGCTTAGCCATATCCATTAACGCTTTCTCTATTGAGAAAAGAGCAGCAAATCCAGGATACAGAACTGGACGCACAACCGAAAAAATTACGTTGACCTCAATGTTACGAACTCTAAAAATTGATTATTGATAAATTAACCGAACAACCAAAGCCATCCGGTCACCTGATTGGGCAATAAAGCATTATACGATTCTTTAAAATGAAGAGTGTCATTACACTTCAACGTCTGCGTCACACATTGTCTGTTCGTTTAGTGTAGGTCTACTGCCCGCATGTTGCGAGTATCAAAACTTCAATCGTGCTCGTTAATACTGTTTAATATATCTAATATGATAATCTATTAGTAATATCGATTAAATGATGCTTTTGACATCAGACAATCAGCTGATTATTAATATCAAAAACCAGATGGAAAATGTCTTTTAAAGTTAACGAGATCACACCAGAGAGGAACGGATTATAAGGAGAGGAGGCACCTTATGGGACCTCTGTGACGCCGTCAGGTGTGTCATTTGTCATTAGTGTCATTTGCGACACTAGCGCTATCTGAGGATGGCAGTACCTACTACGTCAATTGGCGGTACGATGTACCGCCTTCTTCCTTAAAATAGGCGTGCACTATCTACTTTACTATCCGTTCATCTAGGATCACACGCAGCACGCTGGAGTGACTAGAGCGAATTTCATATAACTTATATTATTCAGATAAAATAAACGGTACCAGTGGACTGCCACATACCTTCTCCCTTAAGTAAATTAAAAAAAGACAATCTGTAATAAAACTATCATGTTCTACAAAGTTAATCTAAATATAATTAACAGTTCTGTCTAAGGAACATGTCAGCCTTAGTCAGATACCAGACTGAAAGATCGCGCCACAATCATCTTACACTCAATCCTCATTCATACTTGGCTTAAAATATCTACCTTGTGGCAGGGTCGCCATTTCAATACGATAATCTATAAAGGCTTTTAACTAAGAAAAAAACACATACTAAATGTTTTGAAATTATTTCAACAACTAAGTGAGTTACACCAATTTATCTATTTTCCATAAGAATTACATGGGCAATGAGTACACATATATACTTGTATATAGTATTTAGAACGACCCCCTACCCAAACGTGTTCAGGGAGGTTGGGTTATACACTTGTATCGTAGTTAACTGTCACCATGCTGGTCCTGTGAATAACTCAATTTTCCATAGGAAATTCGCTAATAAGTAGTAAAATGTTTGCTGTATTAAGTTCAGTAGTTAGTTGAGACGGAAGTTTTTCGTACTTCCCTCATTTGACCCCAGCTTGCGCCTCACTTGACCGCGGTCACTTCGCTCAAGCTTCGTACCTGAGTTAACTGTGTCATCAGCTTTCATACAAGTGGACCCCACACTGATGCAAAATACATCCGCTTTTAGTTAGTTGGCAAGCAAGATTAAAACACAGCCAAATATGAAGCAGCTTGAGGAAACAAATGATTAGATTACTGTGTTTGTGTGCTAAAAATAATCGCGCTAACGATTTGGCGAAGGGTAAACATTAAACAATACTCGATCAACGGAGGTCTGCGAGTCTGGGCAACGTAAGGACGACGGCCTCGCACTGGAAAATATAATTGGCAAGAAGACAACTCACATTAGCTCCGAACGGATATTTACACCGGATTAAACAGTGATTAATTATTCATATTCTCACATTTATTCCATTGTCTGGCAGCCATGCGATTTATGAGCGCAGTTTCGCTTACTTGTTTGTTAACTAAAAGAGAAAAAAATGACCGACAAAATTTCAGGAACACAATTTATCATAAATATTTTTACAACTATTTTTTCTCTGATAATGTCTTACAATCTTGTCCCACAAGTGTCTAGTGGAAAAAAACTCGACGAAACTATTTACAGGCAAGACGTTTAGAAATTAACTTATGTATAAATAGTTCCGATTAATCTTTCGTTGCTAAATAAAATGATTCACGACAACCTGGTAAAAATGGAGTTAGTAGTAAAGGTTCTTTTTTTGGTACCGACGTACAAACAAAGAAAAGTAGTGCAACGATGATTAAATATAATTATGAAGGACATGATTAATAAAAAAAAATTCCATTCAAACATAAAAGAGTGAGCAAAGTCAAATAAAAATGTTTGTATTTACTTCCCTGTGGAAAATAAGTTATATCATAGATATGTCCAAAGGTAATGTTTTCACTTCCTCTAAACACATGTTAACTTTAAAAATTCAATAAAATAGCTTGGTTTCTTGGAAAGTTTATATATTTTCCTCATAGTGAAAACATACGAAAGATAAAACATATTAGAAAACATTCCTAAAAAACAAATAAATCAGTGGTTAATTACAATTTTCAAATCCAATAAACAACGAAACAAATGTAATCTTTATAGGAAAGAAACAACAGCTGATTATTATAAAAAACGTAAAAATAAACATTGTATTATCAAAAAATATTAATGACAAAATAAAAATATAAATACATACAAAACGTATATATAAATAAAAATATTTTTTACAGTACACATTTACTTCATATTTAACATTAATGATGTTCAGATGGCAATTAATAAAAGATACATTTGCTAATTAAAGTAAACCAATCAGCTGTACTAAGAAATCAAATGTTTTCATTGTAACAATTTGTAAACAAACTACTCTTCATAAGGTACATTAGAAATTTTAAAACGCATAAAATGAACTTATGTTTTCAAAATATTATTCACTAAAAGACACATATAAAATAACTAAAATTCATGGCGATCAAAATAGTTTTGGCAAGCATAAAAATGTAGACATACATACATACCGAAACATTCAATTTTATATATCATAGATATGTCCAAAGGTAATGTTTTCACTTCCTCTAAACAGCTGTTCTTAATCTTTTGTATTAAAAATTCAATACAATAGCCCTGGTGGTTTCTATGGAAACCTGTTACATATTTTCCATCTTAAACATCGCCAACACCCTCCCTTAGAGCTAAGACATATCCATTTGAAAAGGTGTGTTATTACTATTTTATGTTGAATGCTTGAAGGAAGTGAATTAAAGTGAGCGATTTCAAAAATTTTCAATATCACAAGCGATTACATAATGTAAATTGTAAAAATACAATAGTTACATACAAAAAACATATGATTAAACTATATGATGCTACAAAGAAATATTGATTACTGTTCATAATATATAAATGATATTGTGTTAATGTCATAATGTCATCATGTTTTAATTATCTACCATACCACAAACACGACGTCAACTAAAACGTTTTAAGTCAAATTGGACTTTCAACAAAGTAATTAAAATTAAATCAGTACAAGTTAGGAATTTAATTAACGTCACATTGTCGGCGCTGTAACCGAAAGTAATTGACTCGGAAGTGTAACAAAGTTGCACTTGAAGCCTTTGAAATCGCAATTATTTTTTAAAACAACTCAAAATAACGTTTCGCACGAAAAGCTCGTTCTGAAGAAGCGTATTGCCTTTCACGAAAGGTTTTGCTGTAAATATCCAGAAGAGTATAGCGTAATCAATAAATAACAAGTTATCTTTATAACAGGAATTATTTGTATTTCAAAAGATAACAGAAAAGTTAATTACATGTGAAACAGTAAATACTGAAATTAGTCTATTATACCTAAATAATTTTTATTTAAATATACAAGTTTCATCCATCTGTATAAATAAAGGTATTTATTCCCTAATGATTAATGGGAAAAGAGTAACATTGCTTGCCATGATAAACTATGATTTTTTAGCATAAAAGGTGTTCTCCATAAATTGTTAAAAAAAAAATTATTAGATAATAATAAATTTTGTATCTGTATCACAATACACTCTGTGTTTAATTTTTTAATATCTTTAGATATAAAAATTAAGGAACTTAAATGTTGTTTTTTTAACACAATTGTATATAAAATTTAAATTTTTAAAAAACAATGTAAAACGAAAATTTTTAAAAACTAAACTAGTAATTAGAAATTTTTTACAATCTTTAAATAACGTCACAGTCTGTAACCTATTACGAGGTTAACTGTCAGCAAATAATTAATAATTATTAAATTTTAAAAAAAAAATTTTAAATATTGTATCGCACCAAAGAAGAAAAAGTACGTCTGTTTGTTCAAGAGAAAGTAAACTTTTTGTTGTAAAAATTAATCTACCCTCCATAAAGCCTCCCTAACTGGCTGGAGTAACTTGTTACGAGGGTTGTTAAATCAGAAAATAACGAGGAGGGGAGTATCGTAGCGTCGCAAATAACAGCAAACAGCGGCGTCGTGCGAGGCCCGGGGGATAACGTGTCGGAGTAACGAGCCACGGGGTAACGGGGGCAGCAGACCTGCGTACTGCGTACTGCGTAGGCCTACTCGGTACAAACCAAGCTCCACCATACAGTACAGTATGTTAACAAGTTATGGAAGTTTGGTAAATTTACGTAGTCTCCATTAAAATGGAGAACGAGTAAGAGAAACATAGGGACACGAGGCACAAAGAATGTAGATTTCCAGCAGTCATTAAGGGTTGTTTTTTACTTTCTTCCATTATACATAGTACATGGAAAAATTATTGTTTACGTAAAAATGTTAGAATTTGAGTTGAGAGTGGATGTATCAGTTTTGGGGTCCCCCGAATCCAAAAAAGTGGGTTTCGACCTGAGCTCTGTGTTTGTTTGTGTGTATATAATCTATATGTTATACAATCGCCTTATCTCCAGGAGTTTTTTTAAATGTCAAATTTTTTTTCAGTTTCCCGCGAAAACAATAAAGGTTAAGTATAATTTGACTACCAACATTGAAACTAGCTTAAAAACTAAACGATATTAGTATTTTGAATTATTTCTCTACGACAAAGGGTTCCATAGAGGAGTTAAATTTACTGTCCATGATAAAAGTAGTACAGTACGTTGTCTGAGAGCGCCTAATAATATTCTTTTGGAGAGTATAAAAAATCAATTTCTTCCTTATTTCCAAACCGTTTTCCATGAAACTTGGTAAGCAGCGTAATGTCACATCTCCCAACAAACCCACTCAGCTTGGTATTACCGGAGGGGGAGCCCACCATAAAATTCTAACAATTGATTTAGCTTTGTTTCTCTTGTTGCAATTTTCAGAAATTGGATGATTAATTTTGAAACAATAGATTAATTAATGATATTTAGGTAAACTTTAAAGAATATGACAGTTTTATTACAGAGTGTTGTTTTTAAAATTACTTAAAGGAGAAAGTATGTGTCAGTCCACGTATACCGTTTTGTCCTATTAAGAAATGGTAGAGCTATCACCGTGGTCGCCATGACAACTTCTAGGACAATGACGAAAACATAATGTTATTCTTATGGAGAATAAACCAATGTACTGCTCGTACTTCCTCAGGTGACTAAGCCCATAGATTAACTTAAGCTTAGTTATTATCATCATAAGTAATCCCCAAATCGATGGAAAGTCGCCTAGTATGAAAGTCTTCTGGTACGTGGTGTCTGTCTTTGTCAACACAATTGGCATTTTTAACATCTTGATCTTGAAAACAATCCGAACCCTGGTTTTTTAGTCCGGAATCAAACCGGTGACCTAGGGATTATAAGGAGCTTACATCTCGTACGTCTATGCTGCACTACCGTTACTGCTAGTGTCAAGGCAAGTTATAATTCATAAAACTGTTAAACAGTTTAAGGGCAGCTCAAATACGTTTCAGAAGACCCACGGTGGCTGTGCAGCCACGACGGTAAGTTAAAATTACAGTGACGTCATTAACTGGGATTCACTCGCCGTTACTTATTGGTCACAGTAAACTGAATGGGTAAAAAAGGAACAATCTACTCTCAAACCGTTGGTATTGGCAGTTGACCCGGCCTTGACCCGCACCAGCATCTGTGTCAATGAGGTGAATAGCGACTCACGTCAACCACCACGGCGTCCACACGAGCTGTCACGCTCGGCTCACACGCCTCTGACTCGAACACTGACATATACGTATCACGATTATGACTACAATCCGACGTTTCGTGCATATTCAGGGGATTAGAAAACTTATAATATGTCCCGCACTTCTCATGGTAGCCCTAAGACCTTTCAAGAAAGTATGTATTAAAAATCGTATGATTTTCTTGTACTTAAGCTTTTCAATAATTTTAAAGTAATTTAAATCGAAAATGTAAAGGAATTATTAAATTGAACCGTTAAGACCCAAATTTAGATTCAATTTTTTTCTTTAAACACACTCAGATCTAATAATGATGAAACCGATTTTGAAATATTTATCTTGCATTTATTTAAAACTAGCACACCCGGTGAACTTCGTAACGCCTAACAGTAAATACATGTTAACTTTAAGATTAGCCATGTTCTGAAGTCGAACAGTATTTACGGCTTCGTTGGGATGGATGGATGAGATATTCTGGGTCGTGGCATACCTGTAGTTAACAACAATACTGAAACGATAAGACATATTAGTAGAATTCCCACAAATCATATAAATCTGAGTGGATTCATTCACAATTTTCTAATCTAACCTAAACCTAAATCAAACCTAACTGTAATTCTGCTTTTATAGGAAAGATTTAATTTTCTGAACCTAGGCATTGTTCTGTACTTGCATAATCTAACATTCATTAATTCCACTCGCACAAACAAAACAAACTGTAATCAATTAATTTTTTAAGAATCAAAAACATTCGCGGAAAATGAAGTTAGCTGTCGACTGGCGAAAGTAAAATATTCACATTATTAATGTAAGCAAATGATCAAAATGCATCACCTTTTTCTCATAAGCTTAACACACACGAACTTTACAAGTCAGTGGGGCTTAGCCCTAAGCCACAAACTAAACATGCCTATAGGCTACTCGGAGGAGAGACTAATCTAAAAAATGAATGATCATTAAAATCTATCTAGCCGTTATTGAGTTATAAATGGTGTAATAAATAAATGCTTTTGTCAGTAACACTTATCTTGCTTGTGCCAGAGTGGTAGGCGCGCCCCAAGCGGCAAACACCCACCATAAAAGCATGTTTTTTATAAACTCCATTAAACTCTTAAAAATAGAACACAGGAATGCGGTAGGCGATTCCGATGGTGTGGTCCCCTTGGTGGGTGGGAGGGTGGAGCTCAACACATGGCTGATTGACTGTGCCTCACATAGTTTACTGCTACTACTATAGCACAACGGCACATAGTTTACTGCTACTACTATAGCACAACGGCACATAGTTTACTGCTACTACTATAGCACAACGGCACATAGTTTACTGCTACTACTATAGCACAACGGCACATAGTTTACTGCTACTACTATAGCACAACGGCACATAGTTTACTGCTACTACTATAGCACAACGGCACATAGTTTACTGCTACTACTATAGCACAACGGCACATAGTTTACTGCTACTACTATAGCACAACGGCACATAGTTTACTGCTACTACTATAGCACAACGGCACATAGTTTACTGCTACTATAGCACAACGGCACATAGTTTACTGCTACTACTATAGCACAACGGCACATAGTTTACTGCTACTACTATAGCACAACGGCACATAGTTTACTGCTACTACTATAGCACAACGGCACATAGTTTACTGCTACTACTATAGCACAACGGCACATAGTTTACTGCTACTACTATAGCACAACGGCACATAGTTTACTGCTACTACTATAGCACAACGGCACATAGTTTACTGCTACTACTATAGCACAACGGCACATAGTTTACTGCTACTACTATAGCACAACGGCACATAGTTTACTGCTACTACTATAGCACAACGGCACATAGTTTACTGCTACTACTATAGCACAACGGCACATAGTTTACTGCTACTACTATAGCACAACGGCACATAGTTTACTGCTACTACTATAGCACAACGGCACATAGTTTACTGCTACTACTATAGCACAACGGCACATAGTTTACTGCTACTACTATAGCACAACGGCACATAGTTTACTGCTACTACTATAGCACAACGGCACATAGTTTACTGCTACTACTATAGCACAACGGCACATAGTTTACTGCTACTACTATAGCACAACGGCACATAGTTTACTGCTACTACTATAGCACAACGGCACATAGTTTACTGCTACTACTATAGCACAACGGCTAGTTTACTGCTACTACACTACTACTACTACTATAGCACAACGGCACATAGTTTACTGCTACTACTATAGCACAACGGCACATAGTTTACTGCTACTACTATAGCACAACGGCACATAGTTTACTGCTACTACTATAGCACAACGGCACATAGTTTACTGCTACTACTATAGCACAACGGCACATAGTTTACTGCTACTACTATAGCACAACGGCACATAGTTTACTGCTACTACTATAGCACAACGGCACATAGTTTACTGCTACTACTATAGCACAACGGCACATAGTTTACTGCTACTACTATAGCACAACGGCACATAGTTTACTGCTACTACTATAGCACAACGGCACATAGTTTACTGCTACTACTATAGCACAACGGCACATAGTTTACTGCTACTACTATAGCACAACGGCACATAGTTTACTGCTACTACTATAGCACAACGGCACATAGTTTACTGCTACTACTATAGCACAACGGCACATAGTTTACTGCTACTACTATAGCACAACGGCACATAGTTTACTGCTACTACTATAGCACAACGGCACATAGTTTACTGCTACTACTATAGCACAACGGCGCATAGTTTACTGCTACTACTATAGCACAACGGCACATAGTTTACTGCTACTACTATAGCACAACGGCACATAGTTTACTGCTACTACTATAGCACAACGGCACATAGTTTACTGCTACTACTATAGCACAACGGCACATAGTTTACTGCTACTACTATAGCACAACGGCACATAGTTTACTGCTACTACTATAGCACAACGGCACATAGTTTACTGCTACTACTATAGCACAACGGCACATAGTTTACTGCTACTACTATAGCACAACGGCACATAGTTTACTGCTACTACTATAGCACAACGGCACATAGTTTACTGCTACTACTATAGCACAACGGCACATAGTTTACTGCTACTACTATAGCACAACGGCACATAGTTTACTGCTACTACTATAGCACAACGGCACATAGTTTACTGCTACTACTATAGCACAACGGCGCATAGTTTACTGCTACTACTATAGCACAACGGCACATAGTTTACTGCTACTACTATAGCACAACGGCACATAGTTTACTGCTACTACTATAGCACAACGGCGCATAGTTTACTGCTACTACTATAGCACAACGGCACATAGTTTACTGCTACTACTATAGCACAACGGCGCATAGTTTACTGCTACTACTATAGCACAACGGCGCATAGTTTACTGCTACTACTATAGCACAACGGCACATAGTTTACTGCTACTACTATAGCACAACGGCACATAGTTTACTGCTACTACTATAGCACAACGGCACATAGTTTACTGCTAACTATTAGCACAACGGCACATAGTTTACTGCTACTACTATAGCACAACGGCGCATAGTTTACTGCTACTATAGCACAACGGCACATAGTTTACTGCTACTACTATAGCACAACGGCACATAGTTTACTGCTACTATAGCACAACGGCACATAGTTTTACTGCTACTACTATAGCACAACGGCATAGTTTACTGCTACTACTATAGCACAACGGCACATAGTTTACTGCTACTATAGCACAACGGCACATAGTTTACTGCTACTACTATAGCACAACGGCACATAGTTTACTGCTACTACTATAGCACAACGGCACATAGTTTACTCATACTACTATAGCACAACGGCACATAGTTTACTGTACTATAGCACAACGGCAAAACTGCTACTACTATAGCACAACGCCATAGTACTGCTACTATAGCACAACGGCACATAGTTTACTGCTACTACTATAGCACAACGGCACATAGTCTACTACTATAGCACAACGGCGCATAGTTTACTGCCTACTATAGCACAACGGCGCATAGTTTACTGCTACTACTATAGCACAACGGCTCATAGTTTACCTACTACTATAGCACAACGGACATAGTTTACTGCTACAATATAGCACAACGGCAACATAGTTTGATACTACTATGGGCACAATGCGAAATATTATCTATTATTTACTCATTGCTCATATTTTTTAATACCAACAACAAAAATATTATTGAAACATTATTTTCAGAATTGAAAATTTACGTTTTATAAAAAAATATTACCTCAATCCCTCATCATCCGGGGACAGAGAGGGCTTGAGTCACAAAAGTCAGAGATGATCCGACTCCGTTCTGGTTTCGATCCAACAACTTCTGTATTGGGCCATCAATGCGGAAAATATTCGATGCATGACATTAACGTTTTATTGTGTTGTACATTAGCAAAAAAGGAACAATTTCAGTTAACCTTAAGAATTTACAATGCCTCCACAGCATTGGAATTTTACCATCGTAAGAGCCAATGTTCTCTCTGAAACATTCCTACTTTCAAAAATGATTTTGTCAGTATTTTTTTGTGTCGGTCGTTTTTAGATATAGTTTGTTCATGTGTCCAGTGAGTGTAACTACGACAAGTGAAATTCTAGTCACATATCGCTTGGCATTATAATGCCATCTAAATGTCATTAAGTTCAAGTTTGTCAGTTAAAAAAATAACTTATAACGATGGTTTAATTTAACATTGTTCTTATAGTAAGTGAAAGAAATATTACGCAGGTATTACATAAGAAAGCGACCTCTGGTTCGCTGGTTCTCTGTTACTGTGTAAAGTGACAAACAGGTGAGAACTTCAATCACGGTCTCTGAATCCATTCGATACTCGGTTGCTCCGTCGACCGCGCTCGCATATCGAGTGTCGCCGTGTGCAAAGGTCGGGGCGGTCGTGCCGCGAAAGCCGCCACACCTCCGCTCGGCTAATTGATATTATAAATATCTCGGGCGGGTAAACACTTTCCCCGTGGTAGTGACCCTCGCCGCAACACACCCGCCACCGCACGACTTTCATCACACCGCTCCAGGTCCCGGCCTGATGACAGGCTCGGCACCTGCGACGCTACTGGGCGGCCAACGCTCACCTACACGTCCAAGGAACGTACAACTCATGCAAATTTACATTTCCAACTCTACATAATTTAAATACAATTGTATAACGTGCCAAAAGTATTTCCATCTATATAAATAAAATTAGAGTTTTGTCTGTACATTGCTCAGAATTATTCATTTTTTAGTTATTTTTACTTTTTGTGCGTTAGAGAAACCGAAACCGGTCTTATCTCAATTTTTGTCTGTTTGTCTGTGACGCTCCAGGAGGCATTTTACGCCGTCTTCTCCGAAAAAAAAACGGGAGAACCGATTACAATAAAACTTATTTAATGTATTCTCTACATTCCAGAGAAGGTTTATAAATGCTTGAAATCGCCCGCTGCCTCATGAAAAGTAAATAACGAGCATTTAAAAACCCAATTTTACGCGATATTACTCGCATTTTGATTCAGATTTCAATGAATAACCTACTGGTAATAATCAGCTGTCTTTGTAGTTTAAAGATGTAATAGAAATAAAAGCAAACAGCTGTAAAATCAATATTAGTTAGTTTATATTGGTCATTGATTTTAAACCCATTTCGAAATCATACTATATTAAAAAGTTATTTTAACGTATAACTAATTATAATAATTGTATAAATGTTTCTAATCTATTTAATTGTAAAGTAATGCTAAATAATAAAGCTGTGTATCGATTTATTTTCTTTGTATTGATTTATTTAGGATTTCAGGTTTACATTTTGTATGATTATCTTTCTTCATTAAACTGAATCCTACAACCCGTACAAAGGACGGGCTTACTGCTAGTTTTTGCAAAAAAATAAAACCTTCTTAAGACTTGTGCGTGGGGAGGGCACGGCTAGATGCTGAGAATTAAAAAAAAATAAAAGAGAGAAAAATAAAAATTGTCTTGTAGATACATTTAAAAAGCATTTGAAAAGAGATGTATGGTACGACGGTAAACTAATTTGCATTTATTTATATTTCTTACATTACCTTTCTGAAATGGCGGCTGACCCAATTATGTATTTTAAGCCAAGTACGTGTGAGAAATGAGTGTAGTTGGAGCGCGCTGGTCTAGGGGTAGAACGCGGGGCTTTGGTGCCCAAGGTCCCAGGTTCAAATCCCACCAATGGCTTTTCGCTATGCGATAATGCCGCAACCCACACAGGGGTGCGAAAAAAGCCGCTACGGCTGAAGTGCCTAGGGAGTAATCCGTCCCTTACAATAAAAAAAGTGTAGGTGATTGTGGTGTGATCTTGTAGTCTTATTACTGACTAAGTCTGAGATGTTGTTTCGACAGGGCTGTTAATCATCAAACTACAGGGACCTACAGTTAAACGTGGCATTCGAACAACATTAACCTCTGAATTACGATCTGGTCTAATTATGAGGATGGTCTTTGTGGATGAACGTAGTATTCATCAGTGCGGACGATAATCCACACCAGAGAAAATCATATCCATCCACGATTCGTGATCTCAAAGTAGTTGTATTACAGGATACGCCACCGTCCCAGTCAAATTGTTGGGTGGTGCTCGATGATTGAACTAAATGAAATAACACGTACTGTGTGTCGATGAATCATCGGAAAAAATACAAATCGACAAACAAGTAAATAAGGACAAAGGACTATTTGGCAGATTGTGAAATGTGGCTGTGGCTCGCGATGACCCCGATGGCGATGGGGACATTGCGATTTCGTCGTCCTGAGGGCGAGATCACGACCAGGGTCAGAGTCAGAGGCGGGAGGCCGGCCCTCCCACGCTCATTACGCGACTGTTCTTTATGCTTAAACACAGGAAACGCTTGCTAAATTGTTATTGAATTATGTTTATAAATCTATAATTGTCTATCCAACTAAAGTAGGTGGTTATTTTGCCACGATGTCAAAAAGTGGGTTCTAAAACGTAAATGTAAATTTGAAAATTTCTTACAATTTTCAAAGTGTGTTGGTGAAAACTTTTCGAGCTAAAAGGTGGTTAATTCGCAAATTTGGCGGTCTTCATGCAAAGAGTGTGGGAAACCTACTTATGCTTTTGAGCTGGAACTTTAGGAACGTGGATGAATAACAGATCTTATGTAGTAACTATCGTATGTTCATTGATTTTATTGGTTTGCTCGCCTAACTAAGTGTGGAAAACATAAACTGGAATATGTTTTTCTCTTCATTCCTCGTGGTAATACTGGTAACATCCTACGATCAAACAACATAAATATCCATCATTTTAACCCTAGGGTGAGGTTTAAATGTACCCTTTCCTGCATACAACTGAAGTACCGTCCACACGAGGTGACTGCTCTCTAAGCCTCCCCAGTCCCCGGCTCGCCAGGCTTCTCTGTAAACGTTTTATTTCTCCTTCCCTCAGTTAATCCCCTTAATGCCGTTTACTTTCCCTTCTACCAACTCCACTCATTACTAGCTGTCCTTTTTAATCAGCTTTTCCTCAACAGACCGCATGTGATTAGTTTGCAGCCTATCTGGAACGGGGAGTTTCG
Source organism: Nephotettix cincticeps (assembly GCA_023375725.1). Classification (NCBI taxonomy): domain Eukaryota; kingdom Metazoa; phylum Arthropoda; class Insecta; order Hemiptera; family Cicadellidae; genus Nephotettix; species Nephotettix cincticeps. The sequence continues at coordinate 73,854,883 of CM041790.1, forward strand.
CCACATTAGGTGGCCACATTGTACAGGTACGGGATTACCACCACCAGCTAGATTGTATTTGCTTGTTAATCGCGATATGAACGCCATCATTAGTCAGCAAAGACGTCACATCTGTTTCGCTGCGGAAAACAACGGATAAACTGTTACAACGGTAAGCCCCCTCAAGCGCTGATTGAGTTGTCTCCGATAAATTAAAGCAGCAGAGACGTTAGTAAAGGTGTTTTGATCCCGGCATAACATTTCTGCAATTTAAAATTTTCCCTAATATGCAATTTTTTCACGTAATTTTATAGAACTCTTTCCGTAGTTAAATGGCACTAATTATCGAAACATAATTTTGATAAAATGAAATAAAATTTTGAAATTACTGTTTTTTTTTATTACGGCATTTATTTTAATATTTTACTTCTAAAACGTTTACTGTAACAAAACTAATAAACAGCTTCGCACAATTTAAGAGATTTAGTCTCAGGTGCATGCAGGGGCCTTCTGTTGGATTGTGTAAAACTCAACCTGACTGTAAAACTCGCAGAAGGGGTTTAAACATACCTCCATTGTTCTTTTTACGTAGATTCCAGGAGAAAGACAAAACATAATTAGAATCTAAACATTTTAAATTAATTATAATTTTTCCACAGTGTTCTTATCAAAGAAACTAAATTATTGTATTACTGTAAGTTGTAATTGCTATTGTTGTACTATAAAAGTTTTATTGCTATAAAACAACAAATATTGATGTTTTATTTTTATAATTTTTTTGTTATTGCAATTATGCACTTTTGAGCAGGTCGAATATAAAATGCTGTTGTATAAAATTTACAATAATCTACATTTGAAAAAATCATAAGTTAACCTTTAAATTTCTTTAAATCATACACTGTAAAATTGTCATATGAGAAAAACTTCTAAAACCAGACGCATTAGTAGAACATTTATTTTTATTCAATTTTTATTCTTATTTCTGAGACAACGACCCATCGTTAAAGGGGCATTTAGAGGTGAATTTGAGTGAAGGGTCTAAATGTTGAATGTGATAGATTTGATGACGTAGCTTAGACCATCTGATTCATTTACTATCAAATGAATAAAGGCAATTATATTAAATTTTCTTGAAAAGGGTAAAAGTATAGCAAATTATCCAGGGACGTATTTTAAGCCAAGTATTAATGAGAAGTTAGTGTAAGATGATTGCGGCGCGATCTTGTAGTCTTGTAGGCTGACGTGTTTCTTAGACAGGACTGTTAATTAGTAGGCCAACAGCCAATCTAAGGGACCTAAAGTTTAACGTGGGATGAGAACTACTCCGTTGGTCTAATTAGTACGGTCTTTGCGGATGAAGTATCCAATAGTGCGGACGTTAATCCACACAAGAGAATATCACATCCATCGACTACCGCCCAATACCATCCACAGTTCGTGACCTCCCAGTAGCAGGATTAGAGGACACGCCACCGTCCCAAGATAAACAACTAGATACAACTGAGCCATCACAAAATTGTGTCATGACTTATCTCAGGATCGACCCGGGGACCCTCAGTTTACGAAGTATTTGTAGTACTGTATTCTGTAACCGCTCAACCGCCCAGCCTAGTTTCCCCGAGACAGGTATAAATCGATATGCATATTAATTGAGTGAACACATTACCTATAACAGGATTGGTGTGTAAAGGTTGGTCTATAATTAACCAACGGCCAGCGCGAGACTAGCGCTCCCGGGGACGATGGTGATCGCTGCACTTGCAACCTAGACGCACTATATCCTCTCTTTACTGTTCCGGTCGGTCAACAATATACAGGGTTTACATAAACTCCTCCACGGTTTTAATATACTCTAAGCTATAACGGGTAAATCACTAGGATTTGGTACATCAACACTATAGGCTACCTAAAAATTTACCTTTTGAAGGAGTTATCGTGTTTCTTGGGGATGTTCCATAAAGAGTTTGTAGAAAATCTTAAATGGAGTCATAGTAGTAGATATTGCAGTCGTTCGATAGCTTGATTTATTCATGTCATCTTTGAACGACTGTGATTCCTACTAGGATTATCCTATTGTAATACGGGTTTGGGCATTGAATTTCCCTAATTAAGAACTTTAATTTTATATGCATGTTGAAGTATGTTTCTGTTTAAGATTTTCTTCTGACTCCTTATGGGATCCCCACTGATATGGCAGAAACATGACAGTTCCTTAAAATGTAGATTTTTAGGTATAATGTTAGCGTACCAAATCTTAATTATACATGCGTTATCGTTTAGAAAATATTAAACCAGTACAGGAGGACTTTATGTAAACCCGTATTTTAAAAATAAACCCACGTGTTCAAATTTCTCAACGTTCCCGGAGTTGATAAATTCACCCCATCTTCAGTGGTCACAACGGATATTTAATTAGAGGTGTGTATTGGAGAAAAGATATTATAAGGTATATGCGGATATACACGCCGCAGCAGATGCCACGGATATTCATGTAAGGGGTTGGCTGTTGTAGGACAATCTCGCATGATCCCTTTTCTTGTGTTTCCTCTTTATTACTTTATACCTTAATTTAAATATTATTGGGAGAAAAGATAAAATTACTCAGGAACTAGGCGTAAAGAGGAAATTATTTACATCTACGTTGCATAATAAAACACTCGTAATTAAAGTACGAGATTTTAATCGACGTACACAACCCATCAGATAAACCTACCCTAACTTTATCCACAATACACATGAAGTGGAATTGAGTTGGGGGATTTATCTTTTTTTTTATTCTCGTACCAACTTCATAACACGAATATTTAACTGAATTGAGCGGTGGGGGGTTAGCTATGTTTTTATATATATTTCATACCAATTAAACTGCTCACTTAACCTTTCCACCACTATACTTCACGCCAATGCCTCCTGTAACTGGCTGAGCGGTTCAGTGATTTCAGTAATAGCTTCATTACCTGAAGGTTGGATTGAATTGAGGGGGATCAGAAACGTTTTTACATCTTCTCATATCAATGACATTGCTTAGTTAGTGAAGGCCTACGTGACTGCTTCATAAACTGAAACTCTTCGGTACGAATCTAAGCAACATTTTGGAATGGTCGATCCGGGGCACTGTTGTCTTTGTTCATTGTGCTATTGACGATTCTGACAAATGAATCAGCTGGTCAAAGGTGAGATGTAAGGTGGTCTTATGGGCAAGGTGGCCCATCACACCAAATACTATACACTCATTCTTCCCCTTATTATACAGTACCTGGTGACCGAGCTTTGCTCGTTTAAAATAATACATGTATTATAAAAATTAATTAGAAAAATTAAAACACATTTATTACTCAATGAAAACATTTATGTGGTTTAAATAAAACCGATTTAATACACCATAATTAATATAGCACTGAACAAAAAGTATTGACCCTGATGGAGTTTGAACACGCGATTTTCGTTCTACGAGGCCAACTCGCTACCGCTGGACCACGGCGTCTGCCAAATGAGAGACGCCGGTTAAGGTGTTTTAGCCAACCTCAATTGTTTTAACCGATCATTTACTGTTTAACTATCCATACAGTTATTATTAGCCTGTGACCAACTGATTTTGATATAAACGGAATGAGGACTGAAAAGCAAAAGAGAAATTTAATTTACACATATTAATTGGTTTGTTGGCTCAAGCAATACAACAAATACGTTTTCTATCAAAACACGGAAGATTTTGGAAATACTCTTTCCTGCTTTTATTTCGCACAGTTATGTTACCCATAAGTTTTTACAAATTGTTTAGTAACCTGATAATTTTACATTTATTACATACATAAAATAAAATAAATATTTATGAAAAACCTCTATTCACATATTGTTCCCCGCCGTCTTCAATCAAGAACTGTCAAACGGTTATAAACAGCTGTTTTGGTTTGTATTGTTTACATTTTATTCTCCATAAGCGTAATGTTAAATTTTTAGATTTTAAACTTAATATTACAAGAAAACACGAATTTTCCTGGACATTAGACCTATCTAGAACTTATTTTCTACTCGGAAATTAGTTATTTCCAAAATTTAAAGAAATTCCTTAGTGCCGTTTTCGAGATCCGTGTGCAAATATACAAACCTTGTTCGTATTATAGTATTGGATACACACTTAGTGGTTGGGTCGGTACCTCACAAATATTAATATGCACTTCTCGAAATCACCCTTTCAAATAACATGTGAGAATTTGTGATAGCAAAATCACCCTCTTCCGTGATCTACCTATAAAGATTATTAATTACTGTAGTACGCTACTTACATACTATGTAAACGAGTAGTTCGGATAATAGACGCCTTAAGCGCTATAGTAGACGAGCGGATGCGGACACAGCAGTTTCCCACAGCCAGGCGTTGTGGCCGTGTGCGAACTTGACCCGTGTTTACATTTTCTACGCCCCGGGCGCGACGCGGCTGCTGCTGGCCGCCCCGGGGCGCAACTCGTCATTTCACCGCCCGCGCCCCCGACAATCGGCACGTCCTCGCGTTTAGAAAGTAGCTTTATCACTGATGTTCCCTTGTTGGGAACGGACTTCAGGTGTGATGGCAAAACTCTCATCGCTGCTAAACATATTCCTCACCGCTACAGCTGAATAATTTTGTTCAAGTGTGGTGGAAGATCACTATTACTAGAATATTTCCATATTTTTATTCTCGATCATTTTCATAAAAATGAAAATCATGAAAATGAATTTTTATTGATTCATTTTTATTTATTACACATTTTTACGTGATGTTGGCACATAGACTAGAAGACTAGAATTAAATCAGGGAATTTCAGAAATATTTTGATACATCTGCAGAGTTTTGATTTTCGTCGTCTATTTTAGGCGGATTGTCTCAAATTAGGGTAAACGTCTGAGGTTAATTAAAAGTTATTTTGAAATGTTTAATGAAAGTCTTTAATGAGGGTCTCGTATTTTTAGGGTCTCTAACTTACCGGTCTCTCTTAGGTCTCTAACTTACCGGTCTCTTACTTAGGGTCTCTAACGTATAATGAGGGTCTCTAACTTACCGACTCGTATTTTTAACATCCTAAAGTTGATCGGTTAGTCAGGTTGAGACCGGTTAAAACGGAACCGAGAACAATAAAATGCGACTTTCTTCCTGTCCTATTTGTGTCCAAATAGGTGTTGGGACTTGACTCTATAACCAGGGGCTGTGTCTGCTTAAGATCGTGACACAATCATCTTAAACTCATTTCCCATTCATATTTGGCTTAAAATACCCATCTGGGTAGGTCGCCACTTCTGAAAGGCAACGATAATAATAATAATAGTGATGATAATAATAAGGCAATCTACCCCATATGATTATCCGTCTCATTGCCACGAAGTAACTTGGGAAAGACGGGGAAAACCAGCGTTGCCTAAGTTAAAAATAACCGTGTTTTTGATCACATGAAATGTTAAAAATGGATAAACTGTTTTGCCTCGATTCAACAAGAAAATCGAGTCTTAAAAGTCTTAAAACTTAAAAATAGTTTTTCTTCAACTACACTTTTACCTCAATTCCTTCCATACTAAAATGTAAAATTATCTATAATCCATAAATCATGTTCCCCCATGATCATCCATTGTCTGTAATGTAACAAACTGTTTTACATCCGAATGTGAAATCTTGCATAAATAATGGATTTTCTTTAACATCTACCTAGTGTTATCGATAAATGAAAATTACCATGAAAAAAACATTAAATGCGTACCTCTTAAAACGGCACTTAATATAAAATCGATAGTTAACTTACCGAATCCATTAAAAACTAAGAATATATTCGTTTAAACAGTACGTGCGGATCTAGTACGAATTCTACAAATGTGGAAACTCAACATTCAAGTAACTATTAAGTTTTACAGAAAACAAAAATAGTTTCATATAGTAAACAGGGTTTAGTAAGGAAAGCAGAGAAGGCGCGGCGCGAGTGTTTACTGCGCGGTCATATTTATGGCGTGTGACACAGCGTTCGAGTGACGCACGTAAAGCACAAGTTAACCAGTTTCGAAATTCACGCCTCCAAGTTGAAACGGTAAAGTTCTCCCTTAAAAACCTGAAACACGCCAAGAAAACGCGCCGGAGAAGTAAACGAGCTGGATTAAAGTGAAGTAAAATTTAATTAATCCAGAAAACGTTCGCCAACTCTCGTTGCCGCCTAACAGATTTCTACCAATTAAAACTGCGTCGCTGACGTAAACTGCTCTCGACATGTTTCTCAAAAATAAGAAAACCCTTTGGCGACGAAAACATGTAGATGTGGTCGTTAAGCTTTACTGGGTCAACCACGAGTTTATTGTCATACAACCCCACCGGCGCGGGAAACAGTTGCTATGGTTCCAGGGTATTGAAAAGGAACGAGTTTCGAATTCTCGTTAGACGTTGACAAAGTAGGACTCGAATATCCTTGTTCTCATTTGTTTTTCTGGGGTGAAAAGATTTAAAACATTTCAATCTGAGGTTTACAAAGATAAATACAACTTGGCCTTACTTAAAAATAAGATTAGTTTTTTTACAAATCTGTAAAATAACATGAGTTTAGCCATTGCATTTGATTCTGCAGAACGCAGTAGAACCTCGACAATTAAAAACCATAAAATATTAAAAAATAATACTGTATACCGATTCTTAAAATGTTTTTTACGCTGTTTTACCTATAGAGCTCGAATATTACTGCTGTCATTAGTACTACAGTATTACTTTCTATAATTTACAACTAACAGAATTTCGATAAAATGTGAAGTGTACGAGATGTTATATTGTTTATTCCCTTGAGCTTGGATGAGTGATTTAAAGTATAAATGCTGTTCGAGACCAAAATTGAAAAAAAAACCAGACGAAGTAAAAATGGCGAAAATGAACGGTTTCCTAACAAAAAAAGAAAAGCAATTTTTGTGTCCAAAAATGGTTTTGCATAACAGGGAATTTTTAGAAATTATTATTTTTACTATCTTATATATGAGTAAAATATAAAAAATGTGTCAAACGTAAATTCTCAGAAGTCCATTACACATGTATTGACCTTTGTAATTTGAACTCTCGGTAATTAAATCTCTCTAATTTGAAGTAATTTGTAAGTACTCTGAACAACAAAAAAGGCTCTACTTCACACGAACGACCCCAAAGATATCTCTCTATATAAAAATGAATGAATGTATGTTCTTTGTGCGTTGCCAAACTACTCATCTGATCGCCATGAAATTTTAGGAAGTCGCTCTATAAGTGTCCGGGAAGGTTTTAGTGAACAAATTTCGAAAATAAGTTTCCATTTTATGGCGTTATAAATTTCTACTGTTAACCTGATGGAGAATAAGTTTGTTTGAAAATTTTCTACAATATCAAACATTTGATTTCTTAAGCAACAGCTGTTGGTTTACTTTCCATAAGAAACATGTTTTACTATCCAATGTCATCTGAATAATTCATTAATGTAAAACTATGAAGTAAATATATGCTGTACAAAATGAACAGCTTTATTTACCACGTTAATAGTTTTTTGAGGTACGTATTTTTATTTTTTATTTTCTGTCCGATTAAATGTTTTTAGCGAATTCTTAGAACGTTAAAACGATATAATTAGTATTGTTATTGATTTATAGGTTATTGTTTGATGTGATTATCAAACAAGGGAAAGTCTTTTTTAAGTGTTACGTGGGCAAGATAGATTAAAAATCAATTCACTATTTGATTTATTTATTTGTGAATGTTAATTAATTATTTCTTTTTTTCAGTATTTACATTGACTTAAAAAATTCATGAATCACGAAAGTTTTCTGCTTTATAAATTTTAGTTTAATGTTACATTGTTATACATTAAAAATTAACTGAATTTTATCACACGAGTAATTTTAAAATGAATTTTTTGCAATTAAAGTCATGTAAAATGCTGGTTGAGTGCTTTATAAACAAACAAAAAAACAACAAATACAGAAATTTTTTATTTATAATCTTCACGATAATGTACATTCTTAGAACTTGATGTTATAACATGATTAGTGTAATAGTTTTTTTAAGTTACAGTTTTACTTACTATTAGGCGTTACGATTTTCGGGTCAGATACTTAATAAAAATTAATTAAACAATTAAAAAAGGTTTAAGACAAGTGAACTGGTTGATTAATTTATGAGCGTACGTTACACAGCGCCAGTCAGGAATCGGAACGGTTACATGTCCAACATGTAAACCCCGTGTCCGTCACGTCAGCTGTGATTGATAGGAATCAGCTGGTTGACGTGCTGATAACAGAGGGAATCCGATCCACTCCTTATCACTGCTGACACATGGCCATAGTCTGATAACTTCACGTATTAAGTTACCATGACGCTATTCCAGGTCTGGTATATACTTGGCAAGGGTGATAAAACATTTTGATGTTATTTCTTTACGCGTTTCTTACAATAATTTTGAAATGATATAGAATTTGATCACTGTAAACTCTAGATTATTTTGCTTTAACATCGGATCCGGACACTTCACGAAGAGACCACTCAAAACTTCAATTAAACTTGCTACCGGGAGCAAGTTTTACAAAAGTTTAGTAAATATTTCATAGGTGTATATCACAATTAGATTAAATTGGATTATTGAAATGGCGACCGAAAGGTAGATATTTTAAGCCAAGTATGAACGAGGATTGAGTGTAAGATGATTGTGGCGCGATCTTGTAGTCTTGTTACTTATTAAGGTTGACATGTTCCCCAGACAGGACTGTTAATTAATAGCCCAAAAGCCGATGGTAACAAATAAGGGACCTACAGTTGAACGTGGAGTCCGAACCACGGATTGAAGGTGACTGCCCTCGCAAAGCCGTCACACCATTTTATTAATTTCTTTTAATTTTTTCAACGACTATGCATTATTTATTTTACAACTAATTGGACTTTTCCTATCACTCTTGTGTTTTTAAACTACGCAACGTTTCTGGAGGTGTAGAAACTCCTCCCGTTTTCAAGTGATTACCTAATAATTTACATTAAAAAATTGAATGTTCAAGTTACAGATATTAATTATATCATGTTGTCAATAATACTATACTTTTTTTAGTGTATAGTGTTTTATTTTGAGCATGATAGGAAAGTATCATGATAGGTAAGTGAGATGGTTCTACTTTAAGCTCACAGATGGAAGCACAGCATACAGCGACGAGAAATACTAGTTTCACTAAATCATCGATAGATGCCACTAATTGCCAGTTGACTTTTCAAGTCAACTGACGTCAGTACGAACATTAAAATATATAGGACTCATATATAGCACAAAGGATTAACTGATAGAACGAAAATATCTGATTAATTCATCAACCTGTTGAGTCCGTCACACACTTTTATTGAAAAAGCGACAACTTCTAATTTGATTCTTCCACCTTTATATCACGTCACGCTTTGATTGATCCGACTTCAGATCCACCATCAGAATGTACACCGGATGTATCTGTTCGTGCTCCACCTTACCCTCCAGGCGGCCTACAGTAGTTTCCTCGTCCAACCATCACCATCACTCCGTCTCGGGTCTCGGGTCTCGGCCACGACACACGACACGACCGCAGAAGAGAGAGAGTAGAAAGCAATGCGATCCGCCACGACCCGGGTAATGATATCCCGCGAGGATCGAACCGTCCGGATAAACCCACGGATAGGATCAGGCGCGGCGGGAGTGTTTTGGCGGGGAAATCGACCGCCAGATCCGCCAACAGATAGCGCGCCGATTGCATCTCAATACTGGGAAACAGCTGTTCTGCCTGCGATTGAAACGTGTACAGATGGTAATATATAATACGTAAAACATTATAATTATAGCTTGGACGGGTGAAAGCTGAATTAATACAAATTTAGTTGGAGTCAAAAGAAATTGTGTATATTTATTTCCACGTTTAGGAACGAATATTGCAGGAACAAAAGTCTGAGGCCGAAAATTCACTTTACAACATGATATTAAAAATGGTATTTAACAGATAAGCTAATACAAATACGAAGTCAATAACTTTAAACGCCATCTCAAGGTCGAAAAGACGCAAAGTTAAGCCTTTGTAAAAAAATGTACGATTACATTGATGTGGTGGTATCTATAAAACTACACATATTGAAACCATGGTTGATCTAAGCTGAACATTTTTAATTAACTTAATTTTAAAACAGCCGTTTTCTCTTGGGGCTACGAATTTGCCTAGGCTTTGTTATGTGTCTAATATATACATAGTGAAAAAATACGTAATACATTAACTACACAACACAATTCAACGTTTGAAACACTGCAATGTAACGTTACTTGAACACGAAAATTTAATGCTACATTTAAACTGTCAATACTACTTCACGATCTAGAAACAAGAATACATTAACGAATTCCCTAAAAGGATACCTCCCTACCTACATTATCACTACCCCAGTATTTTTTTGAAATTTGATAGCATCGAGGAAAAAAATCATGCAGTACCTTTGACTAATTCTCTTCATAACAGCAAAGTATCGCTGTGACTTGTTTTCTAGGTCGATCGAGATCACGTATTAGAAACGACGACCTAAATAAAAAAACACAAAAACCTGAAACGTTAGTAATTAACGCATTCCAAAAGAGCGGAATGGAAGAAAGTGTAAGTGAAAAAAAGTGCGCGAAAGTGTTTAATCTAATTGGCGGAGGAATGCAAGTGTGCGAGGCATCTGCGGGTGAATCAATCGGTCTCTATATAGCGGGGAAAGTCGACCAGGAGGCCGACTCGGGCTGGGGTTATGGTTTATAATTGGCGGCTATTGTGGGTATACGGCGTATTGTGCCGGATATGGGACGACTCGGGGCTTGCAACAGTTACATGACTTTGAAATCCATGTGGTCCGTGGGTTAGATCAAAATAGGATAGACATAGGAAACAGATGTAAAAAAATATCGAGGGTCATTCAGAACTCTAGATCACCCAACTTACACAGTAAACATTTTGAAGAAGAACGAGTTGAACAGACAAGCTAATTAATTGAACTGAACCAGAAAATCAAATGGAATCTGAGCACTGCAAGCAGAAAATAGAAAGCAGAAACAAAATTACGACCCTTGGAGATACTTTTCAACTGAAAAAACTAGCAGTGACCTTAAATCGTAGGTTACTCAGTGCATATCAACGGTGATGAAATGCTAAGAAAAAGGTCGAGGGGATTGGGGGAAAAAGAAAATAAAAAAAGAAAAAGGTACAAGTTAGACTTGGGATGTAAAAAGAAAAATACCCTCTGCGTACTCAGCGAATTTCCAAATCAATAACAGGTTTGATCAATATCTATAATAAATAAGAAAGTTTTATTTTGACCATGTATATACCAAGTTTCATCAACATCTGTCCATAAATAATGAATTTTGCCTATTCTCCATAAGATTACCATGGGAAAAGAGTATGCAGGTTAGCTGCATGGCAAACACATACGAATAAACTATGATTTTTAAGAGTAAATGGTCCTTATCACATGAAGCTGGATACAAAGTTTCATCGAAAAATATTGGTTAGTAAGGAAAATATTAATTTTTCCTTATCCTCCGTAAGATGAGCACTGGAGCCCCTTAACACAATGTATTATGTTTAGAATTTCTAATATCTCGGTAACTGTTGGAGATAGAGCAAAACTTTAAAGAACTAAGTTATGTAGTTTTTTGAGCCGATTCTAATAGTGAAATATTAAGTTTGAAATTTTTAAAACTACATCTACAACACAATTTTGGGGCACAACCCCCCCCCCCAAATACCCATTCTGATCGACCGATATGTCTGGTTTACGAACTCGTCCGAGTAAATGTAGGCATACACATCTCTACCAAATTTGGTCTTTATCGGAATATTTTTACGAGAGTTGCCGTGTTCACGGACACATACAGTATTTACAACGACTATTGTTTTTGGCCCCAGGCTTAAACTTAAAACAAAACAATTACTTGGTCCCGGGCTTAAGTCTTGCCATGACACCTACGGTGATAGCTTCCTTATGGGAAATCCGCTAAAATAAAAGAATTTGGGGACCAAGTACACCGAATGGTGAGGATTGGCTTAAGAAAAAGATAAAAATATTGTATTAGGGAAGGGACGTGGGTGTTAATCACGCTGAAAACCTCATGACACAAATTGAATTGCATTTTAAGGAGAGTGAGAACATATTTTCAGTGCAAATTGAAACGCTTCGTGTTAGGGATTATGGGCAATCTGACTCCTGTAATTGCCAGTTTCATGACCACAACCTACTTACTATGTTACTATTTTTACACTGATCATTATTTTTTACGTTCGAGCGTGTGCGTTGCATTATAGTATGAAAAATATATTTACGGTTAAATTTACTTGTATGTATAATGAACGTTGCGCGAAATAAATTTAAAACCAACACTACTATTGTTTACACGCAAATAACAAGCAGCTACTGTATTCCCAACACGGGATTCAACCCGAATCCTAGACTCGTAATATACAAAAAACAGTTGAAACTTTTCGCCAACACTTGATAGTTATGTAAACACCTGAACAATTATGTTTTTGAAAAATCGTGCGCTAAAAAGGCATAAAAATAACTGAATCTGAAAACTGAACGGGTGAAAATCGGAGACGTAAAATTACGGCACTTGCGAGAGGAAACGCGAAACAGTTTATTTAGCAAAATGTTTTTCAGCTTGTCGAACATAATTGACGACACTGTCAGCTGTCATATTATGTTGCGACGACGCGACGGCGACGGCGATAGGCGAAAACGCGCATTTTATTGACGATGAATGTGTCAATCGTCGCTTCTAACTTATATTTAATACGGCGCTACGGCTTCCAAATATACTTTCCGCCCAGTATTGCTATCTACAAGATAGGCGAGGAATCTGAAAACTTTATTTCATATTCATGGATAAGAAACCGGACCCAAACTGGTGTATGTTGAGGTGATAACGAGTAAACTCGCTGACGGTGTGAAGATTGTGACGTGTGTGTGGATGTAATGACACTTGTAGACCATCTGAGTCATTCACCAGGATCATAAGGTAACTAACAGGCAGCTGGGTCCAGTATTAAACCACCATCAATGAAGCGAGGACTTTAGTCTTCACTCCAAACACTGAACCACCCGACCAGTTTTATTAAAACACAATTGATTTTTACCATCAAGAGACCACATTAAGAGTTTGCATCAGTGGTAGCCATCTTGGATTTTAGTCCCGTAAGAGCAATGTTAAATTCTGGCGGAACATACAGTCACTTTGGCGCCTGTAGTGGCGTTAATTATCAAAGTATCAATGTAAAACTTTGAAAGTACATTGATGAGATGTGGCTCAATTTAACACCTTTTAATATGTTCAAAAATTTAACTTGATATAAAAACAAAAATCCAGGAATATTTTACAAAATAAATCATTATTATCTTTTACTGAGTGCGAAAATAAGAAATTCTGTAAGGTGGTGCCCTAGAGGACTGTAATACTTTTAATTTAACACCTCTTCCGTTAATTTATGACAATAGATCAAGGAGATATAGGCGCCAGAATTTAACATTGCTCCTACGGGACTAAAATCCAAGATGGCTACCACTGATGCAGACTCTTAAAAGAAATAGTTAGGTAGGCCTTTATAAAAACTCAAAAATGCTTTACTTAACATTGACCTATTAAACTGTTATAACTATTTCGGATATTAGACACTCTTCTGTCGGTGTTTTTGTTCAAAATTTGAACCTTAAGGAACGTACCTCTCCGCCAGACAAATGACGCATGGAAGGAGGTGGAGGGGAGGGGATGGCGAGGGACTAACCGGCTGCAATCAAGACAGATGCCCGACACTGCCTCGTAGTTCCTCCCCTCAATCACGGTCTGTCTCGATGTAGGGGATGAAGGGGCTGGGCAGGGAACAGGGAACTGGCTTTGGACCTGGACTCGAGTCTACACACTGCACGACCGTTACTAGTACGGTGCAATTATTGGTACTTTTCCTTCAGTTTCAAGTGCTTAACTACGCTAAGTTTCGGGAGGTAAGGAAACTCCTCCCGTTATCAAGTGACCCTAATTAAAAATACACACCACTCTACATAACCAACTTTTTGTGTTTTTATTAATTAAAGAATATATAATCCATTCATACACGTGGAATACGCGTACAAAAATTCACACCGTTACATATACTTATTACAAATCAAAAACAACATGGTAAGAAATCACTCAACGTAAGCATTCAAACATAATACTAGTTAAAAAGTGTTTAGGTATATGCTTTCTAGGCTTATTTAAAATTGATTAACAATTGCGTATATAATTTCACAAGATCCAAAGGTTCTGTGTGTTACAAAATAACTGTTTCGTTCTTATTGAGTAGATTGTACTTTTGAGTGAGAAATCGAATACCGTATTATGAAATTTTCCTTTTCAATATTATGAAAGTCGTTGAAATAAAAACCATTTTATCCCCGTACTGGTCACCTTACATTTTAAAATCCGTGCAAACAAACCATGCGCAACAAATGAAATAGCAGCGAATAAATTTAACGTCAATTTCCGATTTTCGTATCGCGACAGGACAGTTCGGACAGTTAACAAAGTTTTCATCTCCGCGCGGTTGACAGACGGCTGGTGTAATGGCGTTCGATTGTTTGACACTAACACGACCCGCCAGTCGCAAGTGTACAATGAGTGTTGGCACACACAATGATTGATCACGAGGAAAACACGCGTCTAGCAACTGAAACATTGGACTAAAGGTGCGTGGTTGGCCACGCATCGCCTCCCTGTTATAAGCCAGTATTCCAAAACACGCGTCGAGCAACTGAAACATTGGACTAAAGGTGCGTGGTTGGCCACGCATCGCCTCCCTGTTATAAGCCAGTATTCCAAAACACGCGTCCTGAAACTGACTAAACACGACTGGATTGGTAGCCACGCATCGCAACTGTTATAAGCGAGCTACACCCTCAGTCAACGTCTACCGCAACTCATTACATGTTTAAACAACCAATAACCAACCCAACCTACGAGTCTGCAATGACTGCTCTTTTTTTACTCATTTCCCATAAGTACAAAATCCTTATGACGTGTAGCGATCATGACAACTGTTTTTTACCACTAATTATAATTTAGAACCGTCTATGTTAACATATTATTGTACTTATGATATAACAATACGAACATTAAATTCAGTTAATTGTACAAATCACGGAATTACGGTACAAATCGATGATACAGTCAGCTTTTATGATATTATGAACTACATGAACAAATTAATCGTCCATAAAATTAATTGATACATAAACATTGTTGAATTAAATATTATCGACTTTACATCATCCATAGGGATTCCCTAAATAAACATTCAAACTATCTGGTTCTATATAAACATAATTGTTTAAAATAACCAGAGTTATGTGGTCCCTCAAGAATTCCGACTGGTATTTTGGTACTTATAAAAAGCCTACGCGTGTGTGGGAGGAATGCGCGCCGCAAGATTCCTATTAAGCCGCGCGGAGTCGACTACAGGAAGCCGGAAGAGTGCTTCATGTCAACAGTAAGCATGGAAGCCATCCATCTACAGCTGTGAGCTGTGTGCTTCACGTATTACGTACCTGGTCGCGCTCGCAACCCTTCGCTAACAATACGCTGACGCTCCTACCACACATACACACGTGACCTTGACACTAAAACTGGAACGCTCGTGTCCAACTGTTATCAAATATTCATGTCTTCAAAACGAGTTGTCCACTATAGTACCTTTTACACACGTAATTATCTAAGCCAATCAAAAATAAATATCCTTACTAGCTTAACTCTTTTAAATATTTTTGACTGAAGTTCAATTTTGTATAGGTACTTACAATATTTATAAATGAGAAGTATTTATTTTGGACGATCGAAAAAATTTATTTATCTACTTACTATTACTAGAGTAATTTACTAATTTAATTTACTTAATTTACTAGAGTACTGCTTTACGGACACTCCAATCACAGTACGTGTTTGGGCTTTTTAATGAGAGCTTACCGTTGTGCGAGATGGGTCTAAAACAATATGATTAAACAGACAATACAGCAATCCTGCAATTAAATACAATGAACACTTCCTAGAACGTGCACACCTGCACTACATGTACATCACACAAAGCAACATCTCCCTGAATGATGGTTTCTCCCTCACGACAATCTCTTACAATTTCACCGGATTTCATTATTTGTTTCATTGTACAATTAAAGTTGCGTCAGAGGGCGTCCCTGAATTGTTCGGCGAACCACATTTCATTAGATAAATAAACTTCACACAGTCAAAAATGTATTTTATGATGACAACTCAAGTGGATACTCATCGGAGTGTTCACTCACACAATAGTTGGTAGGACAATTCTAAACTGCGTGACTTTTACCTGTAAACTCCTATAAATAATTTTGTTGGACGTCGTGATATATGACAACCACGAGTCTTACATTTGCCCGCTAATGGCTTAAATATTTTAGAAATCTTTATGTAAAAATAAGTCGTTGGTTTAAAATTTGCTTTACAATTTTAGTTGACAACATCTATAAGCAAATATACTCATGACTTTGACAACGTAGTAGTAGAAGAATCATAAAGGTTACTGTGTGATTTATGTAAAAACAGTTATTTTTATATCTATTTTATACCTATTTATTTTTATATCTATTTTATTTTATATCTTTTTTAAATGGATACCAGTTTATTTTATTTAGTTACAATTTAAACTAATGAACTGAATCGATAGCAATATTAATAGTTAAGAACAGTAGTTCTATTTGATGCTAGACTGTGTTTTAGAGTCCAAAATATAAAAATTAAATTTATTTTTCGTTGTTCAGAGAGTAAAAATGCGTCGTATCTTTAGATACAATAGCATACGCAGAGTAATGGTTTTCGTAGACGAAATCGATGTCCTATAAAAGACGTCACACTTACGGTCGATAAAACCCAAAATCCCCAAACCACCAAGTCTATTGTACCTGGTGAACAACTTCTCCTTCAACAACCTCCTCCTCAGAGTTGTGAACGGCCTGAGCGTGTTGAGCAGCTGAGGACGCTTGTGGCCCGTCATCGTAACACACAAACACACAGTACACACCACTACTTCGACACCGCCGCGTCGTACGCGATACTACACTCGGTACTGGTACTATCTCATTGACCCGCCGGCTCCCCCACCACCGCCGCGGCAACACAGCTGTTCGGCTGTGGCAGAGAGCCTAGTGCGCATGCGCCGTGCTCCCGCCTTGAACCTAACCTACAAACACGACTGCTAGGTTACGCATGCGCCTACGCAGTACGCACTCTCGCGCGCGCAACCGGTTCGGCACACGATACGTCGACGATACCAGGTCGTTTCCTTATTTAGACGCACGACGATTTTAGAGTGAATAAAACGACTATATAACGGTGCACGTAAACAACAGAATTACCTAGCCTACCTGGATCTCTTTGGTATCGATTTGTAGAATCTTCACCAGTATTTTGTTGAATCATTCGTTTTTTTTGTATAAATTACAACTCCAGGCATAGAGAGAAGTAATATAAAATTCCCTTACATCTTGAATTTATGTTAAAAATATGTTTTTTAAGAACAAATTAAGACATAGACCGATGAGAAAATCTCGTAGATGAAGAAATCAATAAATAGTTTTAAGGACTGTAGTGTTATATAATTAGAGTTTTATTTTGAATTGTCCTGAATCAGAAAGACTCTTGGGGATCTTCCACTGTGTCCGGTTTTATTTTGAAACCACTAACAGAGAACAAACACATAAATAACAACATTAAGGGGTTGCGATTATGTTTATGTAAGATTATTTATTGAGGGCACAGAGGAGAGGCCTATAAAAATATTATTTTTAAGTATCAGTACAAAAGGTCAAAACAATAAAAAATGTTACAAATACATTGAACTCGTTGCAATGATCGGAAGCTAAATTTAATTACTTCATCAGAATGAAAGCCCTTCATTATTGCAATGGTTCGTCAGTCAAAATCATCCGCAATCGTCACTCTTGTAATTACAATAGTAATCCAAATTAATTACAATTTAGTTAATTACTAAAGCAAACTTCTCAATAAACGAAACCCTTTTTGTCACGGCACTCTCGCCTATTGTTTTTTTTAAATTAATTAACTTTTAGAAATCATTGAAATTAAGTGATTCTTTTATTTAGCTAATATTAAGTTAATTGTATACAAATTTATTATAATGTTTATAAATCTTCTCATTGAAATAATTCAATTCTTTGAAAACAAACAAAAACGTGTATGTTAAATAGCCAAAAATCTTCATGAAAAAGGTTTTGTATTCAAACTACTGAGCTCTAATTATTATAAATTATTCAGAAATGCACGAAATGTTTCTAAGCGTATTACTTTTGAAAAAAAAAACGCACCAACTATTCGAATTATCTTGAGTCAAAACTTAGTAACATACCTCACTAAAATACCTTAAACAATTAAGAGGTTAGTTAATTAAAGGCAGAACCAGTTGACAATGCTCACACGCAAGTTAGCTTACAACTAAAAGTATCAATTTTGGACGAATTGAAAAAAAAAACAATCACGACGTCGCGTTTGAAATATTAAACTTATTAAGTTAGAGTTTGAACACAGATTTCTACACGGTTGTGTTAAATTGGCAAGTGACATGACAACTAGCGAACCGAGCGGTGAAGTACGGTACTAAACACGTTGAGGTCGGTCAACACTAAACAGTTTATCCACGCATTGAGCTAAACCCACGCCCGTGAACTGCGCGATGCGGAAGCGAGCTTGATTCATTAGCTTCGCCTAAAACGCGCTAACGGAAAACTACATGGCGAGAAATTCAGAACAAAAATTACAGTGTTTACATCGGTTATGGCCGATCCTGTTACTCCACTCAGGGCAGACTCAATAGTTCGCAACATGAAGCATTTATGGTAATTAAAGAAATTTGACGATTCATGTGTTCAAGCTCACTATTAAAACATTTGAAATACTTGTCATAGTTTTAACTGCTGTCCAAATTTCTACCGAAACTGTCCAACTTTGTCTCTTGCCGCCACTTAAGAGAAGTGCCGTAACTCGGTATAAGAGTCGCTCTCAAATATACTCATTTATCGCCAGTTACGGTTGACACGTATATGCGGATAAGTGAAAATTTACTATTCTAATTTTAGTCATGTAATTCGAAAAAAATGAAATATTATATACGCATAACCTTTTATCATGTAAATTCCAATAAACATTAAATTTTTTCAGGAACGACAGAAACTAATATTTTTATTAAATTTGTGTTTAATTTCCATAAATTAACTTAGGCCTATACATTATAGTGCATCTTATTCAAACGCAATATAAAACTACAAACTATATTAATTAGAAACTAGTGTTAATGAAAGATTGTAGATGAATGAGGATACATTCAATCTGAAGAAAATGAAAGGATTTGTGTAAAACCAGAAATATGGTTTAATACTTGGAAACGCTTTTGAATAGGATCATGTGGACTAATTTTAAAACTCAAAACAGTATCTTGAATAATAGAGCGAACTTTCGTCCGGTCTCGCCATCAAGCGGATTAGGAAGTGAACCGAAGCAAATCCTTTATAACAGATCTGGCCGGCAGGATATTGGACTGACGGGAGCGACATAGGACGTAGCAGACGGATCAGCTCTGCGACAAGTCGGAGCAGGATTAGAAGAAAACAGAAGTGGTAAACGTTTAGTTAGTTACATATATCATATAATAATAATCCGCTATTCGTTAGATTGTTCCTCGTTCCGTTTAAAAAAACGTTAATAGAATTTTAACAAAGAAAACTTAAAAATATACTTTCGAAAAAAATAGTAGTATTGTTTTAGAAGCATATCCTACATGTCTGGAGAAGTACGTAGTACTTCTCAGAAAACTTGAAAATTCAAGTTATGATTTTATCATTTCTATAACAACTGCTAGATAAAGACGTGAAAAATTAAAATGGCGTACAGGATAAGGAATCTCAATCTTCCTGCACTTCACACTCATCATTGGCAAAGATGGACTAGATGTACGACTGTTAAAAAAAAACTACTGATTAGTAATCTTCATGTCTGGAAGACAACGTGATGAACTGACAGTTGTCAGTTGTCATGGGTCCTTAGATGGATACAACTCATTCATTTATTTTGCTTTTAGTTAAACACGGCACTATAAATTACGTCGTTTTTTAGAAACACTTAACAGTTAAGTGTAAAAACTATCACTTAAAAAAGCTCAAGCCTATAAAACAAAATAATTTGAAATATTTGACCTAAGTTTTCATCACTTCGAAAAAAATCGGGTAACAGAGAAGCATAAACGACGTTATAAATAAAATATTCTTTAAAATTTCATAGACTAATCTAGCATTTCAAGACTGGATAAATGCATGGTTTCATTCAGATCGCACATTTTTCACATCTGATTCATTTCTAAAAAAAAAACTAAGTTCTACTCTTTGACTTAAAATTAAGTGCTTTTGGCAAAACCTGGGATCCTTTAAACATTTATCAATTACTAGCAGTAAGCCCGTCCTTTGTACGGGTTGTAGGATTCAGTTTGAAGAAGAAAGATCATCATACCAAAATGTAAACCTGAAATCCTAAACAAATCAATACAAAGAAAATAAATAAATACCCAGCTTTATTATTTATGACTACTTTACAATTAAATAGATTAGAACAATTTATACCATTTTTATTATTAGTTATATGTTAAAATGACTTTTTAATATAGTATGATATCGATATGGGTTTAAAATCAATGACCAATATAAACTAACTAATATTGATTTTACAGCTGTTTGTTTTGATTTTTGTTAAATCTTTAAACTACAAAGACAGCTGATTATTACCAGTAGGTTATTCATCGAAAACTGGATTTTTAAATGCTCGTTATTTACTTTTCAAGGGGCGGCAGGCGATTTCAAGCATTTATAAACCTTCTCTGGAATATAGAGAATACATGAAATAAGTTTCATTTTAATCAGTTATCCCGCTTTGTCGAAGAAAACTGTGTAAAATGCGTGTAATATCGCGTAAAAGTGGGTTTTTAAATGCTCGTTATTTACTTTTCAAGGGGCGGCAGGCGATTTCAAGCATTTATAAACCTTCTCTGGAATATAGAGAATACATGAAATAAGTTTCATTTTAATCAGTTATCCCGTTTTTTCGGAGAAGACGGCGTAAAATGCCTCCTGGAGCGTCACAGACAAACAGACAAAAATAGTGATAAGACCGGTTTCGGCTTCTCTAACGCACGAAAAGTAAAAATAATCAAAAAATGAATAATTCTGAGCGATGTACAGACAAAACTCTAATTTTATTTATATAGATGTATCTGAATTATGAAGACTGAAGACCAAAATACGAGCGTGTGAAAACTTAACTTTTAGCCCTTTTGTAATTCTAAGCTACACCCATAACTGTAAAGTAATAAAATAAAAAAATATAGTAATAATATTTATAAAAACCTCCACACGAAAATAATTCCACGGAATTCTAAACGGTAAAAAACTTTATATTTAGCTGTATAAACGACGACAGAGCGCTACAGTGAAGCGACGCGATCCGAGGAGAGAAGAGAAACAAACTCCGGTGGATTAGCGAGGGATAGGAAAGAAAATAAAGCGTTTAAAGTGAAGCGACTCAAATCCCGACTATCCATCTTCGCTCACAACTCGGAGCCTGCGCCGCCGCCTAGCTCTTGTGGAGGAAAATAAAAACTCCATCCCGGATACGTTGTTACAGAACAAGGGCTTAAATCTATAATATTATAAAGAAGAGGTGGTTTCTGTATGTTTGTTTGTGGGTTTGTTGTGGCAAGTAAACGCGAAAAATACTGAACCAAACAGTTTGAAACTTTACACAAAGGTACATCTTAAACTCATGCAACACGTAGGCATACTCATTTCCTTAAAATCCTCTCGGGACACGCCCCATGAACGTCCTAAGTTTCAATGTTTACATTTTTAGAGAATGAAAACATAAAATTACTTGAATGTCAACAGCTGTGAACACTAAAATTTGACAGTTCGGGAAGAAGAGCTGCACCGTCTAGGTTTCAATATTTATTTTTTCTAATGACAACATCCGTTTGCACTATATTTTGACAGTTCGGGAAGAAGAAGAAATAAAGTTGATTTTTCAGATAAACTGCTGGATCGAAATTAGTGAATTATTTGAAATAGTGGAATGGTAAATTTTAAGTTTTTTCCGACGACTGTCTATATTACATTAATCCTTATCCTCTCCCAATATCTGACAGATGTTACTTTGAAATGTTGTAGACACTCGTGTTTTGTCATTTTGTAAACAATGAAGAATTAATTAACAATAACTTAAATGTATCAGTAGAGCCTACACCTTTCAGCCTTTTTTTCACCCGTGCGAAGAACGGGTACTTTGGCTAGTGAAAACATAATTTTTAATTAAAGTCGAGAGGCGATTACTCGAACGTCAACCATCCAAACGTTTGTGATTATTTTTCCGCATAGAGGGAACTTTAAACGATGCAATTCATGATACTTTTTATCAGTTTACTAAAATACAATATTGTTTATACAGTAAACCATTAGCGTCGAACTATTACCGTAAAATATATTTACAGTACCACAATTTTTATTATACGAAAATTGATTATTTTTTCTGGTGTGACTAATTAGAGATTTTTAAAAGGGAACATTTTTTAGCTTGTTTGTCCAAACCACCCGCGGCCCCAATGGATTCTTATAATCGACTCTACTGTAATTAAAATTCACTTCCGAAATGTAACTGTAAAGTAATTTAAGTATTAATTATTCTTGAAGTAAAAGCGTATTGAAACGCGTGCTTCATTCACTGCAAAAGTCAACTTACTTTTCATAATTAATATGGAACCTTGCTTCACAATGTGACGTATGGTTCAGCCGCAATGACCCAGATACGAACCCTCTTGTCAATCCTCTAGAGGTGTTTACTCATGTACAAGTGTATGCACGTATATTTACGGTCGCACATCACGACTACTGTATGTACTCCAGTTTCCAGAAACTGATGGACATTTTAAATTTTTAAGCGTTTTTGAGTGTTCAATTTTTTAAACGGGTTGATTAAAAAATAAACAGTAATTTCCGTTCTACTATATAAGTATAGTAATGTTCGAATTAATCTGAACAGCATGGTAAATTTGCGTTTTTAGTGGTGGCTATCCTGCACATGTGTTTGTATTATGTTCACATGTGATTACATTGTTAAAACACATCCTGTAACACATTTAAAAGTTACGTTTGTCTTTTAATTTATTTATTTTAGTTATTACCTTGATTCTTAGTTTTCAAACATTTTGAAAAAAAATATCCTGTTTCTAACATGGCCTTGCGACTCGTCATGCTTACAAGGCAGTAAAGTAATTTATGGATGAACAAGGTATTTTATGCTTGGAGTGGCCTGGAAACTCAACAGACCTAAATCCCATAGAAAATCTATGGGCAATTTGCAATAAAATATTGAGGAGGAAGAATATTGTACAACAACAGAGAAGATGATTTCGTCACTAATTCAAATTTGGTTTCGAGACCCTGTACAATAAATGTGGAAAAAGTTAGTAGACTCAGTGCCATAAAGACTTGAAATGCTTGTTCAAGCAAAAGGAGGTCACGCAAGTACTAAATTGTATATTTTTGCCAGAAACTATGTACTAATTAAGCTTATAAATTTATACTTTTAACGTTCAGATTAATTTGCACATTACTATACATATAAGTATTACCCGTAACCTCAGATGAAGGAACACTGTTTGATTACTTACTGTTCTTATGTAATGATTGGCGGCAACAAGCTCAAGCTACAAGAGCTTACAAGCTCGCTTCGTTATACAAGTAACCAGTCAATATCTGTTATACCTCAGCTACCGACCAACAAATAGTAGTCAGATAACAAAATCAGGGCTTAAACCTTTTCCCATGTAACCGGTATCAGTGGACTGGCGCGTGCTTTCTCCCTTAATTAAATTATAAAAACCTAAAACCTCCTTTAAAAAGGCATCAAAATTCTTTAAAGTTTATCTAAATATGATGTAAAATGTATAGTTTCAAAAATAACCACTCAATTTCTTAGACTAAAACCAGAGAAAATGGGTTAAATTAATTGTTGTTTATTGGGAGTATTACCCCCCTCCCAAGGATAATATCTAACTAAAAGTGGGTTTTGTTGGGTGATGTGACCTTTCAATGCTTACCAGGTTTTAAGGAAAACGGTTTAGAAATAAGAAGGAAATTTTTTTTTAATATAAGAATAACATTGGGCGCTCTAAGACAATGTACAGCATTTACCATGAACATTATGTAATTGTAATGTTCTCTGGAACCATTATTAGTAATCAGAATTATAATTTGTTTAGTTTTTAAACCAGTTTTAATGGTGATGGATTGTTTTATAAATTGTTTTTGTGTACTTGCCAGATAATAAAATTTCTTTTGACATTTGAACGCCCATACATTTTGAACCATCGGTTTTACAGTACAGACATACGGGTGTTGTCACATTATTTGGGGCCTTAAAAGCTGTAAAACATTTAAGTCTACTCAAAATTGTTGGAGCGAATTTTTAGAAATTTGTATTTTTCACATTTTAAGGGGTTTTAGGAGTAAACTACCTTTAAAATTTAAAGAAGTGGTCTGGAGATTTGGCCTAAGTGTACATCTTTGTATACAGATAGACAGATTTCAGTTCGAAAAACACCTTTTTTTGTTCAGGGAGCTTCATAACGGATGTATTCGAAAATCTTAACGAAAAGAATAATTTTCCCTTATACTAAGTATAAAGGGAGAAAGTAAAACGCTTTAAAAAATTCCACTGACATTACAAACACAAGGGATCGCTACTTTGAAGGTTAAGCGTTACAGTCATATAAAATAAAGTGTAACTGTCAGTAAGTTGCGTAGTTGGTAGCGTGACGGATTCAGAACCTCAGTCAGGGATGACTCTGCTTAGATCACGGGTTACCCTATCAGCTATCAGCACTGTATTGACTCACCCCTATAAATGCTTGATATGTTTCACACACAGATCTGTGAGCGGGCAAAGCAATATTACTAAATGAGGTTGCCACCCTTACAAAATGAAAATAAGTAGAATAATTTATTTTTAACTTAAATACAGTACTTCGCACCATAACATATTCTACAAAACATAATAATATATTTTAAACTGAAACCCACTTACAACAAGGCTTTGATCACACCCGGTTTTAAAAGCGTGATCAAAAGAAAATGTAAAAAAAGAACGCCGTAACAAATACGTTACAAACTAATCACAAGCCGTCTATTGAGGAAAAGCTGATTAAAAGGGGACAGGTAGTAATGAGTGGAGTTTGTAGAAGGGAAAACGAGACGGAATTGAGGGGATTAACTGAGGGAAGGAGAAATAAAACGTTTACAGAGAAGCCTGGCGAGCCGGGGACTGGGGAGGCTTAGAGAGCAGTCCGCTCGTGTGGACGCTTTTCCAGTCGGATGCGTGTGTTGATCCGATAGACAGGTTGTCCGACACGAAAAAGTATAAAAAATTAAATTTTGTAGCAATCGAAAAAATACTTAAAATGGAAACAAAATTTAGTACTTAAAAACCGAAAATGTGCAGCGATGAACCAGGCACCGATATGGTTAAAAATTATAACAACTGGAAAGGCGTTATTCAAATCTTAATCTATCGTTAAAATTACAGCTTTTTCTATTTTATTGTCGAATGATTATGTTACCAGTATTACCATGAGGATTGAAGAGGAAAAGATTTTTCTATTTATGGCTTTCTCATTTAGTTAGGCAAGCTTACAAGTAAGGCAAACAATAACACATATTATATTAGGCGGACTTTATAAACTGATATATTGGTCACAGTAAATGAATGAAATTATAATGACTCATTCCACAAACCTTATCAATATAAAACAGAGGGCGACTATTTCTATTTCCATTTATCAATAGTAATATACCGTAGTAAAAAAATTATACTATGTTGTACTTAGACTTTTGTTTGCACACATCATTTTAACATCATATAATCCTCATAAAACATTTAGTATAACAATTGATACTAGGAAGTATTCACAAATCAAAGGTGCGTTAAAGTTAAATTCTGTAGATTACTTTATCTTAAAATTTCTCTAGTAAAAACATCGCAATTGTTATAATTTACAGTAAACTATTCACAACAGCTTCTCGTACATAAACTCATGCACAAAGCTGACTTTGAAATTTGTATAATACTTTGATAAACTCTAAACCTTCATCAATAAGCTGGCAGGGAAGTAAGAAAGGCAACACACGACGCGATAAACAAGTCGAATTTATGATAGACAGAACACAGTTATTAGTTTTTAGTTTGAAGGTAAGTTATGAAACTAATAATTAAACTCTATCGAGGAACATAAATCCAACGGGCGGTGAAACATCTAACCAGACATCTATTGACGGTCGTGAGCTGAGAAGCAGACAAGTTGCAACAGCTAGTTAGAGATATTCTATTATAGTCTATTGGTTAGCGTTCCTGCTAACGCCTTTTTCTTATCCCAAGGGGATTTTTCTGCTTTGTGTCAAAAATGGTAATCCAAACAAAAAAATCTACTATATTTTTTAAGTTACTCCCCAGAAGGCATACTATTGGCATGCAGTACGACTGGAAAATTGACCGGAAAGCATGGCACATGATATGAGTAATCTTATGCAGCGATGAAGAACAATTTTTCTTTGACTAGTAAGATTTTTATATTCTTTTTACCAAGGATGAATAAAATAACGCCTAGATAAACTATTATACGAGTTTAAATAAATAAGACTTCCCATACTTATTAAACCCCCGTCATGACTATACTACTTGCTTCAACTTGGTATAAGCTACCCGAGATTCAGGCAGAAAGGAGTGTTTCTTATCTATGGGTATGATAAAATTTAACTGTGTATATTTAAATAGGTACTATTATA
This sequence comes from Nephotettix cincticeps, assembly GCA_023375725.1. NCBI lineage: Eukaryota > Metazoa > Arthropoda > Insecta > Hemiptera > Cicadellidae > Nephotettix > Nephotettix cincticeps. The sequence continues at coordinate 73,881,800 of CM041790.1, forward strand.
TATTATATTTTACTCTTATATTTGTGTGGATAATCCGGTAATATCTGCTTTGTGCATACGCCTTCGTTCAACCGTTCAACCTGAACGGTTTGGCCTAAATGCAAACGGGTAATTATTCAAACCAGCTAAAACTAACCGAATATAGAATAGATCAAGTGTATTGTGGACTGTCGAGTCCAATCAATTAACCAGTTTGTAACAATTCGATTAGTCACGTGACCCAGAGGAAAGGTTGGACTGAGAGATGATGCAATTGGAGTAATTTAATTAAACACAGTTCAAAGGATATTTAAGCGATATTGATGCTGTTGCGGTGACCGATGTAGCATGTGGGACTGAGTGATTTAGAATTCCTATCAAACCGCTTCTATATAAATAAATTTACTCGCTGACCACTTTTTCTGTCATACAACACAATAAAAACTAGTTTCAGACTTTTGAGCAAAAACATTCCGAGGAATGTCATTCAATAAACTGTACACACACACACACAAACACGCACACACACAAATGGACATGGATTTATTTTGATTTCTCAACAACAACATCAAAATATTTCGTTATTAAATTTTTACCACATTCTTTCAACGCCAATCGCATTTCGGAACTGTAAAAACATTTGAATAAACGCAATTATACGGATATTTAACTTGATTTAAATGTTACATCCATTTCGAGCTCGTGATGGTTTGATTTCTCAATTGCATGGTGGATATCTAAAACAATCTTATCTACAAATGGTTAGTATACAATTTCAAACATAAGTCAGACAGGTAACTCTCAGCACGTGGTGTTCTATCTATGTTAGATTCATCGAAAACATCGAACACAAGTTTTTTTTATGTAATCATTACTGCTGATTTTGCTCACCTGAATTATTATCATATCTAAAAAAATGATCGATCAACAGGAAGCGGTTTATGACGTAGTATGTAGATCTTTTCATACACTATCTGTTTCAGGAAGGCAACTTTACAAACCTGCGGTAAATTAAATAGACAAAGCACCTGTAGAACACGTGATCCGCAAACTCTCTTGAAGTTTTTTGAACATAAACGAGAGCACCGAGGATCAATGTTTGGACGGATGTTTCCCTCAACTTTGGATTGGAGGAGCTGGGCTGACACAATAGTCCCGTCGCTCTTTCGATATCATCCCGTGCGAAATCTTATTAGGGCGTAATGCTACCGGACGAAACTAATACAGTAAATGAATTGGGATAGTGCATCATGGCAGACTTTATATACGATACGACACTTTACTTTTATTATAAAAAAAATAGTTATCGTTAAGGGGGACCGTCACAATAAGAGGGTAAAAAAGTGTTTTCCACTTAAGTAAAATGTTGCGATTCGCGATTTTTGCCATTTTTTCAACATTTATTTTAAATACAAGAGGTACAGAAAAATGTTAAAAGTGCAAATTTTAGAGAGGAGGAGCAGAAAAAATAACTATAAAAAACAGGGGGTTTTCCTGTTCCAGATTTTCATAACTTTTAAATGTTAAAAACAGACTTTGCAAGCCGTTTTCTCCAAATTGTGTTTTATTTACCATATTTTAAATACTCAATTTTGAATAAATCTGTAAGTACTTTACCAATACCACATATTCTTGATTACATTGAGAAAATTTTGGTGCATAGGTATTTCAGTGTAAACATATTCAATAATAAATATAAAAGCTTTAAATGAAAAACATTCTTTCTTCATTTGCGCAAGCATTATCGAAGACACTCTCTACTTATTAGATACATTTACTTATTGGGTTACCATGGTTTACATGCACCCAAATGTTCCTTGTAATCTTAGGTTAAAAATATGACTTAGCTTTAGGGATTTGTTTATTAATAAAACATTATTCAACAAAATATAATTTGAAAAAATGCTATACAATATGAAGAACGCCCATAATTGCTTGTTATTTTTAACATGTCCCTGTTTCCTATTAAATTTTTTAATTTGCCTCGTAACCATTAAAAACCCTGTCATTGCATCAAAAACCCAAAATTAAAAAAGTTTAAGACAATGGCGGAAACCCTTAACTCACCGCAAAATTAGGTAACAGTAATATTGCTGTGTAAATTTCCTGAACTTTGAAAAATAAATGGAAAGTTAGATAAAACGGTTGGATTAATCGAGCGGTCACAGTGAACACGTTGGAGTGGGTCAGAGATAGAGGTGTGTGGGCGGGGTGACCCACACACCGCGTGGCAGGGCGTGTGGCGTGTGTGGCGTAGTAACGAGCCAGCGTGTGCGAGGGCGTTCCACATCCACAGTTCCAATTGCGACAGTAGCATACCTGTAGTATCGACACTCCATTCCGTTGTTTCCTCTTACGTAATCATCTTTAATGCACGTTCATAAGAAATTATGGCACGAAATTACGGGAACGCGCATTCTACAAATTACAAAATCCCAATTTTTAACAATGCAGTACTTCCAACTTTTTTAACTCATTCTCATAAGAAAAAGGTTAAATTCAATCAATCACTACCATAACACCGTACTTGACGCCATCTAGAGTTCTATATGAATAGAATTTAAATTTGCTAATTTATTTAGGAAAGTTGTAAACCGTTACATCAATCTCCACAAATATCAGTGACAAATTCCAAAAAAACGTTGTAATCTTAAACACCTCTGATAAATATCTCTGTGATAAACAAATTTTGATTTAAAGGTAATCCGATGTGCCTTAATTATAAAATTTGTGTTTGAAAAGAGACATGTAGAGTTTTAAAAATATATTCTTTATATTCGACTGTAGAAACATAATTTTAATACAATAAGTGAAATAATGGACAGTGCAAAAGCATAGACATTAGGCGTACATAGACTAAGTATATAATAATATAATTTTATTCATTAAATAACTAGCTAAAGAAGTACCCGCCCTTAGAACGGGTAATAAAGTTTGAGAGAGGGTACCTTTTCTCTTCAGCATTAAATAAATATTCTAAAACTTGAAAATGTTATCCAGAAAGCAATGCTTTATTTGAGGTAAAATACTTTTCAAATCAAAAGAGGTGTATACCAATAGTATTTTATACTAAACACGAGTGTCTACAATATGACAAAGTACCACCATTTATATTGGGAAAGGATAAGGAATGGCGTAATAGTGACAGGTATCGGGAGAAACATAAAATCTACAATTTTCGGCAATATTAATTTCGATCCAGCAGTTTATCTGTGAAAATGGACTTTTTTATTCTTCCTCCTGGTATGTAAAAAGTAGTGTAAACGATGGTGAAATTACAGACTGTAAACATTGAAACCATTGGAAATTTACAGCAACCGTGTCTTCTGCTTCCCGAACTGTCAAGTTTTAGTGTTCACAGCTGTTGACATTCAAGTAATTTTATGTTTACATTTAAACCTAGGACGTTCACGGAGCGTAGCCCGAGAGGATGTGAGAAAATGAATATGCCTATGAGTGGCTGAAGTTTATAATCCTTTGTGTAAAATTTCAAACCGTCAGATCAGAATTGTTTCGCGTTTACTTGCCACAACGAACATACAGAAACCACAATTTTTTATAAATTATAAATAAAAGTACGTGTAATTTCAATACACAGGTGTTCATTTTTGTAACGGCTAGGGTTGGATTATTTTGGCAAGTCATGGCAATAACAAACGCACCAAACTGGATCGTTCCTCTAAGCCACACTACCATTTGACGTCCAATATCCGTGTAAAGGGTTGCGTTTTGACATAACATTATACTCGTTATCATACAATAATGTTGTATATGTTTACCAAACCTCCACGCATGTTGCACAGGCCTGCATCACCTTTTACTCCAACAACCCAAGGGGAACGACGTCCTCCATACGGCCACATTTCACACACGATCTGTAATACTTCCGACTTTCACTCTAAAATCGACAACTATCTCACACGTGATGAAAGTTATGATATGTGTTTCTCTCGTTATTTATTCATTTTATATAATTCAACATTTAATCATAGATTGAGTAGGATTCAGGATTATTGAAAGCGAACGACGAGAGGGGATGACACTTTAGATGTAGTATGTCCCCAATCAGTGTTACCAATCACATATTATAACCTATAAAAAGTTTTACCAAAATCAGTCAATAAAACATTATCAAAACCACACAAACAAATAACCAAATTAAATAAAAATAACAAAAAATGACCGGTTTCAAGCCATGGGATCTGACATACATAAAACAAAAGCGTCCGCAGTTCTTAGATATCCATTTCTCATAATCCTTACGTCGTCCTATGTCTACGTCACACTGTCACGCTCGTCAAGTGTCCTCACGGAGGCAGACGACAGACCGCATTCCTGGACCGCTCCTGGGACCTTGGCAGTAATTCCAGTCGGCCGCCTAAATATAAACAACGCGATCATACCACGACCTTCGACACCTCGGCCGATCCTTGGCTCTAATGCTAATGATACCTTGATGCCTCACGCGCACGCGCGATGCAACCAGTCGACATTCTTACGATCGGAACTGCGACTCAAAAATGACTCGTCACGTGGTAAATATATATATGAAGGCCCTGGTAGGTGTGTTCAGTAACAACTACAGAAGAGACTAAACCCCAAACACTATAGATTCGATTATTGAAATGGCGACCGTACTACAAGGTAGGTATTTTAAGCCAAGTATGAATGAGAAACGAGTGTAGGATGATTGCGGTACGTTCTTGTAGTCTTGTTACTGACTAAGGTTGACATGTTCCTTAAACAAGACTGTTAATTAATAGTCCAACAGTCAATGTTATACCTAAGGGACCTACAGTTTAACGTGGAATCCGAACTACTGCCTCTGAATTAAGAACTGGTGTAATTACTAAGATTTTATCTGCGGGTTAACGTAGTATTCAATAGTGCGGACGTTAATCCACACAATAGAACACTACACCCACCAACAGTCACTCACATCTATCCACAATTCGTGACCTCCAAGTAGCTGGACGTAGCCACCGTTTCCGTCAAATGTAATAAGAGCTATATTTGAAACAAAACTGTTTAGAAAATATTCTTTAGCAAATACCCTCAAAGGTTTTTTTTTGCATGTGACAAATTGCATTGAGAAAAATTTTATAATTGAAATATTTTCCAATTAGAACACGTTAAATAACAACATAATTAAAAGACACAACTTAATTTCAAAAGTTTAAATATTCATCAAACTTAAGATTCCAGAATTTAATTACGGAAATTTAAGAAACCTTTTATATACAAACTCCCCGAGAAGGAAGATTCCCAAAATTTTATCCTGTTTATCTGCGTAATATGGGTATTTTAATAAGCGTTTGATAGTGGTAAACAATTCAAAAAGTTAGATTTTAATATTTAATAATTATTTAATAGCTTTCTATAGTTATAGTAAAATTCAGGAAATGATGAGAAAAGTATAATAATACTGAGCCAACAAAACTGTATTGGGCAGTTCATAACAACACGGTGATTCGTAAAGCGTAAAGGCTTAAAATAAAATATTCATCAACAAATTGTCAATAAAATTTTTCTTACAACAATTTTGTGGCAAAACGGAGGGTAATAAGTTACGTAATTTCCCGTAGGATCGCATAAAAGGCCTTTCAAGGCATAATCTGTGTTTCCAGGAATTTATAATGGGCTCGGAGGAGTAAAAGATAGCGATAAATAACTCAGCAAGACGGATCACTTACACTGAGCGACAAACTTAATTAGAAACGAGCAGCAGAATCAGCGAGTCGCCCGACCAGATGGGCCCACAAAAATTGAGCCGCCATCTTTCACAAATACCGTATACTGTCCCTACCACGGAGAGGAGATTCTTTTCAAAATGGCCCTACTATAATAGTATTCTTTTAGTTCGTTTTAACTTATACAAATTATACTGGGGAGGAGTTTAACATTCGTTTGTCATCCTTTATGAAGATATCTCAGTTTTGGAATGAATTCCTATTGAACGCGATGAAAATACTTAATTTCCAATAAATTTGCCATATTACTTCAGGTTCGTTCATTTTATTTTATAAACGTTTTGGACGCAATGAATTAATGTGTAAAACTGTTTAAATTCGTCCCTAGATTAGCTAAGCTGATGGCTAAAAGGTTTGAGCGATGGTTTGGAGTGACAATAGGTTAGGACATCAAAGGATGCACAAACGTTGATGGCGAACTTTTAAGAACGCTGTGAGTGGGCTATATCTTCAGTTATAGATGATTTAGGTAGTTAATTCGATGAGAAAGTAAGAGAATAATCAATTTTTATTTTCGTTCTTTTGTTAAGTTTTTTAATTCTAAGAAGAAAATTTGTCAAATGTGTTCACTTCGTGTCACTTTTAAACGCATTTAGTACTTTAACAATCAAATTTTTAGCACGCAATTCACAGTCGGCGACAGTACCGACCAGTGGCGCCATTTTGAATGCTCACTGTCTAATGTAATTGTTGCCTTAATTGAGGCTCAGGCTTGCCAATAGACGCAGGTACGTAGTGCCTATGTCCGCAATGTTGACTGTCGCGCTGCAGTGGCGTAACTTAAAAAACTCTGTTAGAAAACACGCGTATTACGATGTTTCCACGGACGAATACATCGCACAAGCAGGCGTTGTACTATATAATCCTCGCCATCCTAATGGAAAAAGTAAGACGAAAATTTATTATCGACGCATACGACTAAACCGGTCGTAAAGCGAGGATCTTGGAGATATTTCAATGGATAGCGTGGAATAAAGGAGGCGACATTATACCGTGGCCAATACCGCCTGCACTAAGGATTGATATCCTATAAGTAAATAATGGAATCAACTTTATCTTCTTGGGGAACTGCTGCCACTTTTCCCAGCGTCCAAGTTTGACAGGCAATAGCCCGTAACAGGATTGGCGGCAACACGGGGACTTTATACTAATCACCTGCAAAGTTTTTCAGTTTTATTCAAAATTATTTTATTTATCTGGTGTTTGAGATGTATAATTGAAAATTATAAATGTATATTACATTTGGACTATTATTATACACATTATATTACAGAGGAAAAGCTTAAACATTGAGTGACGTAGTGAAGTTTTAAAACCACAGGACTCTACATTTGTATATAAAATTAAACAAAATGTTTAAAAATAAAACTTAGACATAGAAAACAACGATTCTGTTCCCCAACAGAATTAAAATGAGAAAAATAAGTAATAATACTATAGAAACCTAATATAGAATAAGTATTATACTCATTTCATACTTCTCACACGTGTTTCGACACTAAAAATAAATTAACAGAACAAGACACCATATTTTTATGTATAATTCACCAGGTATTGCATGGCTTATAGTTCTTTTAGGAAAATAAATAAATGAACAATAATTGAAAACACTTCCGTCAGTAATTATTTCCGGAATAGGATTTAATAAAAACAAAATATGAAAAAGAATATTAAAGAGAGAAATCCAGTGATAGAATTACTTTTTGGGGTGAATTGCTCCTGAAACTCAATTAATGGAGAAAAATAAGCTTGATCCTGCGACGAGGAGTAACTTGATCTTCACGATCCTGGAGCGAAAAATCCAAATCGGGAAGAAAATAATTTACATTACTAAAGTAAATTCAATCGGTTGTAATTTTCGCGAATTGAAAGGAAAAAATGTTATCTAAAGATTATTTGCGTTATTTTTTTAGCTTACAATTGCTTAGTTTATGAAGCAATTTTAAGCGATGATTAAAAAATATATAATTCAATGACATTTAGTCAAACACAAATTATCAACTAAAATAACCTCTTAAAGTTGTTTTATTTCTGTATTATGTAGGCTACTTCTTATTTTCTGTGGATAGCAATATCCACATATTTTGGTATTTTGTCGACTCAAGAAATCGAAAATAATAAAGAAGAATATACTTTCAATTTTATAACATTGTACAAACATAATGATTTGATTGTTTATTCTGATAGAGTGAACAGAGATTCTATAGACTCAATCTTCTGAACAGGAGCCCAGCCTTATAAAATAGTCTATTTTGTACAGTATTTATTTACATTAATGTACTTTATAGAGAACATTAAAAACCGACAATTATTTGAGCAATTAAAACATGTGTACAGTTCGTCAGGTTTTCTCTGAGTCCTGAGATGGGTGAGAGTGGAGGTGAAGTAACCATGGTGGAGTTCCGTTTATATTTATTTCTTTGTCAGCGGGTAAGTAAACAACACATCATCCGTTCCTCCCCACCACCATATTTGCAATAGTCTACTGCACATCCAAAACTCAGGGCTCAGATGAAACCTGACGAACTGTACCGTATTGTGATGTTTTTTGAAGAAATGTTTTCAAAGACATTTAAAGTTAAACTTATCGAAATAACTGTAAAGTGACAATATACCCGATGAGGGTGAAAGCGAGGGAGTTCCTATCTCCTGCTCTCACGCACCACCGTACCATGGCCGACACGCACAACACACGCACAGACACAGACAGACACACGGCACTGGCACTCTGGCACACGGCACTGGCCAGGCCCACGGTGGGCATCGCGGCCTTCGACACGCCAAGCCTTCGTTAGTATTCCACGTGGGAGACTCACTTCCTCGTACTCACTGGCTCGCCAGGTGACGGAACCACTCACTCGTGACTGTCACTCACTAACTCATTGCATGACCTAACTACAGTATTTGCCTAGCTATCCTATACACGCTGAAAACTAGAGGTTTAATCTTTAAACACTTTTAGGGGACCAGGGTAATTTTTTGTGTATTTTATAGAGCGTCTTTTACTTTCTCCCCTTATACGTAGTATATGGAGAAAGTATTATTTTTTCGTCAAACTTTCATCTAAATATACATATATATTCACCGTATCTATAGGCGTTTTTTTAATTTTTTTATATTTTTGATTATTAAGGGTAGTTCACCTCTAAAAACCCTTAAAAAACGTGAAAAATCCAAAATTCTCTAAAACGGCTCCAACGATTTTGATTAAAATTTAATAGTTTGTAGTGCACAGAGTACTGCATAATTTGACACCACCCGCATGTCTGTAAAAATGACATTTCCAAAGCTATGGGCTTTTAAATGTCCAAAAAATCAAATTTTAAAATTTTCAGCGAAAACAATAAAAGTAAAGTATAACTTGACTGACACCATTGAAACCAGCTTGAAAAACTAAACAAATTAGTAATTTGAATTATTTGTCTACGACTAATGGTTCCAGAGAAAAGTTAAATTTACTGTCCACGATAAACGCAGTACATTGTCTGAAAGCGTCCAATGTTATTCTTATGGAGAATATTAAAAAATTAATTTCTTCCTTATTTTCTAACCGTTTTCCATGAAACTTGGTATGAAGCGTGAGATCGAATCACCAAACAAAACCAACTCAAAAAAGCTTGGTATAACCGTGGCGGGTGGCGTCCCCCATACAATTCGAACAGTTATTTTAACTTTATCTCTCTTGTTTTTATTTTCAGAAATGGGATGATTATTTTTAAAACAATAAATTATTAAATGATATTTAGATCAACTTAGAAGACAACTACCTGATAGTAAAACATGATAGTTTTATTACAGTTTGTCTTTTTTAAATTTACTTAAGGGAGAAAATATGTGTCAGTCCACTGATACCGTTTATTTACAAACATTTAGACATATAACACATGATAGTTTGTATAATACTTATACAAAAACAGCTGAATTAATCATCTGATTTCCAGATTTTCCGGAAAACTCACTTTTTCAAACTTTGTGCACACTTTTATCAGGAACCAATAAAGATAATGAAATGAAGTCTTCACCCACTGTTTCCACGGTTATTGAAGCACATTTTAACACAGGATTTTTTATTATGAGCCTTAGTTTTTTTTAGTAATTTAACAAAAATATAAAAAAGTACTTAAAAAACATACCGTAACCCTAGAAAAAAATCTAAATGTAAAAAATCCTGTGTTGAAAAAGTGTGCTTCAGGAACCACATAAAAAGCTGGTGAAAATTGTATTCAATTATTCTGAGATAATTGCACACAAAATAGTAGTTTTAACATGCACAGTTTAGGACTAAACAGGTCTTTTAAGAGTAATGGATTGATGAAGGTTGTAAACAGTGGATATATAAGTTTTTCATGGATTTTTTAAACAAGTCTCAACAACCCTAAAAGGTCTGCAGTACCTCCGCCATCTTGGAAATGTATTCCCATAAGAGCAATGTTCAAACATAAATTTTAAAATGAAGAAGCATCAGATAAATTTAAAATGTGAATGTGTTGTAAATATTTATCAGCGATTACGGACTCAAATGTTAATACACATTTTTTGAAATCGTCAATAACATTTTTGTGTGGATGATTTTAAAAAAATTGTTATTAACATGTTCACATTATGTAAACACCCCCGTCGCAGCAGTCCTGCGTACTCAGTGAATTTCCAAATCAATAATATAATAACAATAATATATGACAATTTTTATAAAAATCTGTCCATAAACATGCAAATTATTTGCCTATTCTCCATAAGATTAACATGGGAAAGAGTATGAAGGTTAGCTGCTGTGAGGAACACTGAAAGTAGTCATTTCCACAATAAATAATTTTTATCTTCAAATTTATACCAACTCTCATCAACATCTGTCCATAAATAAAGGAGAATGCCTATTCCCTATATGATTAATATGGGAAAAGAGTATGCAGGTTTGCTGCCATGATAAACACATAAACTATGATTTTTAAGCATAAATGGATAGATCTCAACCAGATGAAGCTAAATATCAAGTTTTATCCAAAACTATTGATTAATATGGGAAATATTAATTTTTCCCTATCCTCCTTAAGATTAACATTGGAGCCCTACAATACAACGTACTGTGTTTAGATTTTTTAATATCTCGGTAACCATTTTGGAGATACAGAATAACCTTAAGGAACTAAACTGTATAGTTTTTTGAGCTGATTCTAATGGTGAAGGATACAATTTGAAATTTTTTAAACTTATGTGGGACAAAAGCAAAAACCCCATTTTTGAGGTACAAATCCCCCCCCAAACTACCCGTTCCGATTGACCGATATGTCTGGTTTACGAACTCGTCCGAGCATTCATAGGAATACATGTCTATACCAAGTTTGGTCTTGTTCGGACCATTTTTACGAGAGTTATCGTGTTCACAGACACATTATATATATATATATATACATATATACATATATATATATACATATATATTTTAACGACTATTGTTTTTGGACTCTGGGCACCTAAAGAAGAAAAAATAACATGGTCCCGTGCTTAAGTCTCACCATGAGACCTACGGTAATAGCTTCTTCCCTATGGGAAATTCGCTAAAACAACTTTTACATGCAAAAATAATAACTTATTAGAGATAAACATTTTAGGTTTCAGCCGTTATATTATGTATGCTAAGTTGTCAATTCTGGTTTAAGTTTCTTAACCTACAAAATGTATTAGTCAATTAAACTCAATAAAATGGTTACTACTGATAAAAAAAAACATCTACACATTATTTTTAAACAATGTAATTGAAACAAAAATTTTATAAAAAAAAATATTTTGTGTTTGGAATGGAAAACAATTAAGTCATTGAAGCAAATGCCAATAAAACACAAATTGAACTGATTGCATCGGGTCGAGAGCGGCCTAGATTGACAATTAAACTAGACGGAGGCAACAAAACTACATCGAGGTAGCCACAAACAGACAGATACAGAACAATGCAGAATTGTTCGAGTTGGAACAACCTGCAGCAACTATGAGCGAGGGAATTATACAATTTGCTATTTGTTGTTGGATTTCCATAGATATAAAATAATAAATATGAGGCGATGAAATGTCATTATTAAGGTTACATTATCACAGGTTAGATTTCAATATTAACAACCTTATTTTGAAAACTGAAAGAACAAAACCAAATCAAATAAGGACAGTAACAATGATGAGGAGTCCTTGAAACAAGTGTGGGCCTATAAAACAATTGTTTGAAAGAAATCTGTGTTTTTAATAATTAATTTAGAGTACCATTACAGTTACAAGTATGTCATTCAGTAAATGTGCACACTGTATGGTGCAAAGTAGTTTTTTACTATGTGTCTTAAAACCTAAAAAAAATTTAATTTCATGGATTAAATAATTCTAAAAAGATTTGGAAGACAACAAAGAAAAATGTTTGTGTTTACTTCCCTGTGGGAAATAGGTTAGACCATGGATGTGTCTAAAGGGAATGTTTTCACTTCATCTAAACAGCTGTTCTTATTCTTCAATATTAAAAATTCAATTCAATAGCTCTGATGGTTTCTATGGAAACCTGTTACATATTTTCCATCTTAAAAATCGTTAACACCCCCTCCCAGAACTAAGACATATCCACGTCAAAAATCAGAAAGTGAATGTTTCCATTGAGAGACCAACCTCACAATTTATAATACGTACGGTATCACCAACTGCCAAAAATACTTTACAGTAACAATTTTATGAGTATTTGAACTCATACCGCACTACAGGAACATACAAAAAAAAAATAGAAACCTAATATAAAATTTGATTCTACAAGCAAGATTATAATTTGTTTACTTGAAATTTTTAAATTTGATTTAAAAAACTTTGATAAGACCAATTTACATAAAATAATTCTAATAAGTAAAAAAAAGTCATGTTCCCTACCTCGGTTAATGAGTCGTAAATAATGGCTTTAAAAAGAGTGATCATAGGTGTGCTAGTAACTTTTGCAAAAAAATAACTAATATACTAAAACCAAGTCATTTACTGAATAATCTATGCACGAGAAGAATTGTTTACTACTTAACATGAAATAAACAAACATAAGCTACATAAGTTTACGGAACACAAACTATTAAAGGTGTAAACACCTGGCTCTTAACGAAAAACTTAACAAAAATCCTCTTTCAAAAACTTGAAAGATAAAAATTAATATAGAAAAAAAAACTTCAAAACAAAAGTTTGATTTTACAATATTGTAAGGTCAACAAGAAAGCCAAACTCTAAATGAATGATCGAGCGGGCATGTGATTAAGTGGCGGCCATTTGTTTGAAAGCCGCAATCGCCGCTTAGCTGAGTGCAACACAGCACACAGCCGTCAGTTAAACCAAACACTCCATCCCGCGGACAAAGGATCAATGCTCTATTGATGATTACATAACTACTGAATCATGTACACCACTGAAGCTGAAGCCATCCCTTTTGACCAACCCCGGCAACTGTCGAGTGATTGACAACGTTTAAAAGCTCTATTGTTACAAAGCTTCATGTAATCCTGAATGAATAAAATGTATCTCTTTTGAATACCTAATCATCAGACTAATTACTTGGATTTATTTCTTTAATTAGACCCAAATAAAAATAAAATCGGAATATATAGAAAAAAAAACTAAACATATTCTCCAACATAACAAATATGATAATGATATCAATACCATGACTGAAGACAGTATTATCTTTGACTTGAATTGAATGAATTTAAATGAATAGTCAAAGGTATCATGTTATTTACTGATTATTCAGCAATTTTATTTGAATAGGTTGTGCGACTGCCTAAACTGAGATGGAAGGTTTTTTTTTCAAAATCTTCAAGACGGTTTAGAGGCCAAATGGAAAATTATATCAACTCCAACAAAAAAAATTACAGTGCATATTCATTGAAAATGACACTGAATGATCTTAAAACTTAGAAATATGAATATAACATTTTTGGTGAATTAATTTAGAATTCTTATTCGTAGTATTATTTTAGAATTCGTGGAAAAAATATAACTATGACAAATAAGCTAATTTTAGACACATAAATACAAAATACCACTGGAATGGGGTGTTTTGGGTCAATAGATCTTCTCCTGAACTTTATTTAACAAATTTACTTTTTTCATAGCTTCTACTAAATATAAAATAGATGTTTCTAATTCTAACTTTTTTGTGATGTAATATAGTACAACCTCCCATATCCGACAATGACGGGACCAAGCCATGATCAGGACGGCCAAAAAGTCGGGAGGAGCAAATAAAATGCATTTCCTTGGTGGAAAAACACCTTTACAGTATTGTAGTAGTGTAAAACTTAATTGTTACTCTAACACATTAATTTGAAAATCTAGATATGAATGATAACTGAAAACTAACAATATTTTAGGTAATTTTAGAATTGGAAATATTTTGTGCAATCCACTTCAAAACAGTCTGCTGTCAAAATATAAGGTATAAAGAATATAAATACACAAAAATATTTTTGTACTCCATCTTCAACAAACCTGTAACTAAGGAAAGCATTTCTGTTTATTAGAGAGCTGTGTGGATATTCATGCAGTGTAATTTGCAAAGCTATTAGTCCAAAGTAAATTTTTGACATGGATATGTCTTAGGTCTGGGGGGGGTGTTGGTGATTTTTAAGATGGAAAACATGTAACAGGTTTCCATAGAAACTACCAGAGCTATTGTATTGAATTTTAAATATAAAAGAAAAAGAACAGCTGTTTAGATGAACCTAAAACATTCCTTTTAGACATATCCATGATCTAACCTGTTTTCCACAGGGAAGTAAATAAAAACATTTTTTAATGGTAAATCTATTTTTGGGACGTAGGCTATATAAAACTTAATTTTAACACAGAAATCTGTGAATCCATTTTTGAGACCATTAAGCAAGCAAAATTTCCTTGTATTTTAGAAAAGTATTATCATAGAGTAAATTATTTAAAAATAACTAAATTGTGTTTAGTTATTTGTTTTCTGACAGAATAAATAGGAATAAAAGAAAATCATAAAAAACTAATTTAACATCAATGAGTTACTTCTAACTAACAGGAATGGATTTTAATTGCATTTATTATTTAAGAACACAATTCATTATGTTCAACCACCTTTCATAATTACCAATAAGAAAAATTTGTATTTGCACCAAACACGAATGAGGAATTTGAATACAAGCCTGGAGTTGATGGCAGGCAATCATCTCTGCAAGGAAGTAAAACAGGTTGCTGTTGTAATATTGAAGGCAATCAGTGCTGAATCTAGCATGATAAATCCTTTTAGTTAACTGATGAAAAATTAAAAGATAAAAAGAATATTATAATATTAAGATTAAAAATTAAGGGAAAATATTTAAGCAAAAAAATCAAGCAAATATTTTGGCAATTAGAAGTTGATTGTTTGAACGTCATGAAAAAAGTCTCTTTGAAGTACTTTTTATCTTAATCATAAAGTTATTTTTGATCCCGAATCTTATAGAAATGTTATTCCAATTCTATGAGAGCTGGATCCTACCTAACAAGGCTTGTTAAGGTACACAACAAGTTTACTTCAGCTAGTTTGACCTTAATATACTTCACTTGGAAGTTCGTGATTCTCGTTTGAGTTCAATAAATACTTTATACATCAGGCTTTTGCTGATTTGAAGCTGGTATTCGATTCCACCCTTAGGAGACAAATCCGTTTTGTAATGTTACCTAGTATTAAAATCAGTAACCAAACCTTTTTCATATGAAATTATATTTTCTGTAGGTTATCGTGAAAATTATAAACGTTAAATATTTCTCTTTAAGATAATGGTGTAGTAACGCGTTTGAGGGAAAATGATCACACTTTGGATTGAAAAATAACCTTCATAATGCTTAGTGTCGAAACAAAGACGAATTTGCTAGATTTTACCTTTTGAAGCAGATATTTGAAGCGACAAATATTATTTTTTGTCAAAGAATCAAATAATACAAAATTAGGCAATCAAAAGGTAAAAGAAATAATAAAACAACACAAAAAAATTGGAACACTGATACAACAACAACAAAAGGTATGAATGTTTTGAAAGTAAAAACTTTAAAATTGATAAAAAATAATAATGAAATAAGTTTTACTTTCCAACTATTTTTGTCTTCAAGACCCATTTCTATGCGAAAATTCCTATTCATAATTAATCTAGTCTTAGCAGATAATCTAAATCTCTATATCTATTATCTAAATTAAGTTTCTTCCCAGTTTTTCTTTTTTCGAAAGTTACAACGCAACTTGGCAAAAACATGGTGCTTCAGTGTCAAACACAGGGTTGGTAATTTCTCACAAGGGGTGCGACCAGGACAAAAACCACACCACCAGCCCCCGACTAAACGTCCAGGTGTTTTATCATCATTGGCAACTGTTGGCTTTTAGCCCATGATGTCGTTTGCACAGTAAGTTGTATTGTTAATATATGTGAAGATAAACAATTGCCGAGGAATTATTGAATTACACTCACGATTCTTGGGGTATGATTGTGAAATATTATTTAAAGTGAGTTTTATTTTATTAGATTGATGATCGGGCTAGTACTATATGTTTTTAAATTTTAAATTTATTTTAAGCAGGAGGACATCCAAGTTAAGAAACAGTAAGGTTCAACTAATTGATTGTACACATCTCCTTTAATGGTTTTTTAAGGTCCATTTAAGTAATAAAATAACAAACAGTGTGTAAGAGTTGTATCAAATGCACAATTAGATTTTTACACAAAGTACCATGCACAAATACAAAAATGAATCTTGTACACAAAGAACCATAACAGAATACAAGTTCAATAATTTTATTTGTATACATTATCTATATAAATAAAATTAGAGTTTTACACATTTAACATCAGCATTAGGTTAGTGGCTGTACAGTGTTAGCAATTTTGATATTTTTGGTGATTATTACGTTTCATAACACAGGAAGCCGAAATGGATCTCACCAAAATTTTAGTCTGTCTTTCTGTAACTGTTAACGTTTTGGTAATGCTTCTTCTTGAAAACCAGAGAGCCCACAGCTCACCCACTATGACATTAAAATACTGAGCTCTAAAAAACCCAGTTTTGAGCAAGTGTTACAGAACGTCATGTCGACTAATCTCAACGTATAACAAATTTTCCCATTTAATCTAGTTTAAAATTAATGGTAATTAATTAAGCTTAAAGTTTGTTTTGTCTTTATATTTATTTCTAGAAGATTATAAGTTTTTATTTTATCATAATAATATCTTTCTTGTTAACACTGTATTCTACAACTCGTACAAATCACGCTTACTGCTAGTTGAAATTTATAAATTAAACTGAGTCAACTCATAAATAAATTTCAAGGTCTAATTTAAAATATAATACTTTACTGTTGTATTACTATGCAATTTGTTAAATACCACATTGGTCTTTAAACCACAGTTAAAGTTAGAAATTACAAAGAAAGTAAACATAATTGGGTACGTGTCTTGAATAAACATGAGTTACTGCTACTTTAGAAGTAGTACAAGCCATCCAATTACACACAACTTCAGTTTATGATGTAATTAAAGAGAGACTGTGTGACAGCAACTTTGTATATGGAACGCATGCATTTTATTTTATAACATTTCTCCATCATAAAACTGAATTTGGCTGGACAAAAATAATTATGGACTGAGATTAAAGAAATAGTAGTACTGTATAATATTGCCATTAGATTTAGATTAGATTATTGAAATGGTGACTGTACCACAAGGTAGGTATTTTAAGCCAAGTATGAATGAGAAACGAGTCTAGGATGATTGTGGCACGATCTTGTAATCTGGTTACAGCCTAAGGCTGACATGTTCCTTAGAAAGAACTCTTAATCCCAACATTCAATGGAATATCTAAGGCACCAACAGATTGTTAGAGACAAAATCAGGGCAGAAATATAAAAATATGGCTCCCCAGTAAAAATTGCACTGAAATCAAACATTAATAATATAATGGAAGTGTAGCTCAATAGTAACATTCTCACAATGTAATCTGAGGGGTGCCAGTTCAATTTTGGAACCAGTTTCTATTTTGACATGGATATGTCTCAGCTCGAGGGGGGTTTGGAAACTTTTCTGACCAAAATTTGAAACAAAGACATCATATCACCCATCATGTGCTGTGGCACTCGGAAATGTATCAAACTATTTCGACCCTTTGACGCTTTCAGGACGTAGTGGATAGTACAATGAATGAGTAGTTTCAGCTGTTTATATATATTTACAACCAACATGAGAGAGACAGAGATAGTTTGAAGTGAAGCATCAAATCACCTGATGATTCGTCACCGTCATCCGCTCAGTTTGTAATTGTTGTGTTTTTAGGTTATTTTTGTTATGAATAGGATGTAGTGATATGAATAAATAGTGAATACATTTAGTTTCACTGTTATATTGTATTTGTGGTTAATCATTGGAACGTTTCATGGTTTATTTTTGCAATAATCAACTGGATATAGTTTTTGTGTTGTGTATTTTCGTCATTTGTAAAATGTATAACTCATTGGACTAGCCTATTGTATATCTGCTTTTATTGTCGTGTTACTATTACCTTTCAATTTAGTGCAAAATCATGTAAATAGGATGTCTGATAGTGAAGATGTGTATGTTTTAGTAATTGTTTGCAATAAAAGGTCGTGAGCGTCAAAAAATTACCACAACAGGGTCTGTTTGGTAATAAAAATGTCCCGCATTGAAGGGTTAATGATAGATACATTTGATCTAGCAGAGAAAGAAAAAAATATGCACACTATCTATCTTTATAATGTTATCGACGAAAAAACTTAATGGAATATAAAAAGTGAAAGGCTCACTAAAAACTGTTTAGATGATTAGATTAGATGTTATCTCTGAGCTGTTATTTTGAGGAGAATGAGTCTGTCCAACTTGTACTCTGTGACCTCAGCAAAGCCTTCGATGTAGTTTCCCATATCATCCTTATATCCAAGCTTAAGAAGTATGGAATCAGTGGTGCGGTTCTTGATTCGCTAGTTGATTACCTGAAGGACCGAAGACAGGTCTTTACGATTGAGGGTGCAACCTCTGAGGTGGCTGAAGTCCGACACGGAGTGCCCCAAGGTTCAGTCCTTGGTCCCCTGCTTTTCACGCTTATGATTAATGACCTGTCATTAAACAATCACACTTTGTTGTTTGCAGAAGACACCACCCTGTACGCAAGGGGCAAGGATCTAATAGTACTACAGGACGACACAAACAATCTTTTGGAAGCTGCCAAGACATGGTTTATCAACAACAGACTCTTGATCAACAATGACAAAATGCAGAGATTGACCTGCACGCTTAAGCCATCAGTGCTACCCAATGACCCAGTCAAACTTCTAGGGTTTTGGCTGGATCAGAAGCTGAATTGGAATAATCACATCAGCCAGGTTAGTGTCAGACTCTCTCGTGTCCTGTGCCTGTTGCGGAAGCTGAAGACCCTGATTACACGACCGCATCTGTTGATGATTTACCATGGGCTGTTTCACAGCCACATTATGTATGGCATTGTCCTGTGGGGGCACTCTCCTGCTGCTTCTGCTGTGCTGCTGCTGCTGCAAAAGAAGGCCTTGAGGGTCATTACCTCATCTGGCTATCATACTCACTGCCGCCCCATTTTCATCGAGCTGGGGGTACTCACCGTGTTCAGTCAGTATGTTCTTAACTTTGCTCATACTGCTGAAACAAAACTTAAATTCCTTTGAACTGAGGGGAGTACAACACGATTACAGCACACGTAGAGCACAGGACCTAGAAACACCACGATGCCGCCTGAGTCGCTCCTTGAGCTGCTACCCCCAGAGAACTATCCGAATCTTTTTACAACTTGCCGCAAAGAGTGCGCGAACTGGACTTGAAACAATACAAGACAGTGGATTCGTGATAGCCTGGTCAAAAAGCCGCTCTACAGACTAGATGAGATGAACTGGACAAACTTTTTATAAATTGAAATAAAAGGAGGGTAAAATCACGCCCGCCCAAGTTTTTATGCGCCCAAGTTTTTATGAGTTTATGTGTCGTTTTTAATGTTAAATTTTATGTGTAAATAGCAATATGACGCATTCTATCCGGTTTTGCCGGTCAAGGAAGAAGAAACCAAGTATTCAAGATGAGTAACTGTGTTGAACGCCAAGAAAGACAAACAAAACTAAAACATGCTAAAAAACAATGGTACATTAGCAAGACTCACCTATTGGAGACATCTTCTACACTAACTGCTCTCGGTGTAGGTGGTTGAAGCTGAGTTGTCGACGCGTGGATTGAGTTTTGGACAGCTAAAAATAAAAGTAAAGAGTTATTATAAACCTATTAAAAAGTACGAGTTTTCAGGTTTATGTATGCAAGTATAGTTTTATTTTAGAGCCTTGATCTGATAATTAATTAAAACAACTTATAACACCACTCAACGGTTTGCTTTGTTTCAAAGTCAAGATTAGATTAGATTATTTGAAATGGCGACCATACCACAAGGTAGGTATTTTAAGCCAAGTATGAATGAGGAGAGAATGTAAGATGATTGTGGCGCGATCTTGTAGTCTTGTTACTGACTAAGGCTGACATGTTCCTCAGACAGGACTGTTAATTAATAGCCCAACAGCCGATGGCAACTAAGGGACCTACAGTTTAACCTGGAATCCGAACCACAACCTCTGAATTACGAATTGGTCTAATTATGAGGATGGTCTTTGCCGATTAACGTAGCTTTCAATAGTGCGGACGTTAATCCACACAACAGAACACTACACCCACCGACCATCGCTCACAACTATCCACAATTCGTGACCTCCAAGTAGCTGAATTACAGGATGACACCACCATCCAAGATCAGATTTATTCCAAAAAAACAAACAAAATATAAAGTATTACAAGTTAAACTGTGCACATTTTCCAAATGTTAGATATTATAAACAAATTTAAAAAAATCTTTACGTAGACATAATAAGAAAATAATAAAAGTTCAATTCAAATCATTCAAGTCTCGTTATGAGAGATTTTTCAAATAGCCATTTGGTACCATGCTGTTATTTTTACCTGACACCAAAATTTTTAACAAGAGTTTAGATGGAAAAATAAGGAAGATAAATTTAACAGATGAGTACATACTTTTGTAGTCTAAGTAGCTAATTTACTTGTTTGTTAAATCACAGGGATTTAGTGTTCAGTGGGATCAGAAATATCCAATACTATAATACGAGCAAGGTTTGTATATATATATATTTGCACACGGATCTCGAAAACGGCACTAAGGAATTTCTTTAAATTTTGGAAATAACTAATTTCCGAGTAGAAAATAAGTTCTAGATAGGTCTAATGTCCAGGAAAATTTGTGTTTTCTTGTAATATTAAGTTTAAAATCTAAAAATTTAACATTACGCTTATGGACGATAAAATATAAACAATACAAACCAAAACAGCTGTTTATAACTGTTTGACAGTTGTTGATTGAAGATGGTGGCAAACAATATGTGAATAGAGGTTTTGCATTAATATTTATTTTATTAATTTATTAATTTTATTAATATTAATAAAAATAAATATTAATTAAAAATAAATATTAATTAAATAATATTAAAATATTAATAATTTATATTTTATATTAATTTTATTATTTTATTATTTATTTTATTTTATTATTTATTTTATTATTTTATGTAATAAATGAAAAATTATCATATTACTAAACAATTTGTAAAAACTAAAGGGTAAAATAACTGTGCGAAATAAAAGCAAAGAAAATTATTTCCAAAATCTTTTGTGTTTTGAAAGAAAACGTAATCATTCTATTGCTTGAACCACTGTAACAAACCAATTAACTGGCTTAAATTAAATTTCTCTTTTGCTTTTCAATCCTCATTCCTTTTCTAGCAAAATCAGTTGATCACAGGATAATAATATTTAATAATATAACATTTAAATTCAGTATAAGATTAGCTAAAGCAATTGAGGTTTGCCAAAAACTCTTAAACGACGACGCGAATTGGCCGACGCTGTAGCTCAGTTAGTAGCGCTCAGATCTCACGTACTCAAGGTCGCGTGATCGATCCCCACCCGAGGGCTATATTTTGGTTCTGTATTTATGCCATATTAATTAAGGGGTATGAAAACGGTTTTATTTAAACCACATAAACGTTTTCAATGAGCAGTAAATTTGTTTTAATTTTGCTAATTAACTTGTAAAATACATGTCTTATTCTATCCGAGCAAAGCTCGGTCACCAGGTACTTAAGCTTTTAGACCAGCCAATCTTGATGAGCATCCCTTGAAAAGTCGCACATTGTACTATGAGGGATGTAGTATTTGAAAGGACAGTATGAGCTTGACTCAGAAGAATGACAAGCTTCGGATGGATTGAAACACTCAGCCTCAACAGTACTCTTAAGAGTAAATTACAAGAATTGCTTTTCATAATTAATTATCTAACATCCAAGTTGTAGCAATAACTCGACCGACTCACAGTTTCAGTGGAGTGTCCAGACTGTTACAATCCTTGTCAATGTATTATGATTATGCTTACAAGTGTCATACTCACAAGGTTGAGGACTGACGGAGAGAGGGGGTGGGGGGAAGTACACTTGGTCCAGCTTGCCCACTATCAGCACTACTCTCTCATGTGTGGCCTTGAGCGTGGCGACCGCCTCCTCGTGGGTCACGTTCTCCAGGTTCTTGTCTCCGTGCTGGAACATCATTACATTCTGTACTTGCGTCTGTTTCAGCCAAAAGAACAAAACATTTCGAACCAAAACAAAACCTTATTTGGTCCACAAAATGGTCTGTTTATTAGGTTTAGATATCCCGCCTATTCCTTGATTCCTATAATGTAGACTAGTTTTTTTAACCTCAACTGTCCATCACAAGGGACCTTGTGGCAAATTAAACAAACGGAGGTACAGTACTGTAGCGGCATGCGTCACATAGCCTAGCTAGAGGCGACTGACCGCTCATAATCCGACAAGAGCAGCAGGCCACTGATTTCAATCCAGCAACCTTTGATCTACTAGTACAACATGTTATCTGAGAGATTGTGACACCATAAACGTTATTAACAGAATACATTTCATAAATAATATTGAATACGTGATACAATCAACATACAATATTGAAAATTATACTGACTATAATGTAAGGAGTTTCAGGAGAAGAAATTCTATTCTCCACACTAGATTATTATTCAATCCAATGGCTGTTATTTTTTTATTTTAATATATCATGGAAGATATCAGAAGCTATTTATTAGGTTGTGTATTTTAAGATTTGTTTATGATCAGGTCATTGTGCCTGTATAGTAATCATAAGTATGCTATTCTGTAATACTCCTGAGAGATTATTTAAAAGTATTAAAAATAAAGCGAAATAAAAATAAAACTTTGAATTAGGTTGAATAATTAAAAATCAGAGCTAACATGATTCATAAAATCATATTCTTCACTCAATAATATAATAATCACTCCCAAATAAAGACTAAAAAGCTATAATAATGTATGACATTGATAGCATGTAAAATCAATTACTGATTTAACAATCACCAGGATAGTAACTTTTTTAAACTAAACCTCTGTAAGAAATTAAATGATTTTAATAAAAAAAATATATTCTCTTGAAAAAAAACAACCTTGTTATTTAGAAACTTTTTTGGATTCCTTTCACAAAAAGAATGCATGTTGCAAAAAGCGGTGGAGGAGCAAAAGAACACTGACTGTAAAATGAGATGTGTGTATCTTATATTTAAATCTGTAACGTCTTTTATTCAAAAATTTAGTTATTATTTCGAAAGCCTAGATACCTAGCGGTGTCTAGACACCTGAAGGACAGATGCCATTCATTTGGTAAGTGTTTATTTAAAATTTAGTTGTTTTAATTTTTTTACCTAATTTACATTAGCTTAACTTTCAAATTAGCTTTTACCGCCTCAATAAAAATTTAGATTAAAAAAATTCTTATAATTTTTTCTGTGTATTTTTTTAATTTCACTGGACTTTTATTTTTGTAAATATTATTATTATTATACCTTTATACTGAATCTTTAATTTACTTTTTATACTTATCTAATTTATTAAAGTGATCTTTTAATGCAAGAGAGTAAAGAGAATAAAACTCTAAAGTATAAAGAATTTTCCAAGTATAAAGATCTTTTTTAATTACTCTACTCCGCTCAATGTTTCAAGAAAGAAAGCCTTACAATGGCAAAAGTGGAATTCATCCGCTCAGTGCTTAGTTTAAATGAGAACATGAAAATGTTACTCGACGCAGAAAAACTCCCGGATTGGCCTATTAAACACAGGCAACTCGATTCATCAAGACGATGCAGCGTTAAACAGAATGTCATTTCATTAAAAAAACTCGACCGAGCGTCTCGAGATGATGAGTTTTGAACTCCGTTGTAATGAACGAGCGAGCAGGGAGTTTCGACGGTGAGGCGCTCTGGCACACAAGTTTTCACATATAATCTTCCGTTCCTTCCCTCTGGCTTGTTCTAGTCTGTTGGAAATTTTGGTAATTTGACCTTATTTATAACATCTAAGTTCTACAAGTTAGTTAAGACTACTAGCTTGTTACTTCTCCAAACATTATTTAGGGAAGCCTGGCTTGGTTTGCTGCCTTTCACATGGTAATAAACTTTGTTCAGATACCAACCAAGTTCCAATGTTTGTAACGTTACAACACACATAGCACACTCGTAGACTTACTTATCAACATAATCCCTAATTTATTTTTCCACTAGAATGCAAAAATATTGCACACAAAGGCTAACCTATTACATAAACTAAACAATTTGATTCCAGTTGGATCTAGCTGAAATAAGAGAAATAGGAGTAGGACACTTTGGAAAACAGGTGCTGTGAGAAAGTTTTAGAATATTACAGAACAGGTTAAATTAAAATATAATTTTATTGCTATAACATAAGAAGTGTTTAGGTTTGTTATACAGTCAAGATAAAAAAAGGAGATAAATCTCCAAGACTTAAAGTTCTTTTAGGATTACCAACATTAATTGAGATTTCATTAATGTAGCCTATGCCAGCTAAAATGGCTTAAAATATAAGTTCATCGTTTTTTAATGTATGAAACGTTTTTTACATATAGGCCCTTTGTCTTGAAATGACAAGACAATCTGTGATTTCTCTCGTTTTATCCCACAATTGTCAGTGTACTCAGAACTGTTGTAGCGGGAAGAAGAGGTGAACACTGAACAGCGTGATAGAATTGCGCAAATGTTGGCACAACCGAGTGTCGCGTCTGTTTGGCCAACGTAGGGTCGAGCCACCACTGAGAGAGATTACCGCCTTGGGACGTTCCATTGTCCTCGAATGAATCATTTTCCTCCCTTCTGTTTGGAAATTTAGTCTTCATTTATTCTTAACTCCCTTCCTTTAACTTCCGCAGCAGCATTCAATTGTTCCTTATTTAATAAAAGTGCTTGTTTTCTGCTGTACACAAACTCATAAAGAGTTTTTCGGGAGAATTTCTGATTATTTCATATAGGCCTACAGAGTAATAGGTAATTTCAAAATAAACAATACATTTGAATAAATAATACAGTTAGGTTTTAGATTGGATAACTCTTTTTCGTTGAAGAACAGATCATGCCCTAAAAAAGATTACATTTTATAAATCTAACTTACAAATATTTTTCAAATATCTGAATGAACAAACTGAATTGAAAAATTCTATATATATTAGAGGGGATCTGTTATATTTTCAGAGCAATTTAGGCTGTGTTTGCCAAGAAATAGTTATTTGACTGACAAGATACACCTCTTGTGTTTGCAGATCTTATACTATAGCAGAAGTCGCTGACTTTCCATAATACTTACCAATCTGTGTTCTAGTGCCTCTCTCTTAGTCTAATATTTTTAAATATAGTATTTTTAAAATCATTCAACCTTGAATATAACTGTGCCATATTACATTATTTCAACTATGAGAAAAATGGTTTCTTAATAGAGCTGAATAATCTTCGGTTAGAATAACATTTGAAGGGGTTGTAGAAGTAGGATGTAGTGATTCTTTAAAACAAATTTCCACCTCACTGGGGAGTTGCAATAGAAACACAAACCAAGGAGAGTTTTGAGTCATACGACAGTTGATAGTATATGTCAATTTTAAGTTAATTTATATTCTCTTTGGTCTGTGACCTCTTTGGACTTCTTGTCCTTTCTCCTTGTTTTTGTATTAAATGTAAATAAACGGTATCCCTTATGTAAATAATTAAGAAGCTGCAACCTTTCTTTGATGTTTATTGAAATGTCATTGGAAAATTAATAGTTTCAAAAACTACAGTACTATTAAATTTGTTAAACTAACAAGTTGAAATAATGGTTTGATTTCTTAGGGACATACCCCCTGACATTTACCAAGGTAATACCAAACTTTTTGAGTGAGTTTTGGTTGATTATGTGACCGACGACCATACGGATTTTAATGAGTAACAGTTGATAAGAAGGAAGGAAGAAATAAAATTTTATAATATTCTTCATGAGAATGACTTCGAGCGGTCTCAGACAACTTATTGCCTTTTATTACGTAGGTACTGTAAATTTAACTTTTCTCTAAAACTGTTAGTTGTAGACAAATGATTTATTAAGATTTTACAAATTTATAGTTATGAAAGAAAATTAAAAAATTAATTTTTGAGATTTAAAAGCCTGTTCTTTTAAATTATTAATTTTTCAGTCATAAGGTTTGGTGTCATAATAGGGCCATAGTGTCATAATCATTTGGGGCCTTTATGGTTATAAACAAAAGAATTTTAATAAAAACCATAAGACCATATTTCGAGAAATTGGTGTTTATCACATTTTTAAAGAGTTTTCGGGTAAACTACCCTAAAAAACAAAAATTAAAAAAAGGTCTTGAGATATAGCCAAAGTGCTCTTGTGTACCAAATTTCATAAAAATGGAAGGATTAGTGTGGTGTTGACGAAGACAAATAGACAGACATCTGTCTGAAAACATTTTTTTTCATTGGATTCAGGGAGCCTTAAAACAGATATATCCACTCTCAACTCAAAAAAAAATATTTTGACCAAGACATGATTTCATGATACTTTCTCCATAAACTAAGTATAATGGGAGAAAGTAAAAATTTGATTTGTATTAAAATGAATATTTATAACTAGGCCTACAACACGGCGAGATGGTTAGTGAGTGACCCGCATCTCAATTTAAGGTAACGACGTAACCTATGGCTTGGCTTACCATGGTGTTGCGGACCCCGATGAGCTTGTCGCCGACGACCAGTCGTCCGTCTATCTGCGCCGCGCCGCCGTCCATGATCTTGGTCACATAGATGCCGTTGTCCCCGGGTATGTGCTGGTTGCCGATGCCGCCTGCGATGCTGAAGCCAAGCCCCTTGCTGCCCTTCAGAAGCTCGATCTCCAGCACATGCATGCTGCCCGGCGCTACCGCCACTCTTTTTCTTCTCACATACTGAAAAATTTCCCACCGATAAGTGATGTTTACGGTTTTATTATAACCAAGCAGAAATACTACCAGGTAAGATCAGACAGGAGATAGTTAAAATATAAGAATTTCCACAACAAAATAGAGAAATTCCTAAAAAGGGAACTAACAGAAACTTACCATTAACTTCTTTCTAAAACATCCCACTTACAGTATGTTCCAATCAGAACTATTACGTTCAAAATCATTAATAAGCCACCAATCAATCTTGTAAAGAAATTAAAAGCAAACAAACAGTAAAGTGACGAAAAATTACTGCTTACCAATTTCCTAAAAAAAAACATGTATTCATTACATGAGGTTGGAATCTCGTCTTAAAAATTGACTCTGATTCTTGAACATCTTTAAATCTTACTAACAGTGATTGATTTAGAAAAGAGCAATACATATTCATATAGTAATAGTAAAAGAAAAATATAGAAATAGAAAAAAATTCAATACATTAGCTTAGACAAGACAACATGGAATAAACTGAGATTTGAATAATATGGCATATTCATTCTGTTTACAATAATATTTTTTATTCAAGATAAAAACTTAAAAGTTACAGGTTGAACTTTTAAATTTCACAATATTTAGTTTATCATTTATATTTAGTTTTTCAATTTAGTATCCAACAATCAAATTACTTACTTCAATTCCCCCTCCTCAAGTTTCTTTAAAATATGTTATGTGAAAAAGTGTAGTGAAGCTATATTTTTGCATTAAAGTCTTTCTGATCCTTCTAATGTATGACACCCTGCTTAGGGTTATAGTATGTTAGCCTGTACTCAATTTTAATTAAGTGTAACATTTCAAAATAGAATGATATGTCTAATACGAGTATTTGTACATTTTAAATTAACAAAACTAATCCGTCTCCTATATTGTGATATGTAGTTGCTATGAAAATCCGAATCCCCCACAGTACTAACATATAAATGTCTAATCAATGTTTTGATGTAGCCAGGAAAGCTTTCACAGTGATGGGCGGTCTGTGACTGACAGGCGGTTGACCAACAACACTGTCCCCTGCGGCTGATTGTGAGAGTAAACCGGCCCTGATTCTCATCTGCTGATGAAATTCCCATTCAATAACTTGTGCAAGTGCATTTCATCAATAAGGGAGAAGACATGCCACAGTTCATTACTAGTTTTCAATTAATACGTGAATTAACAGTGGATAAAAATCACTTTACCATTATTACATCCCACGGGTCCCTATACTTATACAAATACAAGTAAAGACTTAAAACCATTTATATAATTTAAAGTATTTTTTAATAGTGAAAGGCCCAATCTTATTCAACTGAAATTAACACTGTTTCAGACATGGTGATTAATTAGTTACGAGAATGTATTTAAACAATTTTTGGTACTTCTTTAATTTTGACTTTTCTATAAACTGATAGGTTTCCATTTCATTTTAAATTTTACTTCAAGTCCACATAGAAGGTAACCACGCATCATTATACTGTGTAAATGTTAGTGAATAGTCAAAATGTGTAGACTTATCTTCTATTTAATCTAATCTAAATAAATAAATAAAGGTATTGATAAGTAATAAGATAAAATGTAAAACTTCAAGGCAGAAAAAAATCAAAAAGATGAGTCAATATTTGAATGAAAATAGATCAAAGGGTGGGCACTAACTAGATTTCTATACAACATATACATGGTTATATACAGTGTTATATTAACACGGAGCTACCTTGGGGGTTTGTTGAAGCATTTGATAAACACTTGACAGATCAACAGGTGAAGTGATTTGTCCACAAAGAGGAATAAGTTATCAGTCAACAAGGTACGCACAGTGTTTACTCAGTGAAATTGAATTTTATTAGAAAACTTTTAACTTTGTTGCAGTTTATTTTGTCTATGTGGCCCTTGAATTTATGCTGAAAGCAGCATTATCCCAATTTTTAGATTCATTTAACCTAATGATATCATTGTTAAAATATTTGTTTCTTGGTAAAATAAATGTGTTAAAAAAGTTTTTTCTCCAAACACAACATATTTTCAAACTTAAAACAGTATGTCTTATTTGAGATCAATGTGGACTAAAGAACTGCATTCCATTCTTACAAATAATAAACATATAAAAAAACACAAATTTTTTAGTTAAACGTGTCAGTGGTATATCTGGCAGCATGAAGGATATCGAAACTGAGTCAGCTACGACAATGGTTCAGATTCTGCAGTCGTCAATCAGTTTTTTATCAGTACTGTCCACCTAGTTCTGAGTTGGCTCAGCACTTTGCATAAGGTGGTGTGAGCAGCTTTATGGACAACTGAAATCCGCTAGTGCCTCTTTTGTGATTGTTTCATGCAAGCTTCCGGAGTGACTTGTTTAAGATAAAAATTCTGTTTTTTTTTTGTAAATTTTAAATCATTTTTTGACTTCCAAAATAACATATCTCATACGATTATCGGATGAAAAATGTGGCATTAAAAAATCATTTCCAGTAGTAAACAAAACACTTTTTTTTATTTCAGAACTTCACAAAGGTTACTTTAAAAAGGCTTGTTATTCATCCACGTTCCCAAAATTTAAGCTAAACATAAGCAGTTTTCCCACACTCCTAGTATGAAAAACGTCAAATTTTCGATTTAATTACCCTGCAATTCGAAAAGTTTTTAATAAAAACTTCAGAAAATTATGGCAAAGCATGTTTATGATACAATCAACAAATAAATGTTAAAATTATGATATTCTAAGGTAGTCAGTTTTTTTTTCTGTGTGAGTGTGTGAGATGTGTTAAGGTGCATCAAACGTCTCATACACTGATCTGCAAAGTTAGTATGTGGGCAGGCAAAGAATACGTGAAAGAGTAGAGTAGAGTTGAGTGAAGTAGAGTGGCTGCTATCTATACAACTAAAATCACTAACTCAGATTTTCAATGCTGCCAGTTTTGCCAAATTTGTAAGTTCTGAATCCTTAACAAAATATCGATTTTCTTGGGCGGTTTCCCTGACCAATACAGAAATTTCCTGACTTTTCCCTGACTTTTTCCTATTTTCGCTATTTGCCCTGTTCCTAGACACCCTGCCTTAAGATATGTTGGATGTACTGTAACTTACCAGTGTGACGGTATTGCCGGCTCGTTTGAGGGCGTCCACAGCCGAAGCGTGGGGCACGTCGACCACCGACACCTGGTTGACCTGCAGGATGACATCGTTGACCCTGAGGCGACCGTCCGCTGCAGCCGCCCCGCCAGGGATCAGCTTGGTGATGTAGATGGCTGTGTCGTCCCCGATGTGGGGGTTGTCCGTGCCCCCGGCGATGCTGAAGCCCAGGCCGGCACCTCCCCTCTCAAGGGTGATCTCCTCGTACTCCCACTCTCCCTCTCCATTCACCTGCTGTAACAATACATGTTCATCAATTTTTTTTTTAATTTTCTTCATAGTTCATTTTTTATAAGGGTATTTTATTAAATACACTAGCTGAGGTGAACTCACTTTAACCAGTTATAACCACCCAGGGTTATAATTTTCAAAATGCCGCCATTTTGTACTGGGTTGAGGTAAGATACCCCAATTTTCGCCAATCGTCTTTAAATTTCAGGACCTTTAAAATGAGGTGCATCTCAATGGTACTTTACATTTGAACATTTTTTATTGCCCCTGAAATCCCACATTTTTCTTGAGCACTCAGAATTGTCGATGACTCCAAAAGGTACTTTAGGTATTTATTACTTCTAACATATAAAAAAATAAAAAATATTCAGGGGGTAGAGACTTTATAACAACTCTGTATGTTCATATAAATTTTATGTCATTTAACTCCTCAATTAGTCTGGATCAACAAAGGGTTTATTGTATTTATATAAACATACAGAAAACTGTAAAAATATTCATGTTAAGTGGACAGAAAAGTTTAATAATAGTTAAAAAAAGAGGAAAATTTAGCTTTATTTATAAAATAGTTTATTAGTAGCGTTGTATTCATGAATTTAATTCTATAGAATTTTACAAATAAGATGGATTAAAAACTGTTTGTTGCCTGATTTTAGACTATATGAAAATTCTTTTGTATTTTGGTACTGTAAATAATTAGGTTCCATATTGAGAAGATAAATTTAATCTTTTACCTAGATATATAAAAACTCTAAGGTACTAGCACAAATCTTGTTAATGAAGTAAACAGATCTAAAAGTACTAATCCAAAGAAGGACAAAAACAAGCAACACACGGGCACATGATTATGAGATTGCGTGGTTAAGTTGATTATTTTTCAATTCAATACAGATATCCGATGATAGAATTCCCCAACTCAAAGGTGCTTTATCTCTGCTCCATCCCAAACTCTCAATGCAATTCCAAAATTGATCCATCCATGTCTAGTGAATGACAGGATTATAACTTTAATTATTTATGTAGTTGGTAAAAGATTCGTATTTCAATTGATTCCCAAACTTTGATTGGCTTTGAATTACCTATTGTAAAAAGTATTTTATTATTCGAACTGCACTTTTACTGTAATTGTACTTACTGTAATGATTTTCAAAAGAAAATTCATTTGATTGAGAGGAAAATTAAAATTAGATAAAGTAAAGTTTTTCGAGACTAATACCCAATTAAGAAGTTACTGTTCTATTTTTAAAGATCTTTTCAGGCTGATTCAAGCTTCGAAATAAAATTAATTAGGATTGATAAAAAAAGTCTATAACTCGACTAAGTTTCTTCGTAATAAAATCTGTTACTTATTTGCATTTTATAATTTAATTTAAAATTTAGAAAATTATGACTAACTTTTAAAATTTACAGGTTGTAATATTTTACAGGCGAAAATCGGAATTGAGAAAACATGGTTCTCGTATACAAGGTTACAACTCCTTTCAAAATTGTCTTGTAAATTTTAGAAACTATATTTTATCCACCGGTAATTCATTGATAACGTACCGTACAGAGAAAATCTTCTCAACTATTAGCATGTTGTTTATTCACCAATATTAATTTTTTATACCTCACAATCAAACGTGAAATACACAAAAATACCCGTTGTATACCCCTTTACTTAATATAACTTGATATTAAAATGTTTTTCCTATTTAATTAGTGTTTTAATCTTATCTGGTATTGAACAATTACTGGGAAAGCTGTGAATTTTTATGATAATTTCTTATTGATCATTAATTAATTAAAGTAGTTGGGTTTTTTGTTCATTTTATAACTTCTTTGCAGTTTCCATTGTTAAATTATATATTCGATCGCTTCCACTAATACTTTTTTCATACTCAAAGATACTAATTGTATAACTTGAAATGTATCACAGTTATCTTCTTTTTTTCTACCCAACTCATTATGTTCAATCGAGAGTTGAGGAATTTCGGATAGCTTCAGAAACACCCTTAGTAAACATAAAAATCATCTAGAGACAGAATACATACTATCTAACAATTACCATGGATTGACGGAGTGTTTCGCCTGGTTTAGACTAATAAACACTATTGTGCGGCCATGCACCATGAATGCATTTAATGCGCGATAACTGGTGCATGAAACTACCAAGGTCTGTGCCGGCCCGGCGCGCACTAATGCCAACATTACAATGATACAAATGATAGACCCGCATTATTCACTAACTACCACCACCGTCTTTACGCTTACGCACGTACTGTTGCATTAAAATGGAAATAGCCCCAACTTATTCAACGAAGCTTAATTTTCAAGTTATGGGTGCATGCGAGTAAAGGAATTGTACTACATCTATGTTCAATTCCGAAATCCCATTTTAATAGTAAAGCGATCGAATTCAGATAAGTGGTTTTATTTACTACACAACTAGTCAACACGTACACCTACTTTATCAACAGTACACGGTATTGAACACTGTACATTAGTTTTACATTTGAGTTATTTAGTAAGTAAAATGTTCGCTATTACTTAATTTCACCCAGAATTAATTATAAGAAAATGTTATTTACGATAAGATTAATTTTTACTTTTTTTTTCTTTTTTTATTCTTTAGCTCTTTTGTGAGATATATTTTTTTGGATTTACGGATTCATCACATGATTATTGAAAATTGTAAAATGTCCCTGGTAGACCCTGGCAGCTTCATGTGTGCCGTCAACGGAATAGATTTTTGGGAACAGATTCCACCCATTCTGCAAAAAATGTGACAGTTTTGTTATCTTATTGAAATTCATCTTAATAGACCCGAACTGTAATAAAATTAAAAGATAATATATACCTTAGTCAGTCTGCAGTTCAATGAACTCAACTGAACTGCATTGAACAATTTTACTATTCCTAAATGTGGTAGGTTCCCTTAATAAATAACCTACTTAATACTTAATATTTCGATATTTAATTAAAAATACTATCCTTTTCAATATAAAAAATTCCGACTGTTGGAAGTATTTACACTTAATAAATAGTTAATAGTAACTCTAAAATTCAAATTTGTTTCTACTTGGGTCTCTATAATTCAAATTATGTTCTTTTAATTTGAAATTCGAAGTAGTAAAAAAAAAAAAAAAATAGAAACAAGCCAGTCTCATGAACCAGTGCTTTTACACAAATCCTTCAGGTGCAGATCATCAGTGGTGTAGTTTTATTTGCTTCATTATAGCATTGATCTCATTACATCTAATGCTTACAGCTATCCTGTTGTAAACAGTTTGATTTTTTTTGTGCTACCGTATTTATTTTACGCTTTAGTGGATTATTTTTGATAATGAGTTCAACGATAACGAGTTTCATTTCCGCTAACCTCTACAATTCGAATTTTAATTACGTTACCCTCAACAATTCTAACTCTGAATTTCGAATTAGCGAGGTTCGACTGCATATTCAAGAACTTCATTTTGCCAGTCCATAACTAACTAGAACTAGAGGTTTGGTTATTCCGATAATGAATTCCAAGGCGCTAACCTGCCATTAGCACAAGGTATTGAGGTGACTAAGTCAGCCGCAGAGTTGATCAGATGCAGATTGTGGAATGGCCAATTTGGGAACCAAAGCTTAACTGGTTAACCAGTCTATCGAGGGCGCACTCGGGGCGACCGCCTTCCAATAACCTGGCGCGGATTACCGGACCGCCGTAATGTAACAAGTACAGTTATGTCTGTAACAGTACAGACAATGTCCAACATAGACAGACATTGCTTGGAATTACCACATTTTTGGTTGTTTATATGTTTTATTACCTCTAAAAAGCGAAATGGGTCTTATCTGTAAAGCTAAACAAGGTATCTGCATTAGTTCTCTCCGTGAAAACGACAGCAACTAACCTATGCACTATGAAAATAAAATAATAAGCTTTCAAACCCCCAGTTTTGAACAATATTAGACAAAAGTTTTAAAGAACATGTGATCTATATGAGTGATTCAATTGAAAGTAAAACAAACAGCTATCAAATTAAAATCAATATAAGTTTGTTTAGACTGATCATCGATTTTAAACCCATTTCAAAATCATACTATAATACAAAATTGTACCTTTACGTATAACGAATTTTAATAATTATAGGCCTAAATATTTTCTAATTTAATCTAATCCACCTAATTGTAAGTTGATGTCAAGTAATTAAGCTGAGAATTGATTTTATCTTTGTGTATATTTGTTTAATATTTCAGGATTAAATTTAGTCCTGAAAAAAGTATATTTTTCCATGACAGAGAATCTTAAAACCCGTACAGGACTGGTATTCTGTTGGTAGTAGGGTATATATTACTGAGAAGCGTGCCTAAAAATTAAATTACATGCTCAAGTAACTTTTAAAACATTGGTGCCACTGCCTCAAAACAACTTTGACTCGATTTTCCTGCTGAAAGGCTTAAAATATTTGACCTTAGGGTTTTTGACATGGATATGTCTTAGCTCTGGGGAGAATCGGTAATCGGTTAGACAACAATTTAAACGGTGAAGTCATTATCTTAATGATATTATGGTTAATAGTTCAACTGTTTAGAATAACTAAAATATTCTCTTTAGACATATCTACGATCTGACATTTTTCCCATAGGAAGGTAAATACAATTGTTTTATGTTTTGATAATTGCAATACAGTTTTTATTCGATTAAAAGATAAAGTAATTTTCACAATCGAAGTTTGAGGATAAAATATTACCATCATTTTGAATCAAAATGCCTAGTTTAAACATTGGATCGGTTTAAAAATGCAACCTAACACTTATCTTTAATTTCCATAATACAATAAGGTAATAGTTTGGATTTAGTTTTTAAGTTATGATCAAGTGATTTGGTTGTAAGCTATATTTGGAATGGTAAATAGTAATAAGTTATAAAACAGTGAATAAATTAAAACAAAATTGCTTTATGGTGAGATGATTTCAAGTTAATTTTTAAATTAAATTTAAATTTAAACTCATGTATTAAAGTAAGTTCTACAAAGCATTGTAATTACTTGTTACTACAATGCTTCGTAACAATAAGCATTGGAATGGCAATCATTAACCCCTTATAGCGTCTAATGACCAAAGTGAGCTGGAATTATACCACCATTGAATTTATTTATTAAGTATAATAAGTTAAATTAATTTAAAGGATGCTCAAGCTCATTTAATTTACTAATTACTATATTATTAGCAGTTTTAAGTTGTGAATTACATAATCAAATACGTAGTCTGTATAATCAAAGATACCACCTTCAAATAGGTTTGCGGTTGAATTCAGATTAAATAAACTACTAGATAATACTAGATAATCACATGGTTGTAAGCAAAATAAAATTTAATTTTTAATCAACAGCATCAAAACTAGAGGCAACAAGAGTTAGAAACACGGCTTTCAAGAGCAACTTTCTACTACTGTGGATAACTTCCTAACTGGCTTCATAGTTATTCTTCAGTTGGAACAAAACTGAGTCTGTCAAACACAATGAAACTCCAGTTAAATCACTTTTATTTTTTATTTTGTGTCAGAGCATCAGAAGCGATTGTGACAAACTTCGGCAACAGTGATAAATCAAAAACAATGTCATTGCAATTAAAACTTTAGCAACGATTCCTGAATATCTGTATAGCTGAAATCATTACGATAAAGTTAAATACTGAACAAATATAACAGAATAACAATTCAGCGCCCAAGTTCGAATCTGATTCAAATTCAATATATTTGGTGCTGTATTCAGTTTTATTGCAAGTTTTAATATTATACTCTCTGATGATGTGCTCTGTCTCATGTTACTTTAACGCAAACCTGAGAAAATCTGGCATCACAAGTATGTGTACATTTCTTTAACAACATGCTTAGTTACTGATCAAGAAACTAATTTTTTAGGACTTCGTTAATCATAAATACAAATATTTCAACATAATCCATGAGAGAACTACGGCATAAAATACAAATAATCTAGTAAGAATTGAGGAAAAGATACTTTGCAAAAATATTATAACTAGAGTGTTTAAGTTAAAAAAGTCAAATAACAAATACCCCGTGATGAATTATAACTAAACAGCAATGATAATAAAACCTAAAAACTGGAAAACTCTGCAAGTTGTACAAGGATTCGTGGATTCATTTAGGCACATCTGCAATGTTTGAGTAAGTTATTCAGTTTGATGGCTGCGGAGAAACAACTTTATAACGACTCTGTGTCTGGGTCCGTATAATTTCCAATGAAGTCTCTACTGACAATTCTTTTGTTATTTTATGGTCGGTTTTATCTTTCATAATATCCAGCAATGTGCACACTCTCGGTATTTATCTGTCAATATTTTGCCTCTATCCGAAATCAATCTTTGAAGAATCGATCTGGTAAGTGTACAGAAACAATATTCGACTAAGGTTTTTTAATACTGTAATCGAACAAGATTATTTTAAGTAATATAAATTCAAAACTGAAGCGGTATAATAATTCACCATGGAACTGCTAATGTATTACAAATTCTCAAGTTTCGATTAAGTACTTGTGAACATTAGTTTTCGTAACACTAGGACATCACAAGCCGTTATTTTCGGTAAGAGCCCAAAATGTGTTACATCTTACAGCAAACAATAGGCCCTAAATGTAATCCAGCAGGAAAACCCTTAATTTGATTATTTTCTAAAATTAAGTAGTTGGCTCCATCTTAATTCTAACATTTTAAACAAAAAGCTGACACAAACGTAGTATATATAAATCCGTCATTTTTTAATTTTAACAAATGTATTTGTTTTAAAACAATATTAGAAAATAGCAATAACTTCGTTGCAATGTTATAATAATTTTGTAACATAATTTATTCGATATGTTTTAAATATATAATTTTGGTGTTAGCGCACCGTAAAATTAAACAGATAATCCCCATGTTAGTTTTAGGGAACTAAACACGCCAACTTTACGTACAGTTATTTTACGTGTAGTCTGAATTATGTGTATTAGCAAAGATTTACATATATTTACATCATTCGACAAATAACACGTATTATTGATGTATAAGTGCACACATTGCAATATGTGCTTACTGTCCAAGTGTCTAAACACTAACTGGAAAACCATTAAATTCCACACCATTAGCAAAAGGATTTTAGATGTTTTTGGATTTTAGAAGGAACTTGGATGTTTTGATGTCAGTTTATTATGCATACATACAAAGTCATTTATCATATGGAATAATAGTCTGGGGCTGTGATCCTAATGTGAATAAACTTTTAATTTTGCAAAAGAGAATCATAAGAATTATATGTAGTGTTAGCTTTAGAACTCATTGTAAACCGTTATTTAAGAAACTTGGTGTACTGATATTGTATTTGATATTGTAATGTATTGATATTGATCAGTGGTGTAGATACACTTTTTCCATGGGAGGGGATAAAAATACCCCCCCCCCCCGAGTGAAGCCCTATTCTAGAACATGTACTGTAGGGTATATAAGGGACATTTCAGTGAGTTGAATACTATATAAAGATCATGCAATACATCCGTTGCCATCTTGGACTCCCGTCTCACATGAACAATATTAATTTTTTGACAGCAGTTCAGATTAATTGATTGTCATGAAAAATGTCTGAGGTGTCAAGTGATTATCTAAGGAATTATATTTTATTATTTTATATTGCAAAAAAGATTTACAGATTGTTATTTTACACTCATTATTTTGTTAACTAGATGTGACTTGTCAATTCGAGTCGAAATTGCAAGAATTGAAATCAATCGAGTGAAATTGCAAGGTAATTATATAAAAACATTTTTCAATAATAATTTAATTCCCTAGATAACACTTTACCTTAAATCTGACTCCTCAACCATCTGTTTACGACTATCGTGTAGCTAGTAGTGCTGTCACAAAATAAACATAGTTCTTATGGACCTAAGACGAAACATTATGCCAGTTAGATCACTCAAAGCGCTATTCGTCCTATAGGCTAATGGGGCGTGATTTCTTGAAATACTACGTGCACCGCCAGGAGGAAAATGAATTCTATTTTTTATGTTTATTCATAAATATGAATAGTGATTGAGTGATTATATTTATATTTTGTTTCACAACATTTACTGTAATGTATTTATGTTATGCTATTTTCTCGTATTATACGCTTGTTTTTCTCTAGTGCAGTTTCCTACACTACGACGTAGAGCGTTTTTTTTCAAAATTTATGGAAATTTCTCAGGCTAAACAGAAAATGATAGGCCCTATCTCTTTCAAAGTTTGTTTAGTAGCGCCATATTAGGTATTAGGTATAAGATTTTACAACTGAGCGATCTTGATGGCGGGAGGGATGGATGACCAGTCGGGGAAGATCTCTTAGTTCAAATACTCTTATACTGTATTTCGACCTGCAACATACAGTAACAGCAACGCACTGCATTTTTATATTATTTGTTATTGTGTAGTGGTGTTTCAGGATATTTTTGTTTTGAAATTATTAGTAAACGTGATCGTTATGGGGGGGGATATATCCCCCTTATCCCCCCCCGTATCTACGCCACTGATATTGATATCGTATTGTACTGACGTTGTATTTATTGCAGTAGTTATTGTATATTAGGTTAAGTTTGGATCTCATTCCCACTAACAGCTCTGTTCATGATTATTTTAACAGACAGAGTAATTTTCTAAGAATTAGACAATGTAACTTTCAAACAACCATAAAATCGACCGTTAAATTGGGTAAGAAAATTTATAATATGTTACCAGAAGAAAAAAATGTCCAGATGATAAGAAATTTAAAATTAAGTTAAAATCATTGTTGGTAGATCTAAGTGTGTATAATGTCAATGAATTTATAATGTACTGCAATCATCGTCAGAATTGATATTACAATAAGTTATTTATCATGTATCCCATGTAAGCATGTAGAGTTGACGATTCAATACGTGTTACTGTACTATGTCTTACGTCAATAACGAATTTGATTTGATTTGATTTTACATCGACACGAAGTCATTTATTTTATCGAGGGGACAAAAATAAGGAGCGAAAAAATTTAATTTAGTTCCGGAGACGTCGGCCAGACATTGCGGGGATTAAAACCAATCAGCCCCGGGCGCTGCAGACGGCGAGTCACGTGGAGATTTTGGCAAAGAGGAGCCGCATTATCACCGACATTACAAAGGAACTCATCCGGCGACAGCTGTGAGACTCGGAGAGCTGTAAATACCACGTTTCTCGACATTTCTTGGACGTCTTCAAAGGCGCTGTATACAAGGATACTAATGTAATTTACGTTTAAAAATCTTACCCCTTTTCACTTACGTATGTAGCCTACTGTTGGCGATGGCTAAAGTCAAGTAATCATTATAATGATAATATCCTAGTAAAATGATATAATTAATTATATTATTCCCGTCCACGACTGGGACGGTAGCGTCGTCCTATAATCCAACTGCTTGGAGGTCATGAATTGTGGATATTTGTGAGCGATGGTCGTTGGGTGTTGTGGTTCTCTTGTGTGGATTAACGTCCGCATTATTGAATATTACATTAATCTGTAAAGACCATCCTCATAATTATTAGACCAGTTCCTAGCTCAGAGGCAGCGGTTCTGATTCCACGTTAAACTGTAGGTCCCTTAGATAAGCTATTAACTGTTGGGCTATTAATTAACAGTCCTGTCTAAGGAACATGTCAACTTAGTCAGTAACAAGACTACAAGATCGCGCCACAATCATCCTACACTCGTTTCTCATTCATCCGTTGTGGTGACCGCCTTTTCAATATTCTAATCTAAGTAATATAAATTTTCAAAGTATCCTTTTCTTTTCTAGCTCTAAAGGTTTTTAACTATATCCCTCCTGAAGTGTAGCATACAAGGCTAGAAAAGACGTTTTCGTTACAAATAAAATATTGGCTATTGAATCGAGAAAATATCGAACGCAACTTTTTTCTTAAGCTAGTGTTTTCTACCTCTCAATTTCAATTTAAACAGGTAATCAAAACTGACCATTACAATATATATCAGGTTACAGTAAAAAGATGGTGTTTGAACATTTGGTTTTACTCTTATAAACCATTTGTAAACATTTCATTGAAGGTGTGAGAAGTTACGCCCTTTTAAATGTAGTTAAACGTAGATGATTTATCGTTTACACATTGTCTTTCATTGATTTAAAAAAATATAAATTTCCTTTTTACCTTAGTATTTAACCCAAAAAACACACAATTTAGTATTTTGAATCATGAATCTAGGCCAATTGGTTACTGAGATATTTAAAAATTTAAAAACAGTACATTGTGCAATGTTAATCTTATGGAGAATAGTTATAAATAAAAAAAGCTCACTTAGTTACGTAAATAATCTTCCAAAAGTTGGTATGCTAGTCCTTCTAGTTAACTTTTATCAATACATCCATAAAAACCCAGATTTAATGTTTCATATGACAGAAAAACCCTACGTATTCATTGCTCATATATTTCTTACGGAGAATAGACACAAATTGGTCTATCGATAGGTTATTGACATAATTTAATAATATGTTGTGCTTTTACTTAGTGAACTGCCTTAATATGAGCACATTACCATGTAAAACAACCCTCACTGCAGCACACCTGCATACTGAGTACTACTAGATTACTTTAACGGGAATAATGTAAGTTCTGTGAAGTTCTACTCTACTCTACGCAGGCCATCGTGCAGCGTGCTATCTCGTTTAAAATTTAAAGTAAGCAACAAAAGTTAATTATAAGTTGAGTGTGTGTAGTTACAAGGTGTACATCCACGTACTGTGGCTAAACAATAAGCGTTTGCCCGGATACGGCAGCGACCCACACTTTTCAGTACGACTGTTTGCAGTGTAAGATAAGTGGACAGCCATCGCTAAATGGACTCGATGGTGAAAGTTATAAGTTGTAAGAAAAACACGAGGAAATGAATTCATTATTCATCCAATGTAATACAAAGCGTTGTATACAATGATACTAAAGTAGTTTAACA
The DNA here is from genome assembly GCA_023375725.1 of Nephotettix cincticeps. NCBI lineage: Eukaryota > Metazoa > Arthropoda > Insecta > Hemiptera > Cicadellidae > Nephotettix > Nephotettix cincticeps. The sequence continues at coordinate 73,923,289 of CM041790.1, forward strand.
ACTTTCAATACTTTTGTCTTTGAGTCTTCGTGACGTGTGGACGTGTTATGTTTCTTATGTGTGTAATGGTTTGTTAGTAAGGTTTTTGACTGCTGTAAACATTTTTGATTTCAGCTTTATACAGGCTTAGTCCGGATTATGTATTAATTGTGTTATGTTTTATATATTAGTTCGCCTGAGGACGGGATCGGATTCCAGATACCGAAACGTCCTGATACTTTGTTTTAGTTGAAATCGTGATGAGAAATGTCCGCAATAAATATCTAAATAAATTTCCCTACTTCTACTCAAACTACTATGCATTTTCGTCTTAGACAAATTGTAACGAATATCTTTTAGCACCATTCTATTCGAAAAAACACTAACACAGATAATAATAGTCAAGCACATTTACTAAGGTAAGAATTGTAAGAAATGCTCTAATTGTAAATTATACTTATCAAGCAGTAAAATACAAAAACATTTCAACTCATCATTTGTCTTGGACGTTTGACAGTGTGGCATTGCGGCGGCTGTTACAAGGGAAGATTAACATCAAGGCAAAGAGTGAGTAGGTTTGCTGCTGTGAGGAACACTGAAAGTATACCATCAAAAATTTTATTTTTAACATTTATACCAACTTTTATCAACATCTGTCCATAAATAAAGGAGTTTGCCTAATCTCCATATGATTAACATGGGAAAAGAGTATGCAGGTTTGCTGCCATGATAAACACATAAACTATGATTTTTTTAGCACAAATGTATGGATCTAAACCACATGAACCTAAATATCAAGTTTCATCAAAAAATATTAGATAATAAGTGAAAAATTAATTTTTCCTAATCCTCCATAAGATTAACATTGGAGCCTCAAAATACAACGTACTGTGTTTAGATTTTTTTATATCTCGGTAACCATTTAAGATAGAGAAAAACTTTAAGGAACTTAATTGTGTAGTTTTTTAAGCTGATTCCAATGGTGAAATATAAAATTAGAAATTTTTAAAAATTACATGTGAAAAACGCAAAAAAACCCCATTTTGGGGTACAAAACCCCCCCAAACTACCCGTTCCCATTGACCGATATGTCTGGTTTACGAACTCGTCCGAGCATTTGTAGGAATACACGTATACCGAAATTTGTCCTACTTCTAGTTCACAGACACTATATATATCATAAATTTCGTCTACGTAGATATAAAATACTGAATTGTAACGAATATCTTATAGCACCATTCTATTCGAAAAAAAAACTAACACAGATAATAATAGTCAAGCACATTTACTAAGGTAAGAATTGTAAGAAATGCTCTAATTGTAAATTATACTTATCAAGCAGTAAAATACAAAAACATTTCAACTCATCATTTGTCTTGGACGTTTGACAGTGTGGCATTGCGGCGGCTGTTACAAGGGAAGACGTATCGTCGGCATCGCAGGATACACAGACATATTGCCTGGCAGGGTTAATTATGTGGTACATCACCGATGTCCGATCTGATTCCATACATACATCTTCTCAATACAACCAGCAGCCTGATCGATTACGCATTGCAATCATTCCAGCATGTTTCATCTCAACTGTTCTATTAATGTGTATATATTTTTTGCCTTTTCTCTTAACGTGCATATTTGAATAAACATTTCTCAGTGTAATTTATTTTTAAAATATTTATACATTCTTTTTACTAACGATTTCCCTTCAATAGAATAAAACAAGGAATACATAGAATTATGTTATTATTGTTCACTATAGATAAAAAGGTACAAGAAAACTGATTGTTTAAAAAAGAATTAAGTCTTTGAATCTAAATTCTCAAAATGTTAAATTTAAATATACATAATTTTGTTAAGCACGACCATTAAGACAGATACTACCAAAAATTACCATAAAACTGTTGTACTTCAAGAGTTTTATGGTAATTTGACACAAATGGGGTCTAAAATATTTAATAATTTTAATTTTTGTTGAAAAATCGGTTTTGCTCATGTGAGTGTACAATAAAATATAAATCAATCCTGAAGTTAATGTTTATCTATATCGAATCTTTTCTATGTACTTTATACCCAACGATTTAAAACAAAAACTCCCATTAACCTAGGTAAAGGTAGGTAGGTATTTTAAGCCATGTATGAATGAGAGAAATGAGTGTAGGATTATTGTGGCGCGATCTTTTAGTCCTGTTACTGACTACGGCTGACTCGTTCCTTAGAATCAAGCCCAACAGTCAATCGGATATCTAAGGGACCTGCAGTTTAACGCGGAGTCCAAACCACTGCCTCTGAATTACGGACTGGTCTAATTATAAGTAGTCTTTGCGTAGTATTCAATAGTGCGGATGTCAATCCAAACAAGAGAACACTACACCCACCAACCATCGCTCACACTTATCAGTTATCACTACAATTCGTGACTTTTAAGTATCTTGATTACAGGACACGCCACGGTGCCAGTCGATTATACCTAGATTTCTGAAAATATTAGAGGTTTTCTCATTATTAAATTAGCGAGGTTCTACTTTACCATTCATTCGACAAAATAAATTAAGCGTCCAACAAGTTACAACTCGAGATATTCATAGCGTAACTATGAACAGTAGTCTACAGTTTGGGCTCACGCCCTGTCATAACCTACTAGAGTACGAGGTTTACAGCGTGACAAGCGCAGTTTCAGTTTCAATAGCGACACAATGAGGTCACAATCACATTGCGGCCGGCCCGTTTAGCCCTCTGATGGCATAACTTAGTTTCCATTCAAGCCGAGCCCCCATGATTGGATCAAATCTTAACCCAATCTCCAGTTCCACAGTGTTTGCTTACAAGCTATAACAATGCGAGGCGAGTTTAGAAACTAACTTTCAACGTTTCAAAGTGAGAACGTAAAAATTAAAAATAGTATAATCAATACAAGGGTAGAAAGTTGTTGTTTCCGGGCCACGATCGAGTTCATATGCTAGGCGTTCAGCCGAGCGTGGGATTCGATCAAGGCACGGAATAACACTTTTAATCCGAGTTATGAACGATATTTTTTTACTATCACAAACTAAGGTGATAAAAATTTTCAATGACCTGCAGTTGCCCATTTGATTCCCTCAGTACCGATACAATGGCAACAGTAATATTGTTTTTACTGGCGATTAAAATTTTTGACAGACAACCTTCACTGGCAGTATTATTTAAGCTACTAGCGCTGAGCACTACTTGTGACAGAAATTGTAACTAATTACTAGTGTGGGTAAAATCTCCAGCTGATTTTCCCAGCCTAGGCCGCTGAAACATTACTTTCTGTAGTCGCAACTAACGTTGAAGTCAGCTGGTTTCGGTAGTGTGATGAAAAATACAGTTTCGTCATACTGATTCACAAACAGATTTTTTGTTGAGGAGGTAAAGTTTATATGTTTTTCCTAGGACTAAACCTATCATGATAATTTTTTTCAGCCGTAGGTTGCAAAATATCATTGTTGATAATACATTTGATTCGAGTTCAGAAATCGATTTTAAATATTCGATAAAGTAACTGCAACAATTACTACCGATCTTTTGTGTATTTTGGACATTCTGTATTACGTTTGTGAAACTGGTAATCGACTATTAAATAAAAATATCGAATGGTTGAGATAGAACTATTAATAATAATAACAACGGACATAGCCTAAACAACCAATCAGTAATCAAGAGAGAACTGTTACAACGTTAGTCACATAACAGCTGATCAGTATAAAGCGAAAAAAAATTTGACAACTACTGATACTAAATCTGCAATAATTTATGTTTTACGAGTGTGCTTCAACATTGTTGTTTCATTGAGTTTTTTCTTCACAGTATGACGAAAAATATTATTCATCACACGGCCCAAAATTGGCTTTTTGATACTCGCATATTTAACAACATCAGCTGTTGATCTTGTGCTTGTATAAAAACGCCCGTTTTTGGTCCTAGTGATGAAATATACTATTCCACAAAATGAACTGAGAGTTACTACTGTACTAGATAAACGCCAAATATATAAAATTCTATAAATTGTTTCAACATATTAGACCTTGAGAATAAACTTAAACTGACTTAATTCTACAAAGAATTTAGTGAACGTACGAGTAATAAAAACTGAATCTCCTGTTTGTTCTCACACGTATGAGATTCAAAAGGTTTTTTTCACAAATGGTAATTTTAGGTACCAATTACAGATAAGCTAGAACTTAAGTAATATCTTAACTAAACTAAACTATTATTACATACTGTAAAAAAGTAATTTGCTACTCGATTGTCCGAAGCTCGAGATTGATTTTAACTTCGCAATGCCTAGTTATAAAGTCACCAGGTCTTCACTGACTCAAACTCACGCATTCGCATGTGCCATGGAAAGGTTTCCTTAATACGGTATCCAAACAAGAATTAAAGTTGTGATAAAACAAGTCGTACGCGTGACCAAGGAGTTTGAGATCTTTTAGAACGGCACCTGCTATTGCAACAAAAAAATTATTAGATAATATTGCTTAACTTAACCTGAAACTTAAGAAGATATATGCAGTTTTAAACTTGAACTTAGTTCAGTTATTTAACGACAATTTGTATAACCCGCATACAAATTTTATAATCAAACAAGAATATTTATCGTAAAGAATTTAAATAATCGAAAGAAGAGGGCATCATTAATATTACAGTACTTATCTACTACATTTTCCTTTGTTCTTGTTTTACTATTTTTTTTAGTCTATTATATAGGTAAAATGTTAAAATATTTTACAGTTTACTTTTTCTGAAGACATTTTAATCAGTTAAAATGAACAACCTTGTAAATGTACAAGACAGCTTTCATCTATTTCGTCGTAGCGGTGACAAAAAAAAACTGATCAAAGATTTTCACAGTTTCTTTAGCGAGGAGACGCCAGAAGCAGACGTCCGTCCGTCCCCTTTTAATCTAGCGTTTTCACCTGCGCCTGGCCGGCGTTATAAAGAAGGCAAATTGAATTCTCGCCCCTCCATTGTTGCCCTTTCTTGGTCCAAAATAATGTTGTGGCTGAAAAACGAAATCTTACTTTATCAAATCAATAAATTTCCAAATAACCTCTCAACATTCCCTCAGTCAAAAACATTGAATGTATTCTCAATTACTTGTCACTTGATAGTAATAAAAGGAGATCATGAGGTCAAATTAGTTATCTAGATAGATTCAAAGATTAAAATTACTATTTATTAATCAAAAAACATAATAACCACATAGGTGCAACAATTAGTTATTGTATAAATTATATGTTTTATAACAAATTGAATATAACGCATTCAATTCCCCAGATCAGTGGTTCCAAAAAGTTAGTCCGCGGACTCCCAGGGATCCGTGAGTGGTTTTCAGGGCAGGAAACAGGAATTATTGTTTTAGTGTTTCGGAATTGTTGACATTGGTGGAAAGTGGCAACCGTTGTTCGCAGAGGTTAATTTATTGAAATTCTAAATTAACTAGCTCTGATTATTTAATATGTAACTCCATACTGTGCAATCTACACGCGAGAAACTGTTTTCTGGACACTTTGCTACATAAAGAACAGACATGAAAATTTCCCAAATTAATTCACGATGATTTTCGAGTAAAAATCTCCAAGCTTCGATCTAATATTGAAGAGATCTTTTATCCGTCTTACTGAGAATAAGAAATTAAGATAAAGTAACCATAACTAAATTAAACAGTTTGCCCTCATTTGTATAGGGTACTAAGATTATACACAACCTAGCATACAACAGTGTAAGAAAGATTCAAATTAACTCGTCTTACCTCCAATGACTATGAATTAGGTTTTAGGTATTGAAAATATTGAATATTTATTAAGAATTTAAATATTTTTTAGTATTAACTCCTAATTCAAAACACCTTAAAAAATGAAAGGCGCTAAAATAAAAATATTTAATTTATAATTACTTCAAAGAGGAAACATAACATTTAGATTAATGAGCAACAGTTATTTTTATTTTCTAAGTTGTATTTATTCGTGTTTGGTGACTCCCTATGACTCCTGAGGTGACTCCTAATGGCCAGTTCGCGAAGGGAAACCTATATCTATCTGTTTTGGCGGGATAAAAAATGTAAATTAGTTATAAACCAACAAATTTTGTATGTTGAAAAATGTGGTGAGTGAAGTTATTTGTAAATACAGTATATTGTATGATGATCAATTGGAGAACTGCTAGACAGTTTAGACAACAAATGGTTATATGTGATTTTATATTAGTACAAGTTCGGGCCAAGGATTTGCGATGGTTAAATTTATTTAATTGGGGTCCCCGGGAAACTGATATTCGGGAGCCATTGCCCTAGATAACCCCTATAACCTAAATACAAAACACCAACTATTGTATTTTTGCAACAACTACTGTATAGGGTGATCAGTAATACTTTTAAACTGTAAACATCGTTTTAATAGTCCTATACCCCAATATTACACAGGCGAAGATTTTAGAAAAAATAGTTTACACAATATTCAAAATAATGCAATATTAAATTAATTAAAGCGTTTTTGATAAATATACCTTTACTAGGGTTCATTTCCAGTTCACTGAGCTTTAACTAATGTGTTTACATTAATCGTTCCAGAAAGCCAAAAGCAAAATTAAACCCGTAAATTCCTATATTTACAAAATCTATTACATATAAAGGAAATCTACAGAATGGAGCTTCTAAAGTTAACTACCCTGTTGGAATTCATCCAATGAACAGATCAGTGTATGTCCCGTACGGAACTGTTTGAATGCAGTCCTTAGCCCTGCTTTGGACGAGCGAAGTCAATACACCTGCATTGAATTGAAGAGTTCATTGGCCGATGTTGGAGCGAATTCCCTTCGTGACTAAAAACATCCTTACAGTTTTTGTGTCGAGTTTATTCTCTTTTGCAGACGTTTTCGGATCATCGCTTAGTGGGTTATTTGTTAAATTTGCCAGCCTGACAGGTTATGTAGCTGACTAAATATTATATATTTATCTCCTAGAATATAGCGCATCCAATGGTGATAGCTAAAAGAGATTGGAAATTATTCAATATCTTATATTTGACTCTTCTAACGCGTCTATGTTTTTAACTACACAACGGTTCTGGAGGTCGGAAACTCTTCCAAAAAGGAACACAGACGCGTTGGAAAAGTCCAATAAAATATATATAATAATTAATAATCAACGCCATTATGAATTATATAGATTCTATAGATTAAAAATATTTCAAACTTACTGTATAATGTATGAGCACAATAATTATGTTTTTATATTATTATTGGTTTTCGTTTAGATTTGAAACGGAAAGGCAAATTATGTTTAAATAAAAGGAAAGGACTGATCTAAGATTATCATAGTTTATCCATTAAACGACATCCATTAGGTGAAATCCTTTTTAATGTTATCTGTGTAGGATTATATAAGGTATCAATACAAGTTATTTAGATTTTGATATAAGTTAGAAGTTTCAAAATGAATCTCTGCACCCCTAACGTCACTAGTGTTTATTTTCATAAATCATATATTTGCATTTATTTAAAACTTTTAAATAATTATTAAAAAAACTTTTGAATATAGTATGATTTTGAAATCAATGGTTTAAAATCAATGACCAATATAAACTAACTAATATTGATTTGACAGCTGTTCGTTTTTATTTCTATTAAATCTTTAAACTACAAATACAGCTGATTATTGCCAGTAGTTTCTTCATTGAAAACTGAACAAAATGCGAGTAATATCGCGTAAAAGTGGGTATTTAAATGCTCGTGATTTACTTTTCAAGGGGCGGCAGGCGATTTCAAGCATATAAGCAATAATTTTCATTGTAATCAGTTTTCCCGTTTTTTCGGAGAAGACGGCGAAAATGTCTCCTGGAGCGTCACAGACAAACACACAAACCGACAAACAGATAAACAGCCAAAAATTGAGATAAGACCGGTTTTGCCTTCTCGAACGCACGAAAAGTAAAAAAACTAAAAAATGAATAATTCTGAGAAATGTAAAGACAAAACTCTAGTTTTATTAATATAGATAAACACATGCGTCTTCTGAAATACATTTATACATATAAGAATATTCAATAACATTCTATGCAATTTTAACTACACGTAGGAAGTTAAATGATTTATTTAACCGAGTCAAAAGAGGTCCAACGGAATGCCACTCGGTACAATACGCAGTTTTAGATTGAAGCTTGTTGTACATAATGGTTACAAACGATTGATTGATAAGATGCACGAGGCAGGACGGGCACATAATTGGCAAAGTTTTGCAACATGTCAGCTGTGTCGCCACGCGTCCCGTCCCTCCCGACAGATGGCGCGCGGGACGCCAACTTTCCGACAACCGTGCGTTCTGCATTAATTAAAACCGGGAAAAAATCTACTACATTCCCTCCTTCAGACTGCTTATATACTCGTAAAGTATCTGCTGGGACGGTGGCGACGTCCTGTAATCCAGCTACTTGGAGGTCACGAATTGTGGATAGTTGTGAGAGATGGTCGGTGGATGTAGTGTTCTCTTGTGTGGATTAACGTCCGCGCTATTGAATACTACGTTAATCCACAAAGACCATCCTGGTTCGGATTCCACGTTAAACTGTAGGCCCCTTAGTTGTCATCGGCTGTTGGGCTATTAATTAACAGCCCTGTCTAAGGAACATATCAGCCTTAGTCAGTAACAGGACTACAAGATTGCGCCACAATCATCCTACATTCATTCCTCATTTATACTTGGTTTAAAATACCTACCTGGGTAGGTTAAAAGTGAAAAGTATAAAGCATTCAATATTTAAATAGGCGTATTAGAAAAAGCCCATTTATTTTTACAATACAATACTTTTGTTACATTTTAATATAAACCTCTTAAACATTAATGCATCCGTCCCATCACACTCCAAGCTTTGCATCCTTGTGTGAATATATGAGGGACGGGTGTGATGAGTGTGGTAAATTTGATGATCTGGTAGACTTTGATTTTCTTATAAAGACAAGAAATTTGTCAGAATCATTAAAAGCCCAATGAGCAACTGGGTCTAGTATCGATTCATAACAAAGTTTTCAATATTGTACTCAGGATCAAATCGAGAATATTTCGATTATGAAACAGGAACTAAAACAACCGATCCGCACAGCAAGTCAGTTTAAAAATAATAATACGGAAGTTAAGGTGTTCACCACTTGTAACTGCTGAAAACACTAAAAACACCGGATGTAACCGTTCATTCAGAAAGCCATAACAATTTATTCAAATTAGCTTTCAGCACCATATGAGTAAGTATAAAAGTATTAATACATGTTCAAGTAGAAACATTCGCACAAGATATGCAATGAATTCAAATAGCCTTTCGCATGAATCTACGTGTAACGAGAGACTTAACATTGTAACGCTTTCCATCTCGACGTTGGACTTCCACCTTAATTTACAGTATTTGTTTGAATAACGGCGAAGACAAGAGTAATTACTTCACCCTAAATTAAACTCTCGCCAAGGGCGGGCTTTCCGATTAATTAAAACAACATTAACTAAATTCAATGTTTACGTCAAGTGTTCAAACTACTATTCATTCAGAGTTGAGTATTTCAAGGAATTCCATCACGAACTGAGAAACCACATTTGTTTGTTTTAATTTACGTTCCAAAATATAAAACAATTAGGTCTAATTTTAAAGAAATTGGGAAATAGCTAACTTTACAATGAGTAAAAAATATACAGGGTGTCCATGAAAAACGTTTCAGGACTTAGGTGAGTGATTGGGTACATTAAGAGAAAGAAAAATGTTCCAATGCAGGTATGGCCTAAAACGATTATTTTCTCAGATATCCGCAATTTTTTCACAAAATATTTTTTATTTTAAACATTTTTAAACAGATTATTTTTAAATTTTGTATGTACAAAATTTGTGTTTGTGTTTTGTTTTACACGAGTAGATTAATATTATTAAAAAATAGTTAGCATGATCCAAGCTCAAAAACCAAAATTGCGGCTATTTAGAATTTTACAGTTAACATTGTATTTTAGTTTAAAAATTTTAAATGACCGCCATTTTGGATTATGAGCTCGGATCATGCTAGTTATTTTATCAATAATAATAGTCAACTAGTGTAAAACAAAACACAAACACAAATTTTGTACATACAAATTTTGAAAATAAAAATATATTGTGAAAATACAAAATGGCGGATATCTGAGAAAATAAGCGTTTAAGGCCATACCTGTGTTGGAACTTTTTTCTTCCTTTTAATGTACCCAATCACTCACCGAAGTCCTGAAACGTTTTTCATGGGCACCCTGTAGAATCGTTGAGCGGAATATGCCACGTAACTGATAAAATGATAACTTAAGTCTTTTCGCAGCTCACATAAACTTTGTCCATTACACGTTTCTCCTGAACGGCATTTTCAAGTGTTGATACAGAAAAATCCTATCCCTTCAAGACTTGTTATCATTTGAAAAAACACAATGACACATACACACAGTGACACGTGTCATTGTGTGTGTGGATCGTGTTTCACGTTTAAATGATGGAGTCCATAATGGATTGCACGTCAACACTCGATAATGTCGTTCAGGAGAAACATCCTTACTAAACTAGTCACTGATCGAGGCTAAAATAATGGACGTTAATGTACGTTAGATGATGTAACTTATTGTAGCAATGTAAAAATACTTATCGACTTTGAAATATAAATTAGACTACGTTCAAGGATTTTGTTATCTAACCGGAAACCTTCAAATTTTGAAGTGGACACTAGAACCAACCAGCCTATGTTCCACGAACACCCAGAAAATACTGGTGATTGATTAACAGAAAGGAAGACCAAATACGATGAGATGTTGAATGTCGTTGAAACTACAAATCAAGTATCGTAAAGGAACAATACAAGAGCTGATCAGCTGGTCAGAACTGGCCCGCGGGATCGCCGAGTACGCTTGATTATTATATTACGTCTTGGCCTTCTCGGGCAGATTGCTATATTCACAACATTACAACTTCCCCAAACCGGATGATGAGATTTGGCACTTCTATATTTCTCAGCGACAAGGAATATCGATAGTATCAAACTCGAACTGCTAGAGTTGGCATTTATACTTCATTCGTTACCCGTTGAAAAGGAGAGGTAATGAAAACCGTTATACCAATGAATGAAGAGCTATTCACTCATATTGTTGATTAGTTCGTCAGTATAGGGTTTCCGTGGACGGTAACAGTGAATGAAGTGCATGTTTGAAAATGTATTATAAAAACATGTAATTTAAATTTGAAGTCATAAGCGGAAATTAAAATATTGTGGTAACTCAATGGATGCGGTCATGATTGAAATTACAAAAACAACCTCTAAAAATACACTAAATTACTAATATTAATAATAAATTTAATCGCTTGCTTCCCCGGTTCGGTACCGGGGAACGGAGCGTAGTGTAAAAATATAGTAGCATAGTATAAATGTATATTAATCGTGTTCCAAAACATAACACGAGAGGCAGGAATCATGTTAACATTTGTCTTACATTGGTAAATTAAAATTAGAAAATATATTCAAACATGTCATACAATTCATACAATACAAAGTCCTTCGGGTATTGGTTTAAGATCGTCGGTTATCGCGAAATGAAATGTGAGGCACTTAGAGAACATCTGGCCCGGTTGATTCTTCATTATGGAGGCCCTACGCATGCACGGGAGCTTATCACTGGAGGCCAGGAATGTGATCCGGTGATACAGACCGACCGACGGACCTATCTACCCCCATAAACACCGGCTTCAGACCGCCTGCCACCGTAGTAACTTATTGAAATATAACATTTATTTTTTAATGAATTTAAATGATTACAAAATTGCTCATTAAGTTTCATTGGCTGTAAAATTTTAAAACGGAAATCGAAAATAATTAGATTAGATTAGATTACCATTTGAAAAGGGGACCTACTCACGTAGGTATTTTAAGCAAAGTATGAATGAGGAATGATTGTGGCGCGATCTTGTAGTCTTGTAAATGACTAAGGCTGACATGTTCCTAAGACAGAACTGTTAATTAATAGCCTAACAGCCGATGACAACTAATGGACCTACAGTTTAAGGTAGGGTCCAAACCACTGCCCCTGAATTACGAACTGGTCTTATTATGAGGATGGTATTTGCGGATTAATGTACTATACAATAGTGCGGACGTTAATCCACACAAGAGAACACTACAACCGCCGACCACAGCTCATAACTATCCTATATATTGTATTTACTTCCCTGTAGGAAAGGCAGGTCATATCGTGGATATGTCTAAAGGGGATGTTTTCACACCGCCCCTCCCGACCTAAGACATATAGATTCAATTGCCGTGTTAATCATATAGAGAATGGGCAAAACTCCTTTATTTATGGTAAGATATTGATTGACTTGGGCAATGGTCAAAATAAAAATGGTTTAAAATCAAAATCCCACTTTCAATGTTCCTCATAGCGGCAAATCTGAATTTCACATTAGATAGGCGGCAGGTCTGCTGCGACTTTTTTGAAATTGAAGGATATTTTGATAAAATGAAATAATTGTTTTTAAAATAGTATTTAGTGTTTACCGAAATCGACGTCAGCTTTTAAAAAATATTTTTATTTTTGTCGGATTATAATTTTATTATTTTAGTTTTTATTATTATAATAACTAATCTTATAACGAAAAATCACCATTAGAACATTCTGTTTTACGGAATAATATGCAGTAAACAGGAATCGACAAAAATGTTGTGCGAAATATTTGAAATGAGTGATGTGTGACTCTTTCGGGCGTCGCGCCGTAGAGTGTGCATAGGGCAATTTATATACAGAGTTCATACTGCGTTAATAGTTTCGCAGGCGCTTATACTGACACCATTCCTAAACTACGAGTGTATTATCTTGTAATGGGTTTAGTGAATATTCTAATATTAAACTTAAACCTTTCAATACTTAAATATCTCACACAGTCACACAGCAGAGTCAAGGTCAAAGTGAAGTGAATGATAATCTACGTTTGCTAATAAGAGTTTAGTAGTTTACTTTGCTATATCTACTACTATGTTAATTATTTTATGTATTTACACAACAACTGATAAAATATTAAACAAGTCTGCGAATTACCGATGTAGATTTTCAATACCGTATTTGTACAATTTTTAGGTAGAAAATATGTGGATACGTGTCATTTTTTAAAATTGTTAGAGAAGTTTTGGAGAGTTTTAGAATTTTAGAATAATTTTGTGGAAATTAGAAAAAAGGAGGGTAAATTAACTTTAAAACCAGGTACGTGGCACACCTTAGTAATACAGTACCTTACTATTTTGGCTCGTTGCTAAGTTAGTGTTTACTAAGTCTTTGCTCAGTACTCTGAGCTAAGTTGGCTACATTTTAGCTCTTTATTTTTTCCAATTGAAAAAAAACTGTTTTAGGCATCTTTGATTTGCATATCCAATGCATGATGCAATACTACGTGCGAATTATTACCTATAATGGAAACACAATTGTATCCGTTGACCTCGTACGTAAACCGGTAAGCAATCTGTCCCTGTTTCCGGTCCAGTGACCATTCATCTTCAACTTCCGGCGTTGTACCGCGCCGCGCGGTCAATATGCTGAATTAATTGACTTGTGATTGTATCTGGTTTGACAATTTCATCTCCCAATGATTGGGGCGATTCAAGATAACTTATTAGTATTTATTTTTTAATAACTAGGATTTGAGTTTTTCGTTCGTGGTGTACTACCATAGAATTATATCATTACACCAATGGTGTATTATTTCGAGTATGGTAAAAATTCCAAAATGTTTGGGTGGGATCTATACTGGAGTGAATTTGATACTGAAAGGATGCAAATACATTTGTTTCAGTAACAGAAAGAACAAAAATATAGATGATGGTTATTGTAGACGCAATTGGTCAACAGATTGCAGCACAATCGGGCATCGATGAGGCACAGCAAACGAAGTTTGTTCTCATACCAAACACGCGAGAGCAAGGCCTGATTTGTTGCAATGTTTGCAATAGTTTTTTTAATTAACTGTTTGTCTAAGCTGTAAAAGTGACTTCGTTGAAATCAGGCGCTTTTATAAAGTAAAACAATATTAACTTTTATGATTAGCGGCTGAAAATCGCATGTAATGTACAATTTTCATCAATAGTTTAGTAAAGAAAATGTTCCGTTTCACCTGTTTAACTGTTTGTTGTACAAAGTGTTTTATTATATTGAACAACACTGTAGTTTATACTCTTATACTTTAAACTAAAATGGCAATCTACCTAGGTAGGTATTTTAGCCAAGTAACAGAAATGAGTGTAAGATGAATGTGGCGATCTTTTAGTGTTGTTACTGACTAAGGCTGCCTTTTCCTTAGACTGAACTATTAATTAATAGCCCAACAGTCACTGGCATGTCTAAGGGACCTACAGTTTAACGTGGGATCCGAACCACTGCCTCTGAATTACCAACTGATGTAACTATGAGCCTGATCTTGGTCTTTGCGGACGTTAATCCACACAAGATACCACTACAACCACCGACCATCACTCACAACCATCTAAATTATTCGTCACCTCCAATTACCTGGATCACAGGACACGCCACGGTCACAGTCTTTTAAATCATAATTTAAATTAAATGTTGACATATACCCTATTTGTTTGGGGTTTTTCGTTTATACACTTCAATCAGCAAGCCTTGGTGCTAAGATACTATTGTGTACTATTCATTAAAATGTTAACATTAATTATTATCATTTCTATCAGAATTCTGAGTAGCTGAGTTTCCCACTTCTGTTTTTATCTTTGACATACACGATCCTATGGTCTCTTAAACTTACATTATAATCACCGAGTGTGTACAGTGTCTATCCTCAGCTAAAAACTCATATGTATCGCTGGATAACCAATAAATAATGTTATGTGTTGTACTGAATCACGTTTTATTCACCGGTCTCTCGACTGCTAACTGCGCCTTTCCAATCATCGAGGTATAGTGCCTAGTGTCAGCTATAAACTCTAGTTTTACATTAAAACCGTTCAATTTAGTTCGATAAGGTAGAGAAATATAGAAGTGCCAAATCTGATCACTCGGTTTGGGGAAGTTATAATCGATCCTGCGGGCTGATCAGCTCTTGTATTGTTCCTGTACTCTACTTGATTTGTAGTTTCCTACGACATTCAACAACTCATCGCATTTGGTCTTCCATTTCTACTAATTACCACCAGTATTTTCCGGGTGTTCGTCAGATAGTAAGTACCACTAGGAATATAGGCTGGTTTGTTATGGTGTCAATTTCACAAAGGTTGTCGATGATATCTATATCAGTGGGAATATTTAGGTATATATCCGAATCCTGAACTCCGATACCGATAAGTTTTTACCATCGGTAATATATATAACAAAATAAATTATTTTGAGTAAACTAAAAAATGTTATTTCGTAGAAAACAGTTTGTAGCTCCCCTCGGCATCAAACAACCTTGTGAATTGTTTTGTCATTTTCTGTTAATTCACTACCCGAATATTTATTATGTTTTGTGGTAATAAATAATATAGGTCGTATATGCTCTATTGTTATAGGCTAAAATTTACACATACAAAAATTTTTGCGTTTCGGATTGACCAATTAATATTCTTTTTAGAGTTGCATATGCTGTTATAAAGAAAATTGAAAATAATTTTATTTTTTACAGGCAAAAACAAACGCTAGAAACGCACGCAGTGTAAAAAGTTGAACACTTTATTTACTCCTAAAATACTTGTGATTTATTATTCACACACTAATCTATTTCTGAACATGGATTAAACGTAATACCAGTTTTTTGGAAAATATAAACATAAGTACGTGGTTTTAATGTTGATCACTCGTTGTGCGCATATCCCCTACGTAAGATACTACATTTCAGATTTCATTTTAACCGTCATTTCTTATTAACCAGGTCTGTATTTATATCCCCCCGCCGCAAGGTGTGTAACATGTTGACATTATTGCGAAAGTTAGCCGTGTCACCAGCTTGTTTGGCGTGTGACACGGCTAACGTCAAGGATTTGCGACGATCGTCCTGTGTCACACCCTTACCACATTTTCAAGTTTACCGGTCAAGATGTTATCGCGGTAAGTGATTATTGAAAACGCCCCACGGCGTTGGTATAATTCTTCTACACCCACATACTTGCAAACTCTTGCAATCAGAATAATAAGATTTTCGCCATCTAACGCTAATTAATTTCCCAAGGACAAAAGTTACGACCTAGCAAAACCAAAATTCATTCTTCATTCATTCTCGATGATGTAAATAGAACTCAGAACAAATAATTTTGTTAATAATCACCCCCACACTACGGGACCATTAGTCCCGTAAGATCAATGTTAATCACTCTAAAAATGCCTCTCTTCACAAAAATTTATTAGCGAAAATGCGATTAAAATTCAACTTTTTTAGCTAATTCTGTAGGTAATTAACGGATCCAATCAGTAAACGAAATATTATGACCAGGAAGATAGTCATAAGGCCTGGATACTATTCCAAAACTATACAAAAACACGGTTTTGTCCAATACAACAGTTTTTTTTACCATAAACGTGTATTTGGCTTTACTTTCTAATGAGTAATCTCAGCGATTGTTTTAATTTAGGATTGTTCTAATGGGAAGTAAGTAAAAAATCCTAAGTACTGCAGACGCTCTCCACACTAAAATTATATTTACAGCGGTAATCTAACACGTCACATGTTTAATGGTTAAAAATATATCTCAGTCCATGGTTGATTCAATGCATCAAATTAACATTCTTTCCGGCCAGTCAAAAAACAATTCTGACTCATAGGATTGAACTGGTCTCCTGACCAATCCATAACTTACAATTTAGGAACACGATTGCTATTGTCCTGTCAGTTCGATCAAACATCCAGGTTTACTACGTGATTATTACGTAGAACAAAAGAAATCCAAAGCCGATCCGTTCTCATTGTTAAATGTATCAATTAGTTTCAGCTTATTGGCGGATCCCCGTAGCTCGTATAATCCTTGTTAAATTGCATGTTAGCCAGTACGGCACTAAGCCTCACAGACACGCTATGCGCGTCTGTGCTGACTGTGTTGCTAATATGTATACTATTCAAAACTGAACCATTCCATCAAGCAGAACATTCCAGGACTAAATCTTGAAATAACTATGTGGTGGATCGATTAATTATTAATGTTTATATGTTCTTGGTAAATGAATCAGCTGATAGTCAGAAAGAAAGCTAATAGTGTCATATAATCCATTGAAATCTTCACACTCACCCTTCTTCATATTCACCTTGCAACAGCAACGCAGTTAAGTACGGTGACTAAAGTATAAGATTAATAAATAGTAAGCCGTATAAAAAATTATTGTATTTACTTCCCTGTGAGAAATAGGTTAGATCCCACCACAGATACGTCAGATATGGAGAGTTTCCAGTTCCTCCAAACAGCTGTTCGTATAACCAACCATATTATGACGACACTAACCATTTACTTCCGTTTCAACTTTTGGTCTGACGGATTGCCAATAACCCTCACCCCACCCCGGAGCTACGACCTAGCAATGTCAATGAATATGTATTTACTTACTTTTGGGAAATAGCTTAGATCATGGAAATGTCTAAACGGAATGTTTTCAGCACGTCTAAAGCTGTCCTTATAACCATATAACGTCACTAACCATCCTACGTCACTTTCGTTTCAACTTTTGGTCTAACGGATTGCCAAACCCAGTGTGGGGGGTCCCGGTGCTAAGCCATCCATATCCATGTCAAAACTGTAGGCCTACAAGTTTTTTTGATCTTAATGTTTAGTTTGGTCGAGTAGAATTGTATTTATCCGTTCCGAGAATCTCTTGTCTATGTTTTGGCAGTTACCTGACCAATGCAAATGATTTCATAGCGTTCGCAGCTGTACTGAGTCTCCTATGGTTATGGCGTGTATGATTTTCACGTGTGTGGAACGTACATTTACTCAACCATCCAGCATTAATTTTAAGAGATGGAATTCTGAATCCTTCCTTTATTAAATAACTACATCTTATATATAATTAATATTCGTACAAATATGGAAATCTTCAATGTGAACAATACGATGGACATGTTTTTTTCATATATGTCTTAACCTTTAAGGAAATGAATGTTCTTTATTTTTAATTAACATAACTATATTTATGTCAAATATTACTTAAGTTTGATATTTTTAAACATGTCATATCGCCTAGCTTCAGTAATAAGTACAGTATACATTTTACCATATATACGCCGTTTAATATCGAATTCTCACTAAATGGCACCGTTGTAGATCCTACTTCCCCGTAAATTTCAATATTTCTCCACTGGCAGCTGGTAACAGTTCCTGGCACGCCATTCGACTAATCTACATAACTGCGCCTCGTAAAACATCAGTGTAGCATTAAGCAAACCTCCTCCGCGTGTCTTACGACCGTCTCAATGAGTTATGCTGGAAATATACTCTATCGTAAAATAGTATTGTGTGATAGACCTGTAGGGTCGTCGATCTCTCAAACGCGGTTTGTGTCAAAACATCTAAAGGTTCTTGGTAGAGTTAGGTTTTTTATTTCTTCACATTACAGAAATAAAAAAATATATACTAGAAGCAACCTCAATAAATTATATTGAATCATTTAGTTATATACCTGCCCGGTGTGTAAACTGCGTTGAACTATAGACTTACCGTAGTATACGTAAACAGTCAATGATATTTAACGACTGAATACACGTACTTTGGTCGTTCATAGTTGAACGAGGTTCGTTCAAGCCATTATTTCAGCACACAAGTATGGAGTTCAAAGCATTTTATAAGTGAATATTCTTTTAAAACAATCTGCATCAACAAACTACTCTTTGTTTAACACGTAGCATCGCTCAACGAGGGAAAATCTATTAACTGACTAAACATAATTTGAACACATAAAGTGGTGAACAATATAGGAAAGCGGTGGACAGGAACGGCGTAATTGGCGCAGAGACATCGGAGATTGTCCGGCGGTCACCTCGCAATATTAAATTGGCTCTCCCCAATATGAACACAATATCCTCCCGAGAATACGGGCTGTAGGCTACTGTCTCCGCTGAAAACTCTTCAATTGGGACAGTTCTCAGAAAATACAGAACCATTTACTCAATTGACGCTTCGGTAAAATTCATTCGTCAATGTAATTAAAAAAGTAAACCTGTTTGATTATATTTTTGGCTGGTTCGATAATTTAACAAATTATTACATTTTGTTCATATCCAATACTATAATACGAGCAAGGTTTGTATATATATTTGCACACGGATCTCGAAAACGGCACCGAGGAATTTCTTTAAATTTTGGAAATAACTAATTTCCGAGTAGAAAATAAGTTCTAGATAGGTCTAATGTCCAGGAAAATTCGTGTTTTACTGTAATATTAAGTTTAAAATCTAAAAATTTAACATTACACTTATGGAGAATAAAATGTAAACAATACAAACCAAAACAGCTGTTTATAACCGTTTGACAGTTCTTGATTGAAGACTGCGGGGAACAATATAGGCCTAAAGGTTATGCATTAATATTTATTTTATGAATTAAATAAATGCAAAATTATCAGGTTACTAAACAATTTGTAAAAACTTAAGGATAACATAGCTGTGCGAAATAAAAGCAGAAAAAAGTATTTCCAAAATCTTCCGTGTTTTGATTGAAAACGTATTCGTTGTATTGCTTGAAGCCACTGTAACAAACCAATTAATTGATGTAAATTAAATTTCTCTTTTGCTTTTCAATCCTCATTCCGTTTATAACAAAATCAGTTGATCACAGGCTAATAATAACGGTATGGATAATTAAACAGTAAATGATCGGCTTTGGCTAAAAGACGTTAAACGGCATCGCTCAATTAATTGACTAACGTCGTAGCCGAGTTGTAGCGTGTCGGCCTCAAGAACTATAGGCCGCGAGTTCCATCCCCACCATGGGCGATACTTTTTGTTCAGTGCTATATTAATTATGGTGTATTAAATCGGTTTTATTTCGACCACATAAATGTTTTCATTGAGTAATAAATGTGTTTTAATTTTTCTAATTAATTTTTATAATACATGTCTTATTCTATACGAGCAAAGCTCGGTCACCAGGTACTGGTTATATTAATTAATGACTCACAAACGAATCAGAAGTGATTAATCATAAATAAAGCACCAGAATATCACACTCCTTCTTCTCCTATATTCATCCTAAAATAACCACCAGTTTTGGGTCGGTGTCCCACACATATAAATACGAATACTCAACTGGGCGTATATTCAACGTGAAGTTCCCTATCTGGTAATTAAAAGTAGCTTAACATCTATTTACTCACTAAAATTCCCGTAAACCCATCTACTACTAGATCTAAAACCTAATCTAGACATTAGTTATTGACAAATTTATTTTAAAAGCACATGTTAAAGGTAAAAAGGCTGAGTTAAAAATTAGATTTAGGCCTAACATAGTACAGGCTTTTGAGTGAATAGATTTTTCATCAATTGATTATTAATTAACTCAACGCTGGACCCAGACAATTTTAATAAGACAGTGTTTAACATTCAGAACACAGAAAATAAATAACCATATGTTGCTTTTCTTGGCGATGGTGTGGGCTTAAATGAATGATAAGTTAGTGAAATCACAGAAAATAATGATCTATACAACTACGAATAGCTATATTTATGTGGTCTAACCAGTAGTTTTTGTTTAAAATAGAGCTCAACTTCCCAAAAGACAAACCATTCGGTATAGCGCGACGTTAAAAACTAACTGTTTATATATGCGCTCTTTCCAGAAGGGAGAAACCATTTTGGAAAAATATTGAAACTCCTGTTTTTTATCAGCTATAATACTAGGTACCTTCGATGCCTTACGTTTATTTTCAGTAACATTTTTTTAGATTGTAGCTCAAGTAAATAGAAATTTTGTTTTAAGTTAATTTTTCATATGTTCTGTATAGATTAGGAAAGGTTTACTCACACTGTGAAAGTATTTTAGGTTTACAATATTTTAGAAACCCAGCAAATTTCAAACACTGCAACACTTACGGTGATTTTTATATGGTATTTTCTCAAAGTCAAAGAAACAAAAATCATCCCTACTCGAGAAGAGTAAAAATAGTAAATCTTAAAAACACGAACGCTGCATAAATCAGTTTTAGTTAAAGAAAATGGAGTTGGAAACAAAAACCTTTCCTGAAGGACTCGGTAAGAAGTTCTGGCGATGATGGATACTTAATTACATTTGGCGGCAAAAACAGGTGAGCTCTGATTCGGCGGCGGCCATTAGAAACGTTCATTACAAGCGACTCGTCTGTTGCTTACTCTGACCGGCGACATCAACTGACGTACATAACGTTTAAACTTAATGCGTGGGACGTTTAATTATTATTTTTAATAACACATATATTATGTTTTGTATACCTTAACGCTAGTAACATTTTGTACGTTTCGATGAGGAACGGTCCAAACCCTTGGATTTGTTACTACCGTAGTTATTACCCGACGTTGGCGTAATGTTCAACAAGTCAAGTGAACGAGATCACACGCAACACGCTGCCGTGAGTAGAGCGAATTTCATTCAACATCATCCCCATCATAGTAATCGAATGGTACTGAGTAGCCTATGCAGGTTTACATTACGATATTAGTCCATCCATCACCTCACCCTCATTCATATTTGTCTCAAATATCTATCTGTATAGGTCGCCATTTCAAAAGGTAATTATAATTCGTATCACATTGCATGCTCAAATCAAACAAAGCTGTATGTCTTAATATCAAATATAATGAAGCTATTTCTCAGGGATAATATTATAAATCTCTTAATAGATTCTCACATTCCAAATTCTGGATTCCTCTTAGACGAACGTTACAAATGTTTGCTCCACGTCCGGCCAGCTGACGAATCACACAAAGGACCCCGCTCCTGATGAATCCTAATCGTATCACGGGTCGCAAGTTCATCAAAGAAAGCCGTCCGGCTCTCTGAACAAACGGAATTATAGAAAACGTACCGTTTACCCGTCGCTAGTTAAGTCCTCGGGAGACGCCGAGAGTCAACTGACCCGGACCCTTGATTGCTCTTGTTATCAAGGCGGACAATTACGGCCAAGTCAAACATCCCAGTCGGAACTGCTCTCCGTTAGAGACTCGCGAAGGCTGAAAGAATTTCGGTACATTACTTCGTCTACAATACAGAATCAATAATTTACTTTGATAACACAAAAAAACACGAAACGTTTTGCGAGGTTCTCTTCAGCAAAACATATAACGTGTAACTGTTCGTTATTAGGAATTATGATACTTACCATCCTTTGCCGAACCCACTAAGATGGAACTTATGTTCACCATTCGCCAGGGCGGCCGTTATTGGTAACGATATCATGGTTTAGACCATTGTTTATCATAACATGAAAAATACAACTAACGTTTAAAATTCACAAACTACACATAAAATGTAGCATCTGTAATTAGAACTTATTTTCACTCGATTCACTAAACTCGAGTTTAGTTAATCTATTATGTTCACCAATTCTAAATACGAGTACGTTTAGATAGTTTATTGTTTCTAGATGTGAAGGAATGCTGTGATGTGAGTTTTATCGGGCCGTGAGTTATTTCGTAATTGTGCTGTATAAATAACGTCTTGAAAAGTAAACTTCGTAACAATAAATATTTTTTTGTTTCATTCCAGTTCCCGATCTGTCTAATTCTTCCTACAGGTAATGCAGACTAATTAAAGTTTACTGTAAAAAGTATACGGCCGTGAATTGCATCAGTCTAGTTGGAGTAAATACTATTTTTATAGATTATATCGTGAATATCGATGTTTTGTTACTGTACTACGGCTGTATCGATATCGAATATCGTAACAACCCTATCGCTACGTATTATTGCTCTCGTAATAATGTAACCAGGATCTCCGGTGTTTGAAAACTTTAAACAAGCCGTAACATTGAGTAGTCCTCAACAACCAACTCGTCCAAAGAAATCCTCTTAAACTTTGCAGGTTTAAATCTCCTGTAACAAACTTACGTTTTCGCGTCGAATAAAGAATCTCCTTACATCCGATTAGGAGTAGAGTAAATACGGTTGTGCATGAATAATGTTGTAACATAAGTAGTTTCCCTTATAATTCGCACGCCATTTTTTAACAGTAATACACGTTAAAGCGAGCAATTAAGTTACTTTATGTTTTGATTCAGGTTTGTAATTGTTTAGTACTTATATGTATAAACAAAATGTAGTAATCCCAATTTAATTATTGTAGTATACTTACGGGTTTAATCTATAACACGTTATTCAACAATCCAATCGAATAATTGTTTAGGCATTATAATTAAGGTTCACAATAACAACTTTTATTACAGAAAACAGATTAAATTATTAAGAAAAAATGTGAAAGTTAAAAATGAAGACGTGTTATGTCGGCAACATTGAATATTGGAATTATCACGAAGATCATTAAAAGGAGATCATGTTTTTCAACTGACTTCGACAACAACATCGTCTTTACCAATCAATTTGTTATTCAAATTTTTAATTATTTATCTACACAACCCAAAACTAAATTATCAAACTTGTTGTTTTGAAAGGAGTCTTACAACCAGCTTTGGAAAGAATTAGTTTATGTTTCGTTGTAAGGCAACTATACTTACTTAACAACAAACCATCAATAAATGCAAATTAACTGAACAGTAACATATTAGATTCGTTGAACACTGTGACATAATTTCATAGATTATACAGTACAAGCTCACTCCCGATAAGAACAATGTTAAATTCAAACAATTGGCATAACGTTGTTTAGTACTAGAACATTTTTCACTTGATGTCCTTTTAAATGACATTATAATTTCTAGCAATCTATCTAATTAGAATTTCTATTTTCACAGTTGATATATGTCAAACTATGTGTAAATAAGTACACACAAAAAACATGATTGGAAAAGGGCTTATTAAAAACTGAAAATGATTTCATTAATATTTTTTTTCATAAAAATGCGACTTTATTTTAAAATGTGTCACAGATACCGTGGATATTTACCTACATACCAAATCTCATGAAAATCGGACCAATAGTCTCGCCTCTAGGCATCTAAAACATCCCCCCACACAGTCATACAGTACCGACATCACTCAAAAAACGATTTTTTTCAATTCCATGTACACTAATCTCTAGGCTTCTGCACATCCCCCACGTATGCACGCACGCACGCACACATGTACACACGCACACACACATTACTCTAAAAACACTTTTTCGATTCAAGGAGTACTAAAATGGATATATCCACCAGAAATCCAAATTTTAAAATTATGACGAAAACAATACTTTCTTCTTTTACTATCGTATAGGGGGAGAAAGTAAAAATTCATGTTGAAAGCGAGAAATGTCACAAAGTTTTTAACATTTCTCTTGGGGTAGTAAAATTCTAAGATGGCGGATATACTGCAGACTCTTAAACACTTATTTATGACCAGAATTTATTCCACCCCAAAAGACATGTAGGGAGTTTTTATTCGATACGAATACGTAAATAGGTCAAGGATCTCGCTCCTTCCCATTGAGTCGAACTTATTTAGTTCGAATCCAGTCGCTGACCCCTGCAAATTTGACTCACCTTACCGAGGATTACAATGTTGAGGCACTTTTACTACTACCTCCACGATTCAAGACCTTATGTACATTAGGCAGAAATAACAAAATGCACACGCAAAGCCTCGCCACACCAATTACCAAAAACACGCTGAAACACCATGTCAGGGGGAATGTTAATTATGTGACAGCATTACTGGGACCACACAATTGTCGTAAGAAGGTTGAAGTGACATGTTCAAATTAAAATGACTATCTAGGGAATAATAAATTACGTATTTCTAATAGTAAAAAAGATAATTAGTTGTTTGTTATCATTTTGTATAGCTGTGTGATGATAGTATTTGTCTGGAGAAACGAATAATAATTTAATGAACTCATCGAACTTTTGACAATGTTCATCTCTGTATTGTTACCTTTGCAAAATTGAAAATTACAGCACTTGTAATTATGAACAAATTATTCTTAAATAAGTGGTAATTTAAACAGAACGTTATTTATAAAACTAAATTGATATTTGTGGATCAAGGTTTTAAAACCAGGGATGTGCATCAGGGACACCCTTTGTCCCTGAGGGACTTCTTCGGGCGACAATATCCTGTGGGAAACCTACACAAATAACACTTGCTGTCACATTACTGGCTTCTTCACTAATAATGAACCACGTTACGCCCACATGAACAATCAGACTATCCATTTTATTAAGGTAAATTCAAACAGACAAAATAGTTGACGCTAAGAAAATACTACACTTATGTATTTATTCTTTTTTCCCAGGAATAAATTTAATTTTGACTTTGGCTACGGACGCGATAGACAGAATTACGCGTACCAGTGCAACACATTGTATTTCGCTGAATTTTCGCACTATCTACCGGTGTAGGAAGAGTTTCCGGATCCTTCTAACGTTATTTTTATGAAAGTACTTTAGTCTCGCGAGGAATTAAAAGTTTTAGTCCCATTTTACATAAAAAGTCAGAAAGTCGCACTGAATGAAAACTAGTACTTTAGTACTCTTATCCAGAGAGAAATGCCGCTTTAAATAGTAGGTGGATGGAAAAAAACTATTTATGACTCCATTCACTTACCGACTCTCCTTAACTGAAAACTTGTTCCTCCCGAGCGGCGCGCGGCGGTCCCGAACTGCAAGTACTGGCCGACAAACAGGTAAACGCGGCGAACAAAAACCCGCCACAAATCACGCGCCGGAAATAAAAGTGTTGTTGAATCGCATCGCCCCTCATAACGCCACATTACGGCGCCGCCATCCATTCGCCGGCTTCCGGCCGCCGGGTTTCATTTGCCGCGATTTATGCCACTTTGGACAATTCGTTTCCCGGACAACGGCACCGGTCGCGGTGAAGAATCACCAGGTAGCGCTGGCGTCGCCGTCGCAACGGTTTACGAGACGTTGTAAACGGGAACGGTTACAATTTACAACGTCGTTGTTATTAGCGCAGTTACAACGGCGGAAGCGGATTACATTAGATTAAATGGTACTTTCAGCGAGAAATGGCTGTTTAAAATAATCAAGCGTTTAAATATATCGGCGTCATAATGCATTACAACTTCCATTAGACACTTAAGGTCGTCTTTAGTAATTTTTATCGCACTGTTACAACAGTGGATGTTAACACGTTAATCTTTGATTAGGATATATCTTAAAAGTGAGTGTAAATGCTTTGTTGAAGCAAATTTATTTCAAATTTAAAATGAACACAAAAATAAAACTTTCAAATAAACATAAAGTGTATGTTTCATAAAGATTACATAGTGTAATATTGCAAGTCAATAAGAGACAATATACTTTTTTCGATTAGGATTAGTCAATAGTCCTAGTAGAAATTGTAACTGAAATATTAAAAACACACACTCTAATTTGGAATCACACGCTTATATAAATCAGTTTAAAATTTTCACAAAATTTTCATTAGGAGGCCTACTCAAAAGGAGTTTAATGTAGAATGTAACGATAGAATCAGTGCGCTCGTGACGTTCTGTGGATATTACATTGCTCGCGGACCTGCCTACAATTGGTTTAAAGAAACACCCTCTGGGCAATTAAAAAAAATCCATATGTAATCCATTATACGGAGGATCAAATTTTACCAAGCCATGTAGTGGTATTCGATCTCTTTCTGTCTAAAAATAACGCATCAAACTATTTCTATCTATTTATCTATTTGTTTCTCACGGCAGCATACTTACTTACTCCTTAGGAGAGTAAAAATATTAATAAAACTATCTTTTTTGTAAAACTTCTTTGAAAAAAGTTACGCTACGTTTATTTGAATTTCCTCCACACTTGCATCTTTATTGCTGCGTGACATTGGGCACGCGTGTAGAACAATCGTTTTGTTAAACGGATGCTGGTTCCGCTACCTTGGAATCACGCAGCATTCATTTAACTGGTGCTTCTTCCTTAATTGGCAGTTCATTATGTCTATATGTAGTTTTCAAGTATTTGTCCATTTTGTATCTACAAATAGTCGCACTATGTAATGTTCGAATTTAAGTTAAAAAATTCCTTTAAAAATAAGTTTTGTAAGCCTACAGATTGTGGATAGTTGTGAGCGATGGTCGGTGGTATAGTGTTCTCTTGTGTGGATTAACGTCAGCACTATGGAATACACCACTACATTAATCTACAAAGACTATCCTCACAATTAGATCAATTCGTAATTCATAGGAAAAGTGGTTCGGATCGCACTTTAAACTGTAGGTCCTTTAGATGTCATTGGCTGTTGGGCTATTAATTAACAGTCCTGTCTAAGGAATATGTCAGCCTTAGTCAGTAACAAGACTACAAGATCGTGCCACAATCATCTTGCACTCATTTTTCGTTCATACTTGGCTTAAAACACCTACTTGGGTAAGTCGCAATTTCAGTTAAAAGTATAAAGTATACTATATCTGAGCCTAAATTATTTAAAAAAAAAGTTGTTTTGATATTTTTGCCCCGTCCACGCGACGGTCCTGCCTCCAAGTAGCTGATTACAGGGCACACAACCGTCCCAGTCTTGCGTAGAATAAAGTAAAACAAAATTTTTATTCTAGTAAAGAAAGTAAGAAAACGCTCGTATTTTCTCCCCGACAAGACGACCTGGGGCAAGTTAAAAACTCACAACTTTTACGAGCTGGCGAAACTTCGCCAACTGAGTTCATTCTCAGTTACGAAGATACGACCGGCTGGTTACCTGAACTAACAAACATGCGAGATTAGAAGAGAGCGGCTACGACCCCGGTAATCCGCCCCCTCCTCGTCCGTCATGCCCTTGCTGACCGACTGTTGAAAAACGAGTACTGGAGAGCTATATAAAACTGTACCTAGCTATCAAATAGTATTATAGTCAATTTATCCAGAGGGATATTGTAAACTGACTATTAATTTACCATATGTTTGTTTCATTAACAGCAAAACCAAAAACATCTTAATGACATTCTTTCGTTTCAAGAATCCTCATGCTCTGAACGTAAACAGATCTTTCAAACTACTAATCTCCAATCTTCCCAGCAGGATAAACACAGCTTGTTGCACAACTTCCTTGTCACGCAATAGATGACGTAGAATCCACGCTGCGAGAAATACAAGTAACTATTTAAAATCTCGAAAACAAATCCTTATCGCAAGAAGATTAATTACGGAGCCACGCGCACACGCTGATAGCGCGTTATCAGTGTGTACAGTGTGCGTGTGACATGGCGGGGCGGGGCGGTCGACGGCAGCGCGCCCCGCGGCAACGGTCCGCTACAGCTGCGATGAATGGACGACATTGACCTACTGCTCTGGCTTATCAATGCTCCACTGAAACCGTCGTAACCGGGCCGTAACACGGCACTATCGCATTGCCGGAGTATCCACTACGGGTAAAATATGACTGGGACCGTGGCGTGTCCTGTAATCCAGCTAATTGGAGGTCACGAATTGTGGATAGTTGAAAGCAATGGTCTGTTGGTGTAGTGTTCTCTTATGTGGATAAACGTCCGCACTATGGAATACTACGTTAATTCGCTAAAACCATCATCACAATTAGACCAGTTCGTAGTTCAGAGACAGTGGTTCGGACCCCTCATTTAATATGCCATTAACCGTTGGGCTATTAATGAACTGTTCTAAGGAACATGTCAGCCTTAGTCAGTAACAAGGCTAGAAGATCGCACCACAATCATTTTACCTCATTTCTTATTCATACTTGGCTCAAAATACCTACCTGGGTGGATCGCCAATCAACCAAATAACGAACTAACTACGTCGGTAAAAACAGTAGAATGTGGCTGTGAATTGCAATCAAGAACCGGGTTCAAATCTCAGCAACGTCTATAGTGATTTAATGATTTTGATCCGATTACAATAAAAGACGACAGCTTGATATATTTAAGTATAATGTCTACTTAATGATTAAAATGCTAAATACAGTTCGCGAGACACGAGAAAACGCTTGAGTCAAGCAACAATACACTCGTGTGTTGTATATATAGTTAAAGGCGGCAATATTAATCTTAAATACTTGTTGAACAGTTTTAGCGTCATAGCAACGATACGTGTTGTAGGTAAACTTGTCTGCATTTTAGTTATGCAACTTCTCCTGACTCAAGAACAGTAGTGCAACACAACAAGTAGTAACGAGGACATCGGAATGGGTATTTTACAGTAATTGGAAAGTTTCAAAATCAGGAAAATGAAATAGTAATATAGAGAAAGGTTTACTAATTTACGAGTATATTACGTTGAAACTGATTACCCATTGCAAGGAACATAATAAATACTGCAGAATCATCAAAAATAAGTCATAGTTAATGTTGATAAAGAGGCAGAGATACCAGCAAGTCATATGTGTTTTAAGTACTTCAATACCAAAAAATATTATACATATATGGCATTCTCTATAGAACGCACAAATTATTCCCTAAAATTAATATTTAAGTAAACTTATCTAGAGTATATTTTAAACGACTTACTTAATATAAATTTCTCACAAATTTGAGGTGGTAACCTCTGTGACGAGTGGGTTCTACATTCAAGAGAGCTCCCTACAATTTAAAAGAAATATATATTTTTCGTCAATAATTTCAACAGAGAATTTTTATGTTTTTTTTCTTTATTATCAGAACATAATATGTCGGCATGAGTACAAAATTCTCTGTCTATCATATCATGTGCGCATTACAAATGCAGTTAACTCTAGCACGACTATCAACAACGTTGCAACGGTGGCGCAATCTACTACCTTTGACTAATGTATAGTCAAAGCTACTACATAGGGATGTGGCGACGACGCGACGCGGTCCAGTGAGTGCGCTCAATCAACGACCTTGCCCAACGTACTCATCACTGCACAGTTCAACAGCTGTTCATTGTTGCGATCAAATTTGAAAACCCTTCGCAAGCTGACATAGCACATCCGCCGGGAGAGATTGTGTCACACAGTGAACTACTGTGCTTTGCGAGCCTTACCGTGGTAGGATTGTTAATTATTAATTATTAATCTTAAAATTGGAAGACGCCCTGCAACTACATTATCTCTTAATCGCATTGCAATGTTGATGGCTCTTGGCAGCTTAAAAAAAATGACTCCATGTTTTTTAGAATGTTTACTAAAAGGAAACATAATAATACTATAAAATTATCAATCTAGAGTTATACAGACCAGAAATTATGTTCTGCATATTTCGTAACAACTGTCACATCCTCCTCGTTTTCATCTAGCGATTCGTCTTACTTAAAATCAACACAGAACTTTTGGAACATTAAAACATTTATACAAATTAAAAATGGACGCTAATTTTTGGGCACGTAAACAAACTTCCGTCGCGGCGCTTGCAAGCATTGTCGGAGTATCTTCCGATGAAAGATAACTTTAAGTAAGTAAATTTGAAGAACTAGCGTATTTTTAGCGCACACCTTTTATAGATTAAAATAAATACTACACTCTTACTTTAATACGTTAATATGTTTGATGTTTTATGCTATACGCAGTATACGTTTATTATGAAATTTTATTTGAGCTTATTAACTATTTTAAGTTTCAATTTACTTCATGACCATTAGTTAACTTAATTTTGGCGTTAGTTTTTACACTTATAAAGTACAATAACCTTTATAAATATCTAAATAATCTTTACTCAAGGATCGTCTGAAATTTGTTACACTCAAACGGAAAAAATATTTGCGATTAGGCAAAGAAACGGGGAGTAAACAGTAAAACCGCATTTGTTACCACCGTGGCTTACATCTCTTGGCGGCGGTAAAACCGCTTGGTTTATTTTAGGCCAGACACAAGTTGACTCTGTGAAAGGGAATTATCGCATACTAAGTAGGGTTAAAGCGAGTTTTAAAATGAAAACATCTACAAATTACTTTTTCTTGGGAGATTAAAAAGTGTTTGCACTATAACTATACAAGATAAGCCTACTTATTTGTAGAAATAGAACAAATGTTGTTCTGAATTACAGGATCTACATTATTGACCAAATTTAACGAAAAGGTACAGGAACGTATAATGATCGAGCCATTGACCTAACAGACGTTATTCAGTATTGTGATATCGAAGCGTTTTTACTGAATCAACAAACAAAAATATATCAATTGACGATAAAACACAAATTAATTCAACATTTACAAAAGTATTCCTAAACGAAACAGTGTGTAGAGTACAAATACGTTCACCAAACACGTGTCCGTCGCGATAACCGTGTTCAGTTTACTTTCGCACTGACACAGGTCGATGAGTTATCGTGACAACTTGTGCGCTCTCTGTGTTTACAACGACATAAGCCACACGCCAATGTTGATGCCGATAGTCCCTTGTTCGAATCATGGACCAGACGTCATTTGTAACTGGGCAATGAATAAACTCGTGTGATTATTGTTAGACATTGACTCAGTTTATACCATTACGTATAGATGCGTACAAGATCCAACGTTGAAAACACAATAAATTACATAAATACTAAAAGGAAAATAGTTTTAATGAATATATTTATTTCACTGAACTATAGTTCAAATCAAAATCGAATCAAAATTCATTTAATAGCTTTAAATAATACAGATTTACAGGAAGCAGGGTTATATGACTCCAAAAAAATAGTCCCGCATAAGTCATTTATGACAACCTGAACGGGACGGGATCTTAAGTGTATAGCTTTTTACACTACGAATAAAGCAAACATAGAAATAATCAGTACGTGTTAGAAGAGAATAAAATGACAGACCTAAACTAAGCTAGGACAGCTACAAATTATAAAAAATATTTTAAGTTATTTGTAAAAAGAAAAGAGGCAAAAGTAGCGCAAACATACCTAAAGAAGTAAAATAATAAACTGTGAAATAAAAACATTCAGGCCATGATGTGGATTTTCATTTTGTAGAGTAAAATATAGTCAGTGTAAGTAAAAGTTTTAGCGAAAGATAGTTAGTTCATTATTTGATCTTAACTTCAATTGAAGGAACTATTTTTGTCTCCATAATATATTAATTAGATTAGCTTATTGAAACGGCGACCATACTACAAGGTAGGTATTTTAAGCCAAGTATGAATGAGGATTGAGTGTAAGATGATTGTGGCGCGATCTTGTAGTCTTGACTAAGGCTGACATGTTCCTTAGACAGGACTGTTAATTAATAGCCCAACATGACAACTACGGGACCTACAGTTTAACGTGGAATCCGAACCACTGCCTCTGAATTACGAATTGGTCTAATTATGAGGATGGTCTTTGCGTATTAACGTATTATCCAATAGTGCGGACGTTAATCCACACAAGAGAACACCACACCCACCGACCATCGCTCACAACTAACTATCCACAATTCGTGACCTCCAAGTAGCTGGATTACAGGATGACGCCACCATCCCAGTAATAGTGAGTGATCTTTAGTTATAATGGGATTTTGAAAAGATAAACTGTATTTTGTAATATATTATTGCGGACGTTTTATATCCTGTATCTTTTAATTGGGCCTATATATTTTATGAGGATATCAAATGCAAGGTGCTCACACCGTACCCTCGGATCTCCCGAGCATCGAACCCGTCAACTCTTGCACCAAAGTCCAATCCACAAACTACAATAGCCCAATTGGTGCAACGCCAGTTACACGTAGTTTAGGGGTCCGTAATCTAAGCTAAGACACAACAATTTAATAAAAATGCGGACAGAGCCGACCAAAAACTGAATTAAAGCAGTCAAATTGTTGTGTTCCATGCTCGTGCGACCTCAGAATGGAAACAGATTCTCGTCCCGTTCAATACCATCTCAAAATCATAAAAATACCACAATCCTACATTAATTTCACACGAACGTAACTAAACTAAAAACACAAAGTCGTATAATCGACACCATTTTCTGGAGCTGCGACAATTATTCTGCTATTTTTGCAACTACTAGTATATGCAAATCAGTGTATGCAATCTGTATATCAATCAATGCAATCTGAAATCAGTATTTTAAGCAAAATCAGTATTGTTGCAACTGTATATCTGAGTCATCTATAATGTCTTCTGCGCGATTAACTGGAACGATAATTGGTTCAGATTGGCGAAGACAATTAAAACTCAAATAACAAATAATATTTAATAGAAATTCGTATACCGTAATGTATTTTGTTCATAATACCTTTGTATTGTCAGGCTGAATTTTAACCACCCTTATTAACATTATGAGTAAAAATATGTTCCTTTAAAATATTATAACACTAGAATGTGACAACCATAACCTTTAATTGCCTTTTGAGCCAACAGTGCGCATTTTTCTATCGTGAGATCAATTTGAAGGCATAACACTCAAATATTGTCTACTTTAAAGCTGTAACATGTACAACATGAGTTATTTTATGCGTAATGCAGGTCGAGGGACCCGCTCGTTTAGTACATTTAAACTTTTTAACATTTCCGACAGGTAAAATGTTATCTCAGTTCAATAAATATTTAAATTTAAAACGTAAAAGAAGATAGATAAATTATTATTATTTAAAACAGATAATTTGTCAGATAATTCTTTACAAACTTTCTTTACCTTCACATAAAATTAGCAAGTAAAATTAGTGGAAGTTTCAACAGAATATTCCGAACAGAAATTTTATTTTCACAACTAATTACTGACAGTTAAATCAAAATATCCCGCTTGGAATTGTTTTCTTAGAATTTCTAAAAAGACGCTTATTAACAAAATGTTAAAATTTGTATGAATTAAATATATTTAATGTACACAAAGTGTACATTAATGAGGTATGTTTTCCTGAAAAAATCCTACATTCAAAGTTCTACCACACTTCAGATTAATAACAGCTTAAAACTTACGTGTTTATTATCTCCTGATCCCAATAATGGCGTGTGCGCCTGAAAAAAAACGAAAACACGTTAGCATTGGCATTATATAATAACCATACAGTTTTTACTACGCGAAACAAGCAAACCAAGTTTAAAAGTCTGCAGTACCTTCGTTATCTTAGATTTTAAACGGCATAAGATCAGTGTCAAAATTCCCAAAACGTGTCCATGTATAACAAGAATCAATATGACTAGGGCGGTGGCGTTATCTTGTAATCCAGCTACTTGGAGGTTACGAATTATGGATTGTTGTGAGCGATGGTCGGTGGGTGTTAATGTTCTATTGATAAGAACATTAAGATAAGAGATAAACGTCCGCACTAGTGAATACTACGTTAATCCGCAAGGTATAGCCTCATAATTGGACCAATTCGTAATTCAGTGGCAGTTGTTTGGATTTCACGTTAACTGTAGGTCCCTTATGTCAATGACTGTTGGGCTATTAATTAACAATTCTTTATATAACATAGTAACATATCAGCCTTAGTCAGTAACAAGACTACAAGATCGCGCCACAATCACCATACACTTATTTTTCATTCATACTTGGCTTAAAATACCTACCTTGTGGTACGGTTGCCATTTCAATAATCTAATATAAAAAATTTGAAGAAAAAAGTAAAATTGAGACACATCAGCCTAGTTTCAAATCAAATTATCTTTATCATAATGTGGAAAGTTATTATTAATAAATTAATATTTCCACTGAGAAAAATAGTAATCCTTAAAAGTGAACTATATAGATCAAATTTAATAAATTATAATATTTCCACTGAGAAAAATAATAAATGGAAATACCAGATAGACCGCCAGAAGCTCAGGAAACAAAAACCACTAAATACAACTTAACCAAACGATAAAAGTTCTTCCAAGAAAAACAAATTAATAAAGTTGACTGGCATATTAGAAAATGCAGAGTATCTAAAATGTAGTTAGATGTAAAGTTCACAAGTTCCCAATGGTGACTCTGAGTATTGTAGAATCTCCTAAATTTGCCCTCAGTCTACTAACAATGAATTAAACCACCAGAAAATGTCATGTCGTCTGCGCGTAGCTACAATTTTTTAAACCCAGACAAAACCTACAGCCCAGCAAACACCGTCGGACAAACGTTTTAGACGAAGGTGAGGCTTGGAAATTCTCACAAAGCCTAATAAATAAGTGTCGACGGCTGAATGTGCGGCGGGGGGTAGGCGGCAATCAAGGAAGGCGAAGGAAGATTTAATTAATCACTTTTCACCTCGGACGGCAACTAATTAACAAAGCGGTTGGTCCCGGATTAATATCATCCGTTACGGTCACCGTCGTTACACGTTACGCTGTCAGTAACGCTATCTGTCGATGTACATGTTTACACGGGGTTTCAGAACTGATAAGTCAAGTGAGTTACTATTATATTTATCAAATTAATATTATTCACACAAAAAATTTAAATATTTTGCAGGACTAAAAAATCAAACTTAAAACTTATCTAAAACATACTAGATGTAATATATTGTTCACGTTCATTTGCTCCTGATTATTTTATCGTAAAGAACTTAATTTCAACCACATATTCATTTGAATACATTGGATCTGTGACAAAGATTTCAAAAAGTCACTGGTTACAGGTTACAAAAACCAAGGTAATACAATAAGGGTAATTAAACAAGATTAAAAATGAACTGTTAGCTTGCCTGTGTTTATGTGAATTGGTTACAAGTCAATTTTCCATTCAAATAGTCTTCTATTGTTTAAAGCTTTTCCAAGCAGGAAGCGAGTTACAGCAGTTTTAAATTTGTTTATGTTCATGACTTTAATTGTTAATGGTAATTTATTGAACACCCTGATGGCTAATACAGATTGCGTTTTCATTCTTCTATTTAATCCATCGTAAGGTAATTGTAAGTCAAATTTTATTTTTACGATGAGCTTTACAATGGATTCCTGCAACGACTCGTACAACACATTTTAAGATTAAAATATCTTTTGCTGCAGAGGCACTGCCACAAACAATCAAACCATACCTAATTTTTGCGTGAAATTATCTAAAATAACCCAATATATATATATTACACCTCAAACACATCCCAACAGCACAAAATCTTATACAGTAATATAAATTAGCTAGTATTTGCCTGCGACAAAGCTAAATACTATATAAAATTCAATACACTCACACTTCACAGCATACCCACCAGTGTGGATCAGTGTGTCACCGATTTGAGTAAGGTGTTAGCATAATTATCCTTAAAACGGCTTTAAAGAAATCTTAAGTTTCGGAAATAAGATCAAACAAAAGAACACCCACAGCTGTTAATAAACTAAATAAAGTTACTCTGGATCTATATAGACAACACTGTGGATTAATTTTTATAATTATTAATTTTCGTATATGTGGAGTGTATACTCGTATTTGGTGTATGTATGACTATGCAAGCTTAACCAAACAGAAAGAATAATCAGAATTGTTGCAATAAAAAATATGATCGAGATAACTTTGCGCTAAGTATGACAAGATTAGATTTCTGTATTGTTACACTTACTCCAGATTATATCAAACGACCCACTAAACGAGTAGAATCAACCCGTATAATGAGAATAGGAAATTATACAACAAAACTGGAAAATTGAAACTTTTAAAACATTTTTTTAATGGAAAAAGCAAATTGAATATTTTAACATTAGGTTATCAAATCAAAATGCTGGGTTGGTTACTATTTCTGTTCAGAACCTGTTCCTGTACACGTGACTATATATAGTGGCCGCCGCCACATAGACCTGTCTGGTATGGTCATCAGCCTGGCTGTAGAGAAGCAGGTAATGGTGGCAAAGCTTAGCTGGTGCTCATAAAAATAAATTTACTTGCATCTTAAAAGTTTACATCTCACGAAACATCATTGCAAAGCTAAATGCCCTAAAATCACGTATACCGTAGGCCGGCATAATTTTAATGTATCTTACTGGCAAAAAGCACAAGATTCAAAAGCACTACTGCTACGATCAATCTAATTTATTCTTTGACAACTCTTAAAATATTTCACGAGAGTTAAGTTGCAATAAATAACATCTCCGTCAGACGAGTAACACAGCTTCGCGCAAGATGTAAACAAGCGATAAACCGGTTTATTAGATTTAATTTCAGTAAGTGCAATAAACAATCCAATATCTACAGGCTTAATCAACTTCGTACTAAAACACAAATAAACGTAGGTAGGGCGAGCCCTAAAAGGTTATGTCCCTTAAACACTGTTACCGTATATTTGCTGTTATTTTCATTAATTAAGAGTTACGTCATCAATTAAAAAGCTAGTCGCAAGTTCGTAAATCTCTATATGTAAAATTGAATGTATGTATGTATGTCCTTTATGCGTTGCCAAACTACTCATCCGATCGCCATGAAATTTTAGGAAGTTGCTCTACATGTGTCCGGGAAGGGAAGGTCCGTGGAAACTTATGGAACCCCATAAGTTTCCATTTTATGGCGTTTTAAATTTCTAATGTTAACCTTATGGAGAGTAAGTTTGTTTACAATGATGTCTACAATGAAAACATTTGATTTCTTAGCTACAGCTGATTGGTTTACTTTTCATTAGCAATATGCTTTACTATCCAATGCCATCTGAATCATTCATTAATGTAAAACTATGAAGTAAATATGTACTGTAAAAAATGAACAGCTTTATTCACCACGTTAATAGTTTACGGTTTTGGGGGATTATGTATTTAAATTTTTATTTTCTGTCTAATTAAAAGTCACGTGTTTGTATGATAATTACAATGTTTATATTATTACGTTTATTATAATAATCAGCTGTTGTATATCTCACCTATAAAAGCCGTATTACAGTTAGGTTTCGTTTGGGTTTGGATTGGATTTGAAAATTGTGAATTGATCCACTCAGATTTATTTGTTTTATGGGAATGTTATTATTATGTTTTATCGTTTCAGTATTTTTATTCACTATGCCGCGACCCAGAATATATAACCTTTCACAATGAAGCCGTATTGCTATTCGACTTCAGAACATGGCCAATCTTAAAGTTAACATGTATTTTACTGTCAGGCGTTACAAAGTTCGCCGGGTAGCTAGTAATTTATAAAAAAGTGAAAATGTTATGTTGTTAGACTAGGTTTTATCCTGAACTGTCCCTGTCTTTAGTCAATTTTGAAACTAAAAATTAATAAAAACTACATATACGAAGGCCACTAGTTACCGAAATCGTTTTCTCAACGTTTATTGGTCATTTTATTAACAATATAAATTACTTAAAAACTAACAATAAGTAAAAAATTGTGAGCGCGCTGCTTTATATCTAAATATATATAACAAAGTCGTGTTAGTTACACGCATTATAACTCGAGAACGGCTGGACGGATTTTAATGATCTTTGATTTTTTTGATTCGTCTCTGCTCCGGGCATGCTTTAGGCATACTCAGTTTCCATAAATTCAATTAGTTTCCATTTTATAGCGTTTTAAAATTCTAATGTTAACCTTATGGGGACTAAGTTTGTTTACAAAATGTTCTATAATAAAAACATTTGATTTCTTAAGCTACAGCTGTTGTTTTACTTTCCATTAGCAATATGCTTTACTATCCAATGCCATCTGAATCATTCATTAATGTAAAACTATAAAATGTAGTAAATGGAGTAAATGTGTACTGTACAAAATGAACAGCATTATGCGCCACGTAATAGGTTACGGTCTTTGGAAATTATGTATTGTATTTATATTTTTTTATTGTCTGTATGATTAAAAGTCACGTGTTTATATGTTTGCCAAATAAAATAATTACAATGTTTACACATATTAGGTTTATTATAATAATCAGCTGTTGAATATTTAAAGCTTTCACAACGAAGCCGCAATGCTATTTGACTTCAGAACAGGGCGTTTTTTTATACGAGCACAAGTTTATCAGCCTTGGCAGTTAAATTTGTGCTCGTATGATCTCAAACGATCTCAACCACTCGATAGTTCTATTTTATAGTCGATTACCAATTTCACAATCGATATCTGGAACGTCCGAACTACAAAAAAGACCTATAGTAATTTTTGTAGTTATTTTATCGATTATTTACAGTCGAAAGCTGACCTCGAATCAAAATTATCATCAACAATAATCTTTTACGGCCTAGGACTCAAAAAATCATCATTATAATAGGTTTAGTCCTAGGAAGAAATAGAACGGCGTTATTGTTCATCAACACATGCATCTAAAACACCTGTTTTGAAGTAGTATGACGAAAACTAATTTTTCGACCGGTAAGAAAAATTAAGCTCCATTAGTAGCATAATTTCAACTGAACAAAGTATCAACGGAGAAATATTAATGTAAAAGGAACATCCAGTGTGAAATAACCCCATTAAGTCACTTCTGACACGTCCGCTCTGTCGGCTGACACCGAAGAAGTGACTTGTAATACAAAGCGGGCAAAAACAGAGCGGCAACAACTGTTAGGCGAGGAATAGCGAGCAGTGCTGTTGGTGTTTAAAGACAATGCATATGCATGTAATCAGTCCGGCTGAATATGCATGAAGCATGGCCGGACCTGACTCCTCTCTCGACGCGGCGTCAACGCTGTATTCCGACCGTGGAAAAATCTGGACCGCCGTCACATAACGGATAAAAAATACCACACACAGATCTGTACACAATAAAAATATACACCCTACTAGTATCTCTATATTTACAACCGAATGTATGTCTGCATTTCCTTTATGAATTTTAAACTATCCACTCACTTACAATGGGATTTAAGGAAGTTGCTCTATATATTCCCGGAGCGGTTTTAGTGAAATAAAATGTATGAAAACTCTATAGGTTTTCCAATTTGTTTTTAATTCTATTGTTAACCTTATGGGGAATGAGATTTTTACAAATTTCCTACAGTCAAAATATTTGATTTCTTAAGGTGCAGCTGTTGGTTTACTTTCCATTATCAATGTGCTTCGCTATCCAATGCCGTCGCCATCTGAATCATTCATTAATAGGTTAAAGCATGCACAACCTACAAACAATCTTTATCTTACTTAAAAAAAATCGTTAAAACAACGTAAGCAGAAAAACAACATTGTACGTGCTTCCAATATGGTTATTGTAGACTATAAAGTAAGTATGTTCTGTACAAAATGGATAGTTTTACACGCCATGTTAATATTTTACGGTTTTTGGGGGATGGTATATTTATATGTTTGTTTCCTGTCTGATTAAAAGTCACATATATGTTAGCTAAATAAAAAATAATTACAATATTTATACATACCTATTACATTTATTATAATAATCAGCAGTTTTATATTTATCTTTCACTAAAATGTATTTACCCAAAAATATATGGGAGATTTTAGATTTTTTTATTTATAATGTTAAAAGATTTTAATTTTAATCTTTTATTATTACAATCAGCTAAAAAATCTACACAATTTAGTACTTTAGCTCTATCTCCAATGGTTACCGAGATGTTAAAAATTCTAAACACAGTGCGTTGTATTTTAGGCCACTATTTGACGCTGTATACCAGCATTGGTAAAAAGCTTTTCGGGCGAGTAATGTACGATACTTTTCGTCATACAACAAAAATGCATATAACAAACCAAAGAACAAATTTAATATAATTTTTACAGTTTAATTTTAATTTTTACGTTTAAAAACAATGGGAACAGTTAAAATGTAAAGATATACGACATTTAAAGTGTCTAATCTCTTTAATTGTGTACACTCGCTGTCTAAAATACTACGGGAATGAGTTGAAGATCGTAGTCAAATAAAGCATTTTCTTTGATTACGGACTAGCAGAGCAGAACGGAGTGTACCAAGTAATCCGTCGTAGACCGAGACAATACGATACGACCCGTCGTCGTAAAGACAGTTCCTCATCTCGCCGCGCCGCGTCGCTGTCGCGCAGACATCGTAAACATCGTATAATGCCGCATACCTGTGTTCATTACTGCTATAAAACTGCCCTGCCTTTCTCCTGTACACATTTCCCCGGATTCATATTACTTCGGCTATGCATCTAATTCTTCAAAATATTCAACTTAAGTTTGCGACACAAATGCTTTACACACATTCTATTAGAACAAATAAAAATTCGA
Organism: Nephotettix cincticeps; assembly: GCA_023375725.1. Classification (NCBI taxonomy): domain Eukaryota; kingdom Metazoa; phylum Arthropoda; class Insecta; order Hemiptera; family Cicadellidae; genus Nephotettix; species Nephotettix cincticeps. The sequence goes on from CM041790.1 coordinate 73,964,278, forward strand.
ACCATCACTGAGACGGGGATTCGTGCTCTACACCAGTTTAATTTCAAAGAGAATTCCATTCCATTCCAACATTAACAATAACACTGATGTTTGATTTTTAATGTAATTACTGAGCATTATTCCGTTCACCACATTTCTTACTAGTAAAACGATAAAAAGTAAGAGACGAAACTATGTCTGTAATTAATCATTCATAATTATTGATTCGCGATTTTTTAAGGATTAAAATTTGTTTTAAACAAAAAACTACATTTTGAGCGTTTATTTGAAACGTGTTTCCATGCAATAATTATTTTGTATAGCATAAAATTTATACTTAACATATTACAGTATTGAAGTTTTTACAAAAATTTCTTTCCTGTACCGGACTGCTTTATAGTCATAAATGGTTAATCACTTCGTAGCCCCTGAATTCGTTGCTATGACCTCCACTCAGACTGAACACATAGGAAATACCAAGGGTATGATAAGAAAACGCATTAAGGCTGGAAGTATATTTGAATTAGGTACGTCAAATGGGTCAGTTGGACTATAATGGGCACTTTAATAACTATAATATTTTACAATTTATGGTATGTATAGGCAGGTAGTGCACAAAATCCAAGTTGACCATAAACGGCCGGCCAACAACCGGCAATAAATGGCAAGTATAACAAGAGTAATAAACAAGGCGGGCTCCAGCGGCTCTGATCAACATTCAATGGCAAAGGCCTATAAATTACCTAAGGCTACATCCTCGTTTACCCTGCATTGGAATTTATAGGCCTTTAATAAAGCTCAAATGTCTCTTCCGCAGTCTTTTAAATGTATCGTTCAGTATTTTATGGCGTAAATTTACAAACTCGCTCATAACCGAAACCACATTGGTGTTTAAGGAATTTGACTTTTTTTAAAGTGTTTCTGAACTTTTATTCACTAAGCATGTTTATTTTAACTTTTAACTTAAGTGTCACACCGGGTGTCCCACGAAGAGGTCTCTATTTTTGAGTTGGTGACGGACGTGTGGATCGCACTACGGACCAATCAGTTAATTCTGACATATTAAGACGACAAAATGGCGGGATAGAAATAGTACATTTTCGTTAAAATAGTTTTATTTGCTTAAGTGTGTACTACCACCATAAAAAATTATATTTACCATAAAAATCCAGAGACCAAGCAGACTGGATACGTTCTCTATACACCGCTACGAAAGCTTCAAGCTTATGAAATAAATCGGTATCTCACAAGTGAACATTTAGTATTGCGTGGACATATAATGAGCTGTCAGGCTAATTTTACTCACCAGCTATACTAAGGGATACATTTACGCATTGCGGTAGCGAACGTGTTAAGAGATAAAGAAACTTCAAACTGCTATTTTTGGATTAATAACTACACGAGCTACTTAGTATGTAAAACTAAGTGGACGGTTAGCACAGTTAGGAAGTGAACGGAGGGTTGTGTGAGGGGGGAGGGGACGCGTATGCATGCCATCTCACCGTCTGAATATGGATGAGGCGGCGACAGCTTGGACCCGAGGACGAGGTACCTAGGGTACCTCAGCCTAGAAGCAGCCTAAGTGTATACTAAACTACCCCCTGATGTATCTACGTCATTTTGGCGTATTGACAAGGAGCCATTTTTAATATTGTCTCCATGATTGAATTTTTGAGCATTGGACTTTAAACTATTGAATACTTGTGTTTAAATTTTTAAATGTATACGAGATAATTTTTTTTGTATATAAATGATTGATTAGCGACAAAAATGTAAATCAAGAAGACACCCATGAGTAGCCACAATGAGTCAGACTACTGAAACATTTATGCACGTTTATTTTTAAATACGATGAATGCTTTTGAGAATAATTGTTAATAATTAATAATATTATCAATTTATATAAATTGATCAATAATTTATATATGCATTTAAAAAGTTGTTTTTTTAAGATACTTAATAATAATTTATTTATATCAAAGAATTTTAACCAAAATCTATTCAAACTTCACTTTCCATTACTGAGATGTTGTTAAATGGAATGTTAACATCTTCAGATGTTTCTTTTCTCCTACACGTAATATTTTTTAAAGATTTATAGATTACTACACAAAAATTGAAATATCGAAGAAAATTGTTTTTCCTTCTTTTCTATTCTAATTATTAGATAAAATAAATATAATTCTAAACTCTAACGGTAAAATAATGAATAATGACCCTGTGCGCGTACAATAATTATTATAGAAGACTGAACAGTAAAGGTTTAATTTGTTAGAGCAAAATGAAATCTTTAACTTGTTTTAATGCGTGGAAAATATAACTAACTAGATAAATTAAATTCCACAAACCAATAGAAAACAGGAGAAGGAAAGGAATAAAGCCGGCTGAGTAGAGAGGGATATTCATATGCTAACAATCGGACTGCTGAATATGCATGAGTGTCAAAGACAGGTAATAGAACAAGACGGTTACTAGCTTTTGACAGCTTTCGCCACCGAATCGTACCTTGGCTTTTATCAGATTAAAGTGGTCCACATTCTCAACTGATTATTCACTTATTAAAACGACATAAGCTAAACTGTTAAATAATAGAAAATACAAGATAAATAGAAATACTAGAATATACTGTAGTTCATAAAATAGATATTGATATTTGAATGGCATTTAGTAGCTTGATATACATTTACTGTAGACCTACTCGTACATGACGTAGCACATGTAATATCATGATGTATAGTTGGTAGTATGACGTGTCGTAATACCATGATGTATTGCTATTGTACCTACAGGTAGCGTAACGCCCTCAATAAAGGCTTCGAATATACAGAGTGTCCAGGGGAATTTTTTCATTAATTTCCAAGCTTTTCCCTGACCATTTATCAATGATTCCCTTAACTCGCGAACTATAGGCTATTCAAAAATTATTACTGTAAATAACTCAGGCTGGAAAATATGTCAAAATAAGTTATGTTACAGAAAATACTGAATTCCCTGTAAACTCCTTGTTCCATCAATGCAACGGTTACCCATTGTGTGTCCCTTGAGAACAGGAAAATATGTATCCTTAATGACTCTAAGAGTGCACAACAACTCATAATGCAGTACAATTACTTCAAGTTACTACCATCGGACTCAAGAGAGTTTCCACCTACTGAACATGACCTCAGAAAAAGAAATTTGTTTTCAATGGAAACCATTCAAAACGAGAAAATAACATGGTCCCGGGCTTAAGTCTCGCCATGATACCTAGAGTAATAGCTTCTTCCCAATGAGAAATTCGCTAAAATTTGAGGAAATTTTGTGTATTCTTACAATTTCTTGAAATTAACCAGTTACCAAAGGACATTTCAACGCTTCCATACAATTTACAGGTTATTCCTGAATTCTTATATTTTTTAGGCTAACGGAAAGAGATAAACAAAAAATGAATACAACATTATTTGAAACTAAAAATGTTTCGTCTAGTTTCAAACCTAATTGATTCACTACAGTATTTTCAATACAATACCGCCTCAATAACGTATAATGTTCGAAGAGCTGGACAGGTTTGGTTCTTGGTTCAGTTAGAGAACAGATGGAAAGGTTTGAAAAACTTATTCAGGGGTATCTGAAATTTGTGGAGAAGCCTGTTAATTCAAAATCCTTATAATTCACTTCAAGGACACAGTGGACTTTTATAAAAGCAAATTATACAAAAAATAGGATTTCAGAGATAAAATTGTATCCATACTCAATAGTTAAACACTTTGTTTCAGAGAGTAAATTATTTTTCTGATAAAATAAACAATACCATTGTCAGGTCAACTACTCGACGTGAGTATTTTATAATAACATTCGGTAATAAATGTTCGAACTCTAATACTAGACTAGATCGTGCTCTCGAATGTAAAATTAATTTGTATCGACGATGGACAGGATTGGTAAACAAACAGCTGAGTTGAAATGATGAGTTTTAATTGTATTCGTGTTGTGCTAAGTGCCAAAACTAATTACTGTATGAACCGCTTTCCCCGAATCTAGTTTACATTAGTATCTTGTTTAAACGTTAGCAGTTTTAGAATAATACCGAAAGGTAAACGAAAACAAGCTAGAATTCGATCATTTCAAAACTTTTGTAGGTTATCACAATAAAATAATGTTTAACTTTGAAAAGTAATAACTGTTTTTCCGCGATAACCTACATAGCGTGTTCCAACGTGTTTTCATTCGCCAGTCGGCTGCACTCTGTGCAGTTAAATATTTCTCACTGTTCTAGTTTATACTGGGTCCTAAATTAAACTAGATTCGAGGAACGCAGAGCTAAAAAGGTTTTTCAGTTCCAAATTCAACGAAGATGTGAATAAATAGTCAACCGGCCGACGGTAATGAGGTAATAACAGGATCGTTTTTTAAACATGGAGCCTCGATGTTATTATATTCAATATATTGAGTACATGTAACATATTCTCATGCTAAAAGAGCACGTTTATTCGTTAAGTATTATTTAATTGGTGGAAAGGAGGTGAGCTAGAAGCCGGAGCGTAATAACGTGTGAATAATTGGAGCGAAGGCGCTTCCCTGCCGCCTGCCGTTCATTACTGACACCAGCTCCAGCAGTGACGTCACTGGAACCCCTCGACGTTTACATACGCCATACGTATACTCTAGCCTTGCCGCCTGCCGTTCATTACTGGAACCAGAACCAGCAGTGACGTCACGGAAACCCCTCGACGTTTACATACGCCATACGTATACTCTAGCCATGCCACCTGCCATTCATTACTGGAACCAGAACCAGCAGTGACGTCACGGAAACCCCTCGACGTTTACATACGCCATACGTATACTCTAGCCTTGCCGCCTGCCGTTCATTACTGGAACCAGAACCAGCAGTGACGTCACTGGAACCAATACAGGTTTGCATACGTCATAAGTAAACCCTTGCCCTGCCACCAATCGTTCATTACTGGCACCTAAAGAGACGTCACTGGTACCACTCTATGTGTGCATACGTCATAACTAAACTCTTGCCTTGCCGCCAGCAGTTCACTACTGGCACTAGCACTAGCAGTGCCATCACTGGCATCACTCTAGGCTTTCATCTGTTATACGTTTGCACTTTGTTGCTATACAAATGTTCATTTTGTCATTACAGCAATAAAGATTAATATTATTATTATTAGAAAAATTTTCAACAACTGAAATTTTTAAAAGTTTTACGAAATGAAACTGCATATGGGGTTTTTTTATTGTGAGCCGTGGAAAACATATTTGTCATAAAGATCTGTCAAAAATAGAATGACTGAAAAAGGCTGCGAATAAAAATACTTAATATGCTATAGATCGATAAAGTTAAAAAAATTTAAAAAAAACAGGCACACCACGTTATTAAAACTTAAGTCTAGATCCAATAAAATACTTTATATAAATTCAAACTTCATTTATTAACCAGGTTTCTAAACTTATCTGTAAATTTCAAACCGGAGTACGCAGAAGAACATTCAAAATATTAAAGAAAGAATACCATCGATTAAAATAAGGGAAATTTAAGGGTTTTATGATATTTTTGAGACAAATATGAAAATTTTAAAATCTAAAATAATTTATAAACGTCTCCTTCACAAGTTCAGCCATAACTATCAACAATGAGTAGTCAAATTTCAACGAGTTAGAAAAAATTAACGTGAAAATTAATCACTACAAAAAATTCTTAAATTCTTAAAACTGAATTGGTCTTAGTTAGGAGGAGAACATGATTCCAAATAACTAGATAAAAAATCTCCGCCGCTCTTGAAATAAGGAAATGATTGCGACTCTTAATGGGATCGAGCAGTGAGGCTAAAATGAGGAAATGAGGTGCGATGACTTGGAAAAATAAAACGATTCAATTTGCACTCAAGGATTTGCCCCAATTAACTCTTATTGAGGAGCATTTTTGCATAATAACTTCATCAACAATCATTCCGCTATAAGAAAGATACTATTTTCTTTTTGAATAAACTGAAAAGTCCAGACGTTTAATTTACAGATTAATTAAGTTACTTTTTTTTACACAGCAAAGAAATAAAAATAAAATTAGTCGCGTGATAAGACTTTCAAATTTCAACGTAGCGCCAAAACGAATTTAAGGCAGTATAAGTTATTGTGAAGCAGGCTATTATACATTAATTTTATTTCAATGTAGCTACATATACATTTTTAGATTAATAAACAAGAAATTATTCATGGAAAATGGTAATGAAAGATCTCCAATACTAAACCCGATGCTATAATGAATATTATCGCGCGAGTTACTAATATGTAAACACTACTCAGCATCTTCTAGCATTGATTTTCTATACATTCGGCGCGTTTGCGTTAGAACACCCCTACTAGAATCAACTTCAAACAACTTCAACTTCAACATCACAACAGAACGGTTATTGGTAGTTGCCAGAAAATTATCTACAGCGATAATAAAGCTATCGACTGCGCTACAAAAACACTACATAATGATCAAACAAAAGATGCAAAGTATGAAAGGGGTGGCGAAAAGTAACAGACTCAGCGTGTTATTCCCTCGACGCGGAAAACTCGGACATTTTCATGTGAAATGCGATCAAAAGTAGCCAGCAAAGCCCTTTTGATATGTAAGAACTGACAATACCCCTTTGTTCGGAAAATAGGTAAAGGCGCCCTTTTTATTTCTGGAAGGGACTACCGACTTTATCTATTCATCTTTGAGTAGTTTCTTCGATATATATTTAAATAATGTCGCATAAAATGATTTTCGGCTGGGACGGTGGCGTCGTCCAGTAATCCAGCTACTTGGAGGTCACGAACTGTGGATAGTTATGAGCGATGGTGGGTGAGTGTAGTGTTATATTGTGCAAATTAACGTCGGAACTAACGCGTCACAATCATCCTACACAAGTTTCTCATTCATACTTGGCTGAAAAAACCTACCTTGTGGTACGATCGAAATCTCAATAATCTAATGTGTTAACGATTTTAGTACATTTATTTCAGGAACCTGTAATTTAACATTCAACTAACACTTTTCTTTAGTAAACTGTAAAAGTGGGACCGCATTTTGATAATCCTTTAACGACTGACACGTGACCAGTAGCCTAATGTTGAGACAAAATTAGACATTCTTCCTATGGGACTAAAATGACGGCAAAATTAACATTTTTCTTACGGTGACATTGAAGGGACTATAAAGTTTAAAATCCCTCAACCTACATATTTTTTTAGATTCCGATTTAGTTATATGGAGCTAATTTTTAAGTGTAAACTTGAAATTTTAATCTTTGATTAATACTCGACGTCTTCCGACTCGTCGATGCAAAATTATTTTTAAATTTACGCGATAATCATTTAAACTTGAATTAAATGGTTACTATTTATAAATACTTGTAAATATTACACGAATGAGTGATTTAACCCAGTACACAAAAAAAATGGTTTATAATTTTAAATACTTGTAAATATTACACGAATGAGTGGTTTAACCCAGTACACCTGTCCCAATGCGACAGCGGTCTGGCACTTGAACGCTGGGCAAGGGGACAAAAGCAGGAAAACGACTAATGTAATCCAGGCCTTAATTGAACACTTGTTCACATATATTAGTAATTAAACCCTCCACCTGTCGTCGTCTATATTGGCATTTAAACTGTCTGATTAAACCTTAGCCCGGCTACAGAGCTTTACGTGCGGGTTAAACGTGTCACTTTACGGTAAGACACGGCCAGCGTCATTACTAACCCTTGAAACCCTTCGTTAATTATTAATATTTAAATTTATTAATCAGCCACCATACAACCACACATGACATGCATGGATTATAACAACACGACGTTACAGTGACATAACATAATCAAGATTAGATGCATAATAAGTTAGATTGCACAAAGCGAGAGGTAAGCGGAATAATAAACACTAATATAACAAAAATAGTAAATTAGATCAGTAATCAAGCCTTGTTCGAAAGCTCCAACGATGTGTGATTGAAAAAGATTTGTTGAGGTCGACATGAAGCCATCTGTTTCACGCATAGGAAGCTCCTTATCTTTTCAATACAATTTTTTTCAAACATTTTGGACAAAATTGAGAGTATAGTGATAGGTCTATAGTTCTTTATGTCGTTTACAGCATCGTTCTTATGTATGGAAACAACGTGTCCAACCTTGAAGACTTTAGGAAATATGAAATAGTGAGTAACACATCTTTGCATTCAACTAAACAGACTGAAAATAAATCATGAGATTACGGTATAGAGGTACTGTATAATATAGGTTCGATTGTATCCAGGAGCGTAAACAGAGGCAAACAGGTCAGCGAACATATTGGCAATATCTATTTCTGAGTTGGATATTATTGATCGTGTAGTTTCATGTAAGACGGTAAATTTAAACAAACGCATGGGTGGTCAAACAGTTCCAATAGATATTTTTAATATATTTTAACCCAGTACACCTGTAATGCGACAGCGGTCTGGCACTTGAACGCTGGGCAAGGGGACAAAAGCAGGAAAACGACTAATGTAATCCAGGCCTTAATTGAACACTTGTTCACATATATTAGTAATTAAACCCTCCACCTGTCGTCGTCTATATTGGCATTTAAACTGTCTGATTAAACCTTAGCCCGGCTACAGAGCTTTACGTGCGGGTTAAACGTGTCACTTTACGGTAAGACACGGCCAGCGTCATTACTAACCTTGAAACCCTTCGTTAATTATTAATATTTAAATTTATTAATCAGCCACCATACAACCACACATGACATGCATGGATTATAACAACACGACGTTACAGTGACATAACATATCAAGATTAGATGCATAATAAGTTAGATTGCACAAAGCGAGAGGTAAGCGGAATAATAAACATAATATAACAAAAATAGTAAATTAGATCAGTAATCAAGCCTTGTTCGAAGCTACGATGTGTGATTGAAAAAGATTTGTTGAGGTCGACATGAAGCCATCTGTTTCACGCATAGGAAGCTCCTTATCTTTTCAATACATTTTTTTCAAACATTTTGGACAAAATTGAGAGTATAGTGATAGGTCTATAGTTCTTTATGTCGTTTACAGCATCGTTCTTATGTATGGAAACAACGTGTCCAACCTTGAAGACTTTAGGAAATATGAAATAGTGAGTAACACATCTTTGCATTCAACTAAACAGACTGAAAATAAATCATGAGATTACGGTATAGAGGTACTGTATAATATAGGTTCGATTGTATCCAGGAGCGTAAACAGAGGCAAACAGGTCAGCGAACATATTGGCAATATCTATTTCTGAGTTGGATATTATTGATCGTGTAGTTTCATGTAAGACGGTAAATTTAAACAAACGCATGGGTGGTCAAACAGTTCCAATAGATATTTTTAATAAAACTTCATATAGAGTTAAGAGTCTGCATCAGTGGTAGCCATCTTGGATTTTACTCCCGTAAGAGCAACGTTAAATTCTGGCGCCTATATCTCCTTGACCTATTGTCATAAATTTAAGGAAGAGGTGTCAAATTAAAGGCATTACATTCCTCCAGGGCATCGCCTTACAGAAATTCTTATTTTCGCTCTCAATAAAAAAATAATAGGCCTAATGATTTATTTTGTAAAATATTCCTGGATTTTTGTTTTTATATCAAGTTAAATTTTTGAACATATTAAAAGGTCATGCCCTTGAGCCACATCTCATCAATGTACTTCCAAAGTTTTACATTGATACTTTGATAATTAACGCCACTACAGACGCCAAAGTGAAGGTATGTTCCGCCAGAATTGAACATTGAGCTTACGGGACTAAAATTCAAGATGGCTACCACTGATGCAGACTCTTAAGGTCTTCACGTTGAAAAATAAATTATTTTGTTCCTCCCAGTAGCACACCTACTTCATATTTTATTATGTTATTCTAACAAGTAACTTAATAACTAAAATATTAATATAACTTCTTCATTCAACTTAAGATTTATCTCAGTTTAAATCATCACAATTGATTCATAAACCAATAGAAATTCGCTTAGTATGCAGGTGTGCTGTAATAGGGGTATATTTAATAGCGTCCAAATAAGGGATATGGTTGATCGGGGTTTATTCAAAACGTAATTAGGGTAAGCGTCGAAAATGTAATGTTTAATATTGAAAATTAATAATTATTCTTATGATAAATAAAATCCGTCAACAGATCATCTCACATTTCCACCTTTAATAATAAAAATCATTCAGGGTCATCGTGTCAGAAATTTTTGTATTCTATAATATTAAAAGAAACGAAATTTACGATCCTTAGGCACTGAACGACCGTCAGTCTTAAAATATTTTTAACGGATAACGCCTCTTCAATCTGCAAAACGGGAAGTTTCACCTCATATGTTCGGGGGTGACGGCTGCCATTGATTAAACGTCTAACATGTTTTTTAGCCAAATGTTAGTTAAACATGAGAAATATTTTTCACCTTTGTTAGTGTTAATTTTTTATTTCCTCAAGTCATGAGCCATTCATCAATGTTTTGTTTTTTTGATACTGTAATTTAATAGACAAAAAAGTGAAGGTATAATGAACAATTTATATAAAATTCAAGATGCTATGATGCAGAACTCACAAAAAAAAATAAATTTTTTTTTCCTCCCAACACACCCTTCATTTTATATTTTTTCACTAGATATTAATAACTCCATTCAACTTAAATTTATCTCAACTTTTTAAATTATCTGATTAACCTATAAAACATATATATTATAACATTATAATATATAATTTGTATAATTAAAAAATAAGAAATATAGGGTAAGCGTCGAAAATGTAATGTTTAATATTGAAAATTAATAATTATTCTTATGATAAATAAAATAAGAGATTAAAACGTTTACACAAATTACCTACATCAATAAACTAGAACGATTGTATGATATTGAAAATTAATAAAAAAAATCATTCAAAAGAAATCGATTACTGCAACATCATTGTAACGATGCTATTTGTATATTTTATATTTAGGGTGTAAAAGTCTAACATTCATTTAAATCACTTTAACCGAACGCAGTAATTAAAAATTTTACAGCTTGAACACTGAACTCGACTGAAGTACTGAGCTTAATTTAAAAACCTTCTCGAATACGTTGAGGTCTCCAATTTACTGCCAATATCGGATAGGACGGACTTTAATAAACTCCTCTCTACAATGGACTCAATATGCAAATTTAACAACATTCTGCCACCATTGATCCCTTGCTCACGCTATTTTGTTGATTGCATTTTTTCTCCGTAACAAGAGTGCTAATCGAGGAGAACATGACTTTCCAGCATTTTATTAATTATCTACTTTAACTACGGCATTTAAACCCAATTAATGTTCCCCAATGGTTGAATGTTTAATATGTGATAATCACAAATATTAACTCTATAGCATAGTCCCGTTTTTTGTTTGAAATTCATTAATGGTGGATTATTGTTATTTAGATTTTTATGGCAGCCATTTTCCATCACGATTTTATGTCAAACAGTTTCACGACGTTTCGGGATCTGGAATCTGATTCCCGTCCTCAGGCGAACTAATATCTAAAACATAACACAATTAACACATAATCCGGACTAAGCCGGTATAGATCTGAAAACAAAAAAATTACATAAGACAATACAGAAAACACATAGGAAACATAAAGTCGTCACGCTGACGTCATGCTTGCGATGTCATGATGCCGTGATGCTAACGATGACGTCATGTCGTTGGTCGTCATGCTGTCGTCGTCGTCGCTGTGTTTTTGTTTTTTCTCTGTAAAGTTCATTTGTACTGGAATATTTCATGTATATTAGGAAGAATTTGTATGAATAAAACAATCTGTTAGACATTCTTCGCCTGGATTTCAGATTTTTTTCCCGACCATTTTGTATGCGATTCCAGTGGGACACGCCACTCCTATTAAGTTGTCTTTAAGTCTACGTGACGAGTGGACGCGTTGTGTTGCTTATGTGTGTAATGGTTTGTGAATGGTTTGTTTGTACGTTTTTTGACTGCTTTAAACTTTTTTATTTTCAGATTTATACCGGCTTAGTCCAGATTATGTGTTGATTGTATAATGTTTTAGATATTAGTATTACAGGTCCCATAACGTCGTGAAACTTTGTTTTACATAAAACTCAAGATGCACTTTGTTAAGGAAAATGATCGATTTCATAAGGTGATATCGGTCGAAGTGTGTATTTGTGCCTGAGATGAGCTATGTTACCGCCTCAATGGATTACAATTTTTTAATACAATTTTTGCACAAGACAACTGACAAAATGAGGTAAAATATCCCTAATTTCTTACACATTTTACCATAGTTTTACGTCACTAAACATTTAGGATACTTCCACAACCTTAACAATGTTATGGCATCGAAATCCCCTAAAATTTCAACTAAATTAGGAAATAATAAAATAACATCAAAAGTACATATTATAATACATTACAGAACAAATCTACAACAATTAAACTATATTCCATTTAATACGTAAGCTACTTTATACTTTTACTAAACACACTATTTTCCTGCATTCCTAATGATACTAATTTTACAACAATAATATAGTCAATTTATTTAAAATAATGTGTAAATACAATTTTAATTTATTACTTATAACTTTTTCTTACTGGCTGGCACACAAAATAAGTATCTTCTTATTTGTAAATAAAAAAAATATCGATAAATTATTTTCCCTAGAATACCGTAGCTAGATCGAACCAGAAATAACGGAAAATGATTAATTGTTAAAGTTTAAAAACACGGTCCGGGTCGAGCGCTGGAGCCTGACGTTGAGTAAAGGTTGAATAATAATGATTAATTCATTATCACGTCCTCGCCACAAACATGACCTACAATCGTCCACATGATTTTGACTTGTAAACAAAGCCTTCTGCCCTAAACAACCATGTTATTTGAAATAATAAACTACAATATAGCTCGCCCATTTCCTATATTGTGAATATAGGAAATCGATTAACATCTACGCTTCGTCAACTTTTGATAAGATAAACTAAAACCTCTAAAAATTTCAATCCTTGTTGGCCAATTCCGCACAATCATTCTTATCATCGTCGTTCTTCGAGGTAAAGGGGATTAGCCAATGCATTTTAATGAATAAATTTTATTTTTGGGTTCGTTGGCTTATTATTGAGCAATACTACTATACTTCCCCAGCTATTGCAGTAATAAATGGAATTTCAATTCTATGATTACACGATTATTCTATAGGAGTGATTTTCTCTCCCCCAACTTTGCATTTACATCCAAGGACTTCGCCCACCCAAAATGCCGCGAGAGCATATCGTGTAAGCACCCTTCCTCGGACTCAGACTGGGTGTTCAGGTTCATCCATGAGTCAAACACCTGGAGAGACCAGAAGGAACCAAGGAGATAGAGAAGCTCGTCAAACTAGACTCTTACATTATTTTTAATTGATCCATATAATATCGATCTGTAAATTAATAAACACCAGTCAGTGACTCCGTGGCTACGCATGACGTACACAAACATATTTTGATACTTTTTACTATAAAAAACCTACCAGACCTGCCTAGAAAGGCAATTTAAGCCGAGTATAAAAGAGAAAAGAGTGTAAAATGATTGTGGCGTCATCCTGTCTTGTTACTGATTAAGATTTACATTTTCCTTACACAGGACTGTTAATTGATAGCCAAACAGTGAATGTCATCCAAGGGGCCTAAATTTTAACGTAAAACCTAGACAGAAATTTTTCTTCTGAATTACGAACGAGTCTAATTATGAGGATCGTATTTGCGGGTTAACCTATTATGTAGCGATAACTAAATCGCTGGAAATCCGTTAGTAATTAAATATGACGGATACTTAGAGGTCACGAATTCTGGGTAGTTGTGAGCAATGGTCGGTGGGTGTAGTGTTCTCTTGTGTGGTTTAACGTCCGCACTATTGAATACTACGATAATCCGCAAAGACCATCCATATAATTAGACCAGTTCATAATTCAGAGGAAGTAGTTTGGATTCCATGACAAACCATAGGTCCCTTAGATATGTCATTGACTGTTGTTCTATTAATTAACAGTTCTGTTTAAGGAACATGTCAGCCTTAGTCAGTAACAAGAGTACAAGATCGTACCACAATCATCCTACACTCGCTTCTCATTTATACTTGGCTTAAAATATCTACTTTGCGATACGGTCGCCATTTCAATAATCTAATCTAATATGAGGGTGTCAGTAAAGTTGTTCAGAGGGTCTGTACTGTATAACTGATAATAAACGAAACTGCCACACAACTGGAGATATACGGCGCAGATACGACCCTCGATTGTCGCGCCAAGTGCATACAGCTCACTGCAGTGCGATTATCATAGCAAGATTGCACTCATTAATACCTTCCCTGTCAGCTGCACATGGTCTGTCAATTGCACCGTCGCTGCGCCAAATGAGCCATAAACTGTCCTCAAACAGGTTTACTTCCGAAGCGATGTTTTAGTTTAGCACCAAATATTGCATATTATCCCATAAGGCATATAGACGGTTTTCATAAAGTCCTGCACGGATTTAATACATTTTCTAAACGATAACAGATAATAAATACGATTTGGCACATCAACACTATACCTAAAAACTTACTTTTTAAAGGAACCGTCATGTTTATTCCATACATGGGTACAGTACTTCCCATAAGGAGTTACTTTAAAATCTTAAATAGAAGCATAAATGAAAATGCACATCAAATTAAAGGTCTCAACTAGTGGAATTCAAAAACAAAAGGACAATCGGGCGGGAAAATGACAGCCATTTTAAATGTTTTAATTTTTAGTATTAAAAACCATTTGGGATAGCTTAATTTTTTTGATTCAGTTAAAATAGTGCAACGATACTCGAAACAACGTTACTGGATAAGGATGAGTGTTTTAGCCGTAATTACTAACTCGCTACCACCTCAGGGGGAGGGGGGATGCGGCCCACCAGGAGTCAGCAGAAAATATTAAGTCAGCATAGGTCAATAAGCACATCGAATTACAGGACTTGAAAGGTAGAATTCAGTGCCGCAAACTGGAACTTAATATGATAATAGAAGTATAAACACAGTCAATCGAAGAAGGCATGAATAAATAAAGCTTGGATCTGCGCTATGCTTCTATTCAAGATTTTCTACCGACTCTTTGTGGAATGTCTCCATGATATGGCAGAAACATGATAGTTCTATCGAAAAGTATATTTCGTCATATAGTCCATATTATGGTGTTAGTGTGTTTTAAGCTATTTTTGCCAAAGGCTGTTATGTTCTTATTCTTTTCCTAGAAAGGAAAAATATTTCTGTACAAAAAAGAGGGTTATGTCTGCCTATATTATGTAGTGAACTAATAATGTAAACCATGGTGTGTCTTATCTTATCTAAGAAAAGATAGAAGGGTCTAACAAGTCCGATGGATAAATCACCAAAACCTGTGAAACCAAGTCCCACAGTTGAAGAAGAAGAAGACGAAGTATGTTTAAAGTTACTTATGCCAAAGGCTGTTATGTTCTTATTATTTACCTAAAACGGAGAAGTTTTTCTGTACAAGAAAGAGGCTATATCTGCCTATACTATGTCGTGAACTAATGATGTAAAAACGTGGTGTGTCTTATCTTCAATCAAGTGCATAAATAAATCTGTTTTGCATTCACTTAATGAGGTTTTATTAATGCCTAAAGCCATAACAGCGTTTTAGGTACAGTTTTGATGTACCAAATCTTATGTATGTATCTGTTATAGTTATATTTTAATATTAAATTCGTGCAGGACTTTATGTAAACCCTGTATATGCCGCGTTTAAAGTATTTGTTACACTACTATTGAACCAGCGGTATTCCTGTTTAGCAAGTGTTGGAAAAATATACTGATTATATTGACAACATATTAACCGGTGATCATAAATTTTCAAAATATGTCCCATCGTTGGTACAATTTACGTCACGATGAGAAATTTATTTAAATAATTTAATAATAAAATAATAACAATAAAATAATTTAATTTTAAATTTGATTAAAAATAAATCGCCAATGTAAACGAATCAATTTCGATTTTTGGAGGAACGTATACTTACCAAGACGGCTGATTATTTCTTTCCGCTTGATCACTTTAATACATCAATGTTAAGTAAAAGAAAGTATTTAGTGTTTAGTATCGCGTATGAGTTTTTAAAAGTTCATTAAAGGGGCTGGATTAGTTTAAAGTTTACAGAAAACCTTCTCTAAAATGTACATAGAATTTTGTAAAATTTTCTTCAAAATTGGGGGTTTTGCAGGAAAGAGAGGCAGTAATTGAGCTATTTCGGATATCCTGGTATATTAAACGCAAAAATAACCAAAAAATTCAAAATTTAAAGCAATATAGAGACAGGCAGTAGACTTATGCATTTATACACATTTAAAATAATGTTTAACTACACATACTGTACTACAATTTCTCCGATATTCACATGGCGTTTGAATCTAATTTCAAAGTTCGCGACTGTACAGGCGTGAACATACCGCAAATAAGTCATTTTAATCAACGCTGAGGTATTCTAATAAGCAGAATGTGGTTAGAGCGTATATACCAGCGACCACCGAATAAAATTAAACTAATTTAACTCGCCTGACCAGGTAGATGCAATCTACTCCCCTTATTTTTCAGCACCTCCGAGTTGTCCCTTCTCATCAATCAGCGTGCTGATTTCAGGGTCCTCTCCCTATGAAGGTAGGGGATGAAAAACACCAACCCAAACACGCTTCTTCGTCAGACGCATTACGTTTGCATATGCATACGTCGATTCGTTGCACGCACCTTCATTTTCTGGGCTTTCAGTGAGTTAAGCGAAGTTGTTTCGGATTAAAATATATTAGGTGACCAACGCGGCTCCATTTGCAACAGTATGATAAGGTTATGTAGGAAACAGTATCGGCAAAAGGTTCCATTTTACAGCACTTTTAGTGTACCGTACTGTTACCATAATCTGTGAACATTTCATCACCCTACTCTAAAAATAACATGGTACAGTATGCATCGATTACAATACCGTACCGATTATGTTCAGTACAAATAAATTGCTTATTATTTATCAATCTATTTCCCAATGTTAATATTACGGGGAGAAGCATTTCGGAGCACTCAGTTTATTTATGAACAAAAACCCAAAAAATGAAAATATTTATGCACGACTACAGAAAAAGTCCACACTTTCAACACATAAATCAGTCCAGCGGTAACGAAGGAACCTCGTTCGCAAGAAATTGTAACAAGTTGGGGAATTACGCATGACAAACTAAACAAAATATTCATCAGGAGAATTCAATCAAATATGGATCCTAAAGTAAATAACAAAAAAACACGCCTGTTTATTAATCTCTGGATACGAAACCCACAATTTGATCCAATTGGGACGGGTTTCAACTTAATTACAAACTCTCTTGTCACGTATTCAACATTATACTCCCTGAAAATATTCTCTGCTGTTATTTTCAAATCGGATCTCTCAAATTAATGTAATCATGGATCATATAACAACTAAAAATATTCCTGACAGATTCTGTTTTTTTTCAGTCAAGACAACAATAATGCGCCATACGAGTAAATGACCATGAATTAAACCTATTAGTTTTCGGCTCGTATATGTGATTATTTAAGATTTAATTATGACTTTTCATTCACTACAAGAAGAAGTCAACAATTAAACGTGTATCCTTTTTATTTATTAAAAATAAAAATTTATAATAATAATCATGCAAAGTTTTAATAATTATTTTCCTTCATCAGTTTCAAGACGGTGGCCGTCAAAAATCTTTCTTGTTTAATTAGATAAAAGTTGCTAGTTTAATCTACAGTACAACTATAAGGAATACAAAAATTAAAAGTGCATTAGAAAACTAACTTTCACTTAAATTAGTTGTATCGGAGAAATATAAATAAGTTATAAGTCTTATATCTGTTAGTCTGTTTATACATTTGAAAACTGTACAAATAATCATGCTGGAATTTTCGCACATAAGTAATATCAACGAATGCATAATTGTAAAGAAAACTAGGAATCACGTACCAATGTTTATATGGTATTTTATAGATGTTAAAACTTGAGGAACAGACGCGCGAAATCTGTCCAATGTGTTTCTTACTTAACACCCTGTATATATTAATTGATACGATAAATGATGAGCTACACTTACACAAGCCAAAAAACAGTATTTTTAATTAGAAAGTACAGAGTGAGTGGATAATTTGGTCTATTGCCAAACGTCGGTTAAAAACTGTGAATTGTTAACTAGTAAAGAACTTTTTTTTCATAAAATCGTTTTTTCTTGCCAGACAAATGATTCTTAGGAGACAACCTTTGATGCAAATACTTCTTTGGTGTTCTGAATATAAAAGGAATCCGCTGAGGGATTGGGTTTAGAAGTTTGCTTTGTAGATCTCCTGAGGACATTCCCGAACACGGTAGGAAAGTAGTCGGAGAGCCTCTGTTGAAACAGCCAATATTCCGGAAAATATAAAATATCACATAAAAGGACTTCACCTGAAAGAACTTCTTAGAATTATTTTCATTTTCAAAGTTAAATGTGAGTATTCCACGAATTGTCAGAAATATATGCAAGGTAATGGCGTAACAGCTATGACAAACTAAACAAGTGTTGACAATAATAATTGTGCGGTTAACATAGATACAAATGTTTCTGAGTAAGCTATTGATCTAATGACAGAACATAAAGGTATTTCATAAATAAAAACTTATTGCAATAATGTAATATCTTATATGGTTCCCCTATATTAAAAAAACAAGTTATCAGGCTGCCAACCAGAAATTCCAATTAAATCCCGTTAAGAAAAATCTTAAAACAATATAAAATCATTGAATTTTCTACTAAAAATCACATTACGAAAATTCTGCAGCACAAAAAAAACCCGAGAAATCTTTAACCATAATTATTCACTTGAATACATTTAAGCGACTTACGAAAAGAAATATCTCAGCGGCGTAATAAAGAAGGGTCTTTATGAAGTAATTAAAATACTAATTAATGGGGTAGTTTTGGCGGGAGAGGGTGGCGTAATCACGTGATTCACATGCCGTCCTAGGCGTCGGCAGACTGGCTCTTCTAATTAGCCACATAAACAACCATAGCTTTCTCCGCCAACCCCTCAAACTCCCACGGACAACGCTGCACGCTGATACCAATTAGCCTCACCGATACACCTTCACTGC
This sequence comes from Nephotettix cincticeps, assembly GCA_023375725.1. NCBI lineage: Eukaryota > Metazoa > Arthropoda > Insecta > Hemiptera > Cicadellidae > Nephotettix > Nephotettix cincticeps. The sequence continues at coordinate 73,983,448 of CM041790.1, forward strand.
GGCTATAGATCTCATCTTGTACCGAACTGGGCTGTATAAGCACCCTTTCCAACAAATATTGAAAATTAATTAATAAACTATAAAAGTTGTATTTAAATTTTTAAAACATACTCGACCGACACGATGCTCAGGAGTAACTCTCTGGCCCAGCAGCTCAAAGATTGTTGGATCACCATCGATCGGCGACTCTAGTCAGATCATAAGCGGTGACACACTCGATAAATCTTTATTCAGTTATTAAAAAAAACCGCTGGGTTCTCCGCAACTTAAATCCCTACAAATTCATAAATATAATTTAAATTAATAATTATTTGAAATTATGTAAATTAGAACAAATCAACATTAATATTTCACTAAAAAATTTTCTATTTGTAATCAATCAAAATTTTTTTTCATGTTTTTTAGTGACTTTAATTGAAAAACTCAGCGGCAGTGTGGGAAAAAAACTATGAATTTTGGCGGGAGAACAAATCTTTCTATATTAAACAACCTTACAATATTTGTAAAAAATTTTATAAACTATAATATTTTTAAAAAAAAAAAAAAATTTTTTTTAATTTTTTATTAAAATTTAAATTAACATCGGCCAAGTGTTAAATATTAAAGCGGTTTAACACACTGCTCCGGTACCTATACCGGCCTATAGTGATGGGCAGTTGAGATTTAAAAAACCGCTGGGTTCGATCCAGCAACCTTTGGCTTGAGCGGGACGCAGAGCTACAAAGATAGATTGATAACACTGATAATTATTAGATATAGTCGGTGGATTTGAAATTCTTTTATGTAAATTAAGGTGGTGCGAGCGAACAAATTGACTACTATGTTAAAAAAACGTAATTTTCACGTTTATTTGCTGATTATCATAAATATGCTTTGTCATAATTTTTTTCAAGTTTTTAGTGACATTTCTAATTACAGGTGAAATTTCGCGTTACTCATGCAAGGAGTGTGGGAAAACTACTGAAATTTTGGAAACGTGGATGAATAATAGACTTTTTTCACGTAACCTAAGTGAAATTTTTAAATAAGAAAAAATCCTTATAATACAGACAATTATTTTTAAAGACACACATTTTTTATCCGATATTTTAAAAGGATCTCATTTTGGATGTATAAAAATGTAAAAAAATTCATTGTTGTCTTAAACAGGTCACTCAGGAAATCACGTATTCTTAACGAATAAGCGACACTAGCGCCGATCTCAGCGGATTTCAGTTGTCCCTAAAGTCGCTCGTACCTCCTTGGTGGGTCCTACCACCACTATACCGTAAAAGAATCAAAATAGGTGTCCACTGCAATCCAAATTAAGCTTATAAATGCCGTCAACGTCCACCCAAGCCGGTCAATGTTTATTTAATGTGGGCTCCCCTCGCTCCCCTCTCCACTATACCACACATTCGCAAGCCAAATCGGGATCGCTCGTGGTGGGGATTCGAACCCGCGTACGTCGGTTTAGTATCAACGGTTCGTTGATCAGCGAAGCGCCTCAACTGGTTACGCTAAGTACCACCGCCTGAGAAAGCAATCAAGTGCCTATAAAAACTACTCTAGCGACAGATCATCGAACCGTATGAGTTAGTTCCAGCTTCAGACCGTTGGCGGCATTGAGAGGCGACTAAAAAGTTCAAAAAATTGATGACAGATGGCACCACCTGCCGGATGTTGGACCAGCGACGGTCACCAATTGTTAGGTTAAACATCACAAGTTTTTATGGGTAGAAATTAAATCACAAAATAATATTTAAGTACATTGTTTTCGCAGGGCTAAAACGCTATATTCCACCATTGATGAATAATCTTAAATTATGAATATTAAAATATTCTTCAGAGAACCTATCTACATTTGAAACTCATCAACACGCACATATTGAATGGAAACAATGGTCCATGCACTAGTATATAAACGTAGCGTGTGTCATGTTTAGCTTCGATTACAAACCAATCTTCGACGTCGAGTGATACATGACAGTGATCACTACGCATAACATTACAAAGGGGAAGACCAATGGCCAACCCGGCCAATTAACTGGGAATGAACCAATCTGTCTGTACAGTATATACTGGCCAACACTACGGGGTGGCGTGTTTGGCTTCAATTACCCCCTTGAATTGATTAGACGATCGTCAGGTCAATATTTCCTATATATAGTCAACAATACACTCCACATGTTAGTGGCTGGCTGGCTGAGGTCGATTATGCAACTACAATTACTAGACCTGCTCTTTGTGTATTGACGGTTGTATTACCGTTGTAAAACGTAAAAGTTGATAATACATCTTTAGTATTCAATATACAGGAAACATTTTGGATCTCACAAAAAATAATATATAATAAAATAGGAAATTATTTACATAATCTGTTATAACTCAATTTTAACTCTTTACGAGTTAAAATACACGAAGTATTTACTCGTGGGTTTTACACCCACGAGTTAAAATTTACTGTTATATGCAATGAACAGTTGGTAAAAATTTCAGGACATTAGCTTGAACTGTTATTGAGAAGCGGTGGCTAGATTTATTCCTTCAATAAATCAATACAAGCTTCCAATAAATATGAATAATAATTTTATTTTCTAATAAATTCACTTTTCTAGTGAAAATAAAGAACCTTGCCGAAACGTGTGTTTTAAGCGCAACTTCAAGGTTACAGCAGTGTGTCGACCGTGATGGCAAACATTTTTAACGGTAAAAACACAGTTTATGTTTTAGACAATACAAGTTTTATTAAAACACAAGAGTTCGAACTCCTATAACGTATATTTTTATCAAGACAGTTTCGAAAACCCATCCTTAACTTTCATGAATTTTCTGGAGAGACACACTGAACATTTTCCGTCAAGTAGTATTCAACAAGTCCGTCAGCACAGACGAGTTATATATAGTTTCCTTTGGTGTTATCATTGTTTGAAAACCAATTTGGATTCAGTAATTATAGTTGGCCTGAATACTCAGTTGTATTTGTTCGTTGGACTTATTATTCCTGGCAAAATAATCAGTTCATCTGTGTCAGCAATACAGCTAAAAATGTTATAAAATCCATAACCATCGCCCCTCACTTAAAATACCCAGCAGCAAGGGTCGATGTCATTACTAAGGATGTTATAATTAGGTCTACAGTACAATGAATGTACAAGCAACACCAACCCCCCTCCAGCCAGCGGTATGACGTCTGTTGTCGGCGGTCGTACATGCAGTACAGTACGGCTGCAGTTGTGGAGGAGGTCGCCCCGAGCCACGGCAATATATTCCTCCGGCCGTCACCCGTCCGCAACTCGACCAGACACGGCCAATAAATCTTGGCCCGAGACCCATTTGTCAATTACAACTGAAAAACAAACAACGGTCTCCCGTGACCAACCGGGTCTAATTTAAAATATATACATTTTTTGATAAATCGACGAAATTGTAATGTATGAAGGTAGATGATGATTATTAGAATAGAATTTGTTGTGAATTTTTAACACCGGCGACATAGTTTTACATTTTGATGACAGAATGGTCCGAATCTTAGCCTTGTTTCTGTACCACGTAACGAGGGGGCGAATAAACACCCAAAAACTATAAGCCCCCGTGTGTTTATTCAGTTTTTTTAGAATCCTAATTAAAAAACAACTTAATTAATGTAAATTAATTTGAAGCCCGCTATTCGAAACAGCTTTTTAACCCTCTTATTTTACAAATCTGCATAAAAGCCTATATTAAAATAAATACCTACTTGTATAATATCTTAGGCCTATTTCTTAATAGTTGTTGACCCTCACTTTAATTTACTGTTTAATTTAGACTAAATTACTCATTATAAATTTACTTTAAATACATATTTATGGCTTGTATGACAGTTAGGCATAGTAAATTTGTTTATTAACTATGCAATAAAGACACTAAATTGAAAATATTACAAGTATAGGTTTGTTTTTTTTTTGTCTTTGAGATATTTGTCAATCTCTTGATAATGACTCCCTCCCTTAAAATATTTCTTTTAAGAATACAACTAACCACTGAAGGCAGTTAAAAATTTTAAAAACACTATGAAAATTATTAAAACACAAAATGAAATACGGTAACTGCCTTAAACTAAATTTTCATAAATGCCAGTTTTTGGACGCTTAAAATCGCTTAAGGCAAATGTACATTTTTAAAAGACTGTACAGCATACGTCACTAAATACCATGCAGAAGGGTACATTAAAGTGACTAGTTTCCACTGAAAAATTTCAGCTCAAAAACCAAAAACAACACACAGAAAAACGCAAATACAGTATCAATTACAAGTAAAAAAAACCCGCCAATTTAAGGAAAAAATTAAAAAATAATTATAATTAAATATAGTTTTTAATAAATGTACAAAGTACGAAAATTAATCAAATCTAAACAACAAAAATATTGTGTCGAAACATTGATCAGATATTAAAAAAACAACAATTTAAATCGATATATTTTGATCAAAACGAATTTATTGTGTGATATAAACCCCTGAAAAAAATTTTTGACGTGATGTCTGTCCGTCCGTGTGTTTTATTGTGTGTGTGTTGTCTGGATGTGTACAGTGCCACAGCCTACCACATTGGTCCGATTTAGATGAAATTTGGCATGTATATATATAGTCACCGTATCTCCAGGCGTTTTTTTCATTTTTTTGAATTTTTGATTTTTAAGGGTAGTTCACCCCTAAAAACCCTTAAAAAACGTGAAAAATCAGAATTTCTCAAAACGGCTCTAACGATTTTGATTAAAATTTGACAGTTTATAGTGTACAAAGTACTAAATAATTTGACACCACCCGCATATCTGTAAAAATGACGGTTCAAAAGTTATGGGCTTTTAAATGTCAAAAAAATCAAATTTTTAAATTTTCAGCGAAAACAATAAAAGTAAAGTATAACTTGACTTAAAACCAGCTTAAAAAACTAAACAAATTAGTATTTTGAATTATTTGTCTACGACTAACGGTTCCAGAGAAAAGTAAATTTACTGTCCACGATAAACGCAGTACGTTGTCTGAAAACAATGTTATTCTTATGGAGAATATAAAAAATCAATTTCTTCCTTACTTTCAACCGTTTTCATGAAACTTGGTATGAAGGTAAGGTCAAATCACGAACAAAACCAGTAAAAAAAGCTGGTATTACGTTGTCATACTAAGAACAATTAATAACGTCTCTCGGACAGAAATAATGAAAAACAATAAATTATTAAATGATATTTAGATTAACTTTGTAGAACATACATTTTATTAGAGTATTGTTAATTTACTTAGAGAAGTATTGCACTACTGATTTTTTTAACAGCTATGTGTTCTAGCAACGAAAAATGTTTCGGCAAACGCGCCAGCAATTCTAATGAAATTTCTCAGAGGTTGTTTCGTGTGTCGTGGAAATTTAAAGAGCGATAATTACATAATTAGGCTACATGATAGTTTTAATATGATTTCATCATACAGGTACACATTAAAAACGTGTAATTAATTAATCAAATATACACATATACATAAATACTGTATCGCTAAAAGAAACTATATCTTCTGATTCCGCACTGTTGTAAAAAATAATACATAAGGCATTTACTACTAAAGCTCACCTAAGTTGAAGGCCCTTTCTGGATCTATTATATAATTCGGTTTGTTCTGTAAACTGAGGATTGACTAGACAGAATGCTAAATTTATCCACTAGGCACTAACTTTCGATAGTTGATATTGTAGTAGTCATAGGGAAATAATCTTTCCTCTTTGTTGGCCTACCGTACACTCGGGAGAAATAAATATGAAATTCCAATAATTTTGACATTCTACCATATTTATTGAATAACTAGCTGACCCGGCGAACTTCTTAACGCCTAACAGTAAATATATGTTAACTTTAAGATTGGCCATGTACTGAAGTCAATTAGCATTGTGGCTTCGTTGTGAAAGCTATAAATATACAACAACTGATTATTATAATAAACTCAATATGTATAAACATTGTAATTATTTTTTATTTAGCAAACATATAAACACGTGACTTCTAATCATACAGAAAATAAAGAAATATAAATACAGTACATAATTCCCAAAAACCGTAAACTATTAACGTGGCGAATAATGCTGTTCATTTTGTACAGCACATATTTACTTCATAGTTTTACATTAATGAATGATTCAGATGGCATTGGATAGTAACGCATATTGTTAACGGACAGTAAACAAACAGCTGGTTTAAGAAATCAAATGTTTTAATAGTAGATAATTTGTAAACAAACTTAGTCCCCATAAGGTTAACATTAGAAATTTAAAACGCTATAAAATGGAAACTAATGGAATTTATGGAAACTGAATATGCATAAAGCATGACCGGAGCAGAGACGAATCCAAAAAATCAAAGATCATTAAAATCGGTCCAGCCGTTCTCGAGTTATAATGCGTGTAACTAACACGACTATGTTTTATATATTTAGATATACAGGCTACACTTACATTAGAAGTGCCTTCCTCCTATGGTTTTGTAATTAGTTCTCTACTGAGTAAAACTGAGGTTAAACTCGAGACTCACATCGTTAGAAAGTTTGTCCAGTTGAGTTTTAGTGAGTTTACACATGTTAACTGACTAATAGTTTTGAGACAGAACTATTAGGCCAGTTTGATGCAGGCTTGAAGCTTGGTTCAAGTTTGATCTCTCCAGTTATGTTGAAGGCTGTATCTACCTAAGACTCACACGAACGACTTTTCTGCGACGCGACACGACACCCAAAACTTGGCCAGTTTACACGAGAGACCTTTGCACGACATTTTTCTTTGTCTCTAAATTTTTCTTAATCTCATATTTTCTTTACTACAGATTTTTTCTTCGTCGAAAAATATTTTTCGTCTCAATTTTTTTCTTTGCCTAAAAACTTTTATATCTGTTAGGTTTGGTTTTCAATCTTTATACTTCATGGTATTATGCTTTAAAGCCACAAGTGAGACGTCCGCGAGTGTTCTAAATATTTTACGAGTACAATCGGTCCATAAACTACTTTAGAATGAGCATATCTGAACGCTCCCCGTGTACTGCTAGGTCGCGGCGACTTGGCAATCTCGACGACTCTCTCGCTCGGCGTCTTGGCAGTCTCGCCGAGCGTCTTGGCAGTCTCCCACGACTTGGCAGTCTCGACGACTCTGCTTGGCAGTCTCGACGACTCTCCACGAGTTGGCAATCCCGGCCACTCTCCGCGACTTGGCAGTCTCGACGACTCTCCGCGACTTGGCAATCCCGGCCACTCTCCGCGACTTGGCAGTCTCGACGACTCTCCGCGACTTGGCAATCCCGGCGACTCTCCGCGACTTGGCAATCCCGGCGACTCTCCGCGACTTGGCAATCTCGACGACTCTCCGCGACTTGGCAATCTCGACGACTCTCCGCGACTTGGCAATCTCGACGACTCTCCGCGACTTGGCAATCCCGGCCACTCTCCGCGACTTGGCAGTCTCGACGACTCTCCGCGACTTGGCAATCTCGACGACTCTCCGCGACTTGGCAATCCCGGCCACTCTCCGCGACTTGGCAGTCTCGACGACTCTCCGCGACTTGGCAGTCTCGACGACTCTCCGCGACTTGGCAGTCTCGACGACTCTCCGCGACTTGGCAATCCCGACGACTCTCCGCGACTTGGCAGTCTCGACGACTCTCCGCGACTTGGCAATCCCGGCCACTCTCCGCGACTTGGCAGTCTCGACGACTCTCCGCGACTTGGCAGTCTCGACGACTCTCCGCGACTTGGCAATCCCGGCCACTCTCCGCGACTTGGCAGTCTCGACGACTCTCCGCGACTTGGCAATCCCGGCGACTCTCCGCGACTTGGCAATCCCGGCGACTCTCCGCGACTTGGCAATCCCGGCGACTCAACGCGACTTGGCAATCCCGGCGACTCAACGCGCCTTGGAAGTCCCGACGACTCTCCGCGACTTGGCAATCCCGGCGATTCAACGCGACTTGGCAATCCCGGCGACTCAACGCGCCTTGGAAGTCCCGGCGACTCTCCGCGACTTGGCAGTTCCGGCGACTCTCTACGACTTGGCAGTCCCGGCGTCAGCTTGTCGCTCGTGTGAACTGCTCCATTTGACTCAGTGGTCCCCTACCCTTGTCGTGATGCGTCGCGTCGCAAAAAAATCGGTCGTGTAACCCAGTCTAAATATCTAAACTGATATGCAAGATCTTCACCAACATACTCAGTTCCCAAGTGTCATCTTTGATTATTACTAACAAGGACTACCTGAGAATGAATAATCAAGGGCCTATAAAACACTATTACTGTATAATATTTTTGTTCATTATAATTCATTATCGAGTGGTAAAACCATAAAAATTAGTATGTAACAAAATAATGAGGTTTGCCAATGTAAATTATACAACTTACAAAGGTAAGGTACACAAAGGTGGTCGGATAATTTTTAAAATATTTTATTAATTCCTTTAGGTACCAACAGTTGACTCTAGAATAACATAGCCAACTGATGACTCTAGAATAACATAGATGCGACAACATAATAAACATTTCAACTAAAAAACAACAAAAGGCCTATCACATCTACCAAAATTAAAACAAACAAGGGGGATTTTTAATAGTGAAAGACAAACGAAGTTTTAAAGTTCTGTAACTTAGCTTGTGTTTACCCATGTAATGATAGCAGACTGCGGACTTTGCAGAATATTTCACGCTGTGACCACAAACTTTTAAACAAACACGGAACATTTCATGCCTGGACAACTTTAATCTTGCTTATTAGGACAGACATGTTTTACATTTAGTTTTCAAATTCAAACAATGATTATGTTTACATCTGAGGTTGTTTCTAATTTTGATATTTAACTTGACCTATATGCCATTTTCTTTGCAACCTTGTTTTGATGGAAATTAGATGTCATTGGTCTGATAGTGAGAAAAAACTAGAGACAATACACTGATAATAGAAGTTAATTTAACTTGTTCCAATGATTGAGAAATGAAACTGTCCTTGTTGTCAAATAATATGACAAGTTACAACTATGGAAATAGACCAGAGTTTAGAATAAATTAAATTAGACTACTTAAAATTTACCCAACTTCTGAAGTCTAAACGCAATTTGGAGAAATATGACAATAACTGTACTGAGAAGTGCCTCCCTTCACTACGAGGAAATGAGAAGAAAAATTTCCCCATTTCATTTTATTGGGTGTTATATGGCCTATAAATAAGTTGTGTTTCAAGTTCCAACAAGTAATATCAGTTGAAAAACATGTGAAAATTTTTGTTGTGTCATCTAAAAGAATGACATTGATTGCCCTTGAACAATACATTTTTTTACTATTATTGTGCAAACTACAGACAATTAATTACACATTTAATCACTTTTATGTTTTGAAAAATCATAATTTTCAACTGTCATTTTTACAAACATGTGGGTGATGCATATCAATTGCGCGAATAATATAAACAATGAAATTCCAATTAAAATCATTGTTGTGGCCTTTTTTGGTTATTTTAGATTTAAGGGGTTTAAGGTAGGCCACACACTTAAAAAATTAAAGACTATTCCCGCTATTTCCAAAATGCACCTTGCCAGTACATTTCATAAAAATCAGACAAATACTGTGATATCTCAGGGTCTGTACATAGACAGACAGATCTTAGCCTGAACATGACCTTTTCCAATTTGGTGAGCCCTAAATAACAAAGCTAATGGTATTTACACCCTCCCCTCAAAATCTAAAACAACACCTTCTCCATATGTTATGAAAAGTGCCAGCAAGTAAAAATGAAAAGATGCTGAAAATGCAATGAGTCCAACTGCAGGTACAATACTAGAAAATACTGGGCCCAGGTGAATTGATTTATTTGGCTCTTTATAATCCTAGCAGATTAATCATCTATTCAATTATTGTGTGCAATAAAGTGTCATCACGCTCACTATTCACTCCAATTTTGCCAAAAATCACATTAGGACGTGGAATATGTAAAGTTACAATGCTAATTTTCCGATTGATGACACAGTCAACCAAAATGATGTTTCAGCGTTTCTGGAGTGACGCTGACAAACCACCGCTCCAGTTAAACGTACATGTAACCAACCACGGAAATCAAATGCAGTGACACATTGCCGCCTGCGACATAGATGACAAGGCTTATAACTCACCCCTTTACTGACTGCATAGCCAGCTAAATCCTCAAACTAAATGACTCCATGTAGTTTGTACAAAACAATGTAATAAATAAACATTCCGTGTTGAAACTTATTAAATGAAGGTAAGTCGCCTCATTTGACATCAAGAAATATGGATCCAACAGCACTACACACTACTAGTAGGATTACTGTACTCTTACTAGCAATTCATTCAACATTAAAACAACTGAACTTTCAGTATGAAGTATTCATTATTTGGGAGTACTAAACCATAAATTTAGTATTTATGAATTTTTTGTTGTTGTTAGTCAATCTGATTCTAGAGGCATTGAAAAAGGAAACTTATGCAAGAATCGGTTAAATCAAAACGACTTACCATTTAAGATGAGTGTTACCTTAGTGAATCAAAAGGCTAAATTAAAGTTTATGTTTTTGAAAGAAAAGAGCATAAACCATCTCTTCTTCTAAAATCACCCTGATATTTTGTTTTGAATTCACAAAAAGCTTCTTGGTTACTGTAACTCTGTCATAGAGAGATTTAACCGAATTGAGAGATTCTTTTTGATATGAATATGTCTAAGCTCTGAAGGGGGGGTGTTAACAGATTTGTGTAACACAAAAAGTACAGTGGAAGTGTTTGTATCCCCTTTCCGTAGAAACTGCCAGAGCTTTGGTTATAATAGCAGCTGTTTAGATGAACTGAAAAACTCACTTTAGACATATCTATGATTTAAACGATTTCTCACAGGGAAGTAAATAGAACAATTTTTTACAGAAAATTGCACATTATTAGGGATGATACCTATTTCAAAACTTGGAGTGTCATTGTATAGGTACAAGATCTCCGTTTTATGTATACCCTAATTGACGATGGAATAGGCACCAATATTTCTTTTAATTTAACTGTGATCTACAAGACCACATTTATAGATGATCCAAAATCGTATGGTAAGTTAAAAATGCCTGTTAAGACAATCTAACAAGTGTCCAGTCAGCATTCAATAATCTACACTTTTTGACGTTCCTCATGATAGATTAGAAAATGTAATACGAAAATAACATGAAAATAAAACACATAACTTAGACAATTTTTAACAGAAAAAATCATTCTGGCCATTAGTATCAGTAGGTTTACTAAGTTTTGATGGTTTTGAAAGCCTAATGCTTGACAAATTTTAATCATTTTATTTCTAAATGAGTTACCCTACGTTAAAATTGTTTTTGAGATAGACATACCTATAGGATATGGATATAAGGATTATTATAGTTTACAAATTAATATTATGCCTAGGCCTATCTAACTTTAAGTCTTGTAAATGCTCACGCTGTTCAGCAACTGGACATTAATCCCTGACCCTTAAGAGGTAAGGACTACAGTCCAAGAGCACACTGACCAAAATGTATATTGCACTTCATTAGAGCATAGCCTACAGTGGCACTTTCCAACCACTATTTGGTTACAGGTCCATTTACCACACACCTTGGCACATCCGATCGGACCAAGGCCTAAAAGCATTTGACCACAACCTGCATAATGGATTTAGGTCTAAACCTTTTACAGGAGAAAACAGCGTTTAAATAATTTATTTGTGTTACAGAATCCAATCCAGTTTTAAATGACTGTTCAATCATGTTTTATAGAACATCAATTGCGGAAATTTTAGGAAAGTATTAAATGGAAAAAAATCATAAAAAGGGCGTCCCTGTTCATCATTCATACCATGTGATTTTGAAATGTCATTTGGCTAGTAGGCTATTAGTTAATAATTTTGGTCTTACCATTTTTCATTTCTCACCTATTAAAATTTAGACAGTAAGAAAAATATGTGAACTCATTTTATTAGAATTGACTAAGCTCTTAGCTTCTAAGGCCTATTTATTTTAGTGAGTTAAAAGGTGAATTAAATTTCAATGAATTAAAGGTAAGTTAGTGAAAAAACACTTACCACATTATCCAAGTTGAACAGCGAAGAAACTTTTTTTATAAATCCATCACCTTGTTTCTTTTGTTTTCTTCGACTTGTCATGATTGTAATTCACAACTTCATTAACAAAGTCACCACGAAGCACACACTTCCTTTATAATTAGCCTATAAACAATTCTTAAAAAGGTAACGAATATTACTGACTGTCAACTCTACAAAAAAATTACTCAAATGATAGGTATAAGTTTAAGGGGTCTCTGAGGGTACCAAAAGTCTTGAAAATGAGTCAAAAGCGTGAGGTCGTGTTTCTCATGGCAGAAATCGATAGGATTGAATGTGTTTTATTTATTTACTGCCCAACGATAAATACATATCACAAACATCAGTTCAGTTTACACTTGCGTTCGATACGGATTTTCAGTGAAGCGGGAAATGGCAACGCCGGCGTGGGAATTTTGACTCAAGCTGATATTTTGACTCAACACTGAAAGTGAAAAAACCTACGTCGAGCAACAGATTGGCGCGTCAGCTGTGGATGTAAAGCTTATGAGGAAATGGTGTGATTATGCATTCAACAAACAGTTAAAGCGAAAAGCAGAAGAAAATAAATAACAGATTTCTTTTAATGTGTACAGTATTGTAAAGCCACAATTTTTATTCTTTTTAGGTTATAGTAAATACGTTTGGGATAATCTCATTAATGTAAAGTTATAATTTCATTTTTTCATAACGAAAAATAAATTTGTAAAGGCTCAATTTGCAGTGCTTTATCATTTCATGTTCATTTCTATTTATGGTGGTTTGATTCATCCTCAGAAAAAACTATGATCCCATGAGTTGGAAACAAAATCCTAAGTTTGGCAAAGAACGCTTTAAAAATGGCTTATAATGTGATTATATAGGTACTGTACGCTATTACAGGTTGTAATTTAGAAATATATATAACCGGCAAATGGTTAGGAATTTTTTAAATCCGGATAGCAGTGCAGTCCCGAGGTGTCGGGATTAGTGAGAATCGACAGTACTGCCAAAACACACTGTATAGTCCTAAGTACCGGTTTGAAAATAATCATGGCCAATGGAAATGTGTAGGCCAAAAACCCTAAACATTTAAGGCCATTAATGAGAAAAAAACTTGCGAGAAGTTCAGTTATCTACAATATTTCTCTAGTTGGCCTAAGGAAAGTTTTTCATAGAATCGAATGCAGGTAAAATTATTTGAATTTTTTTAGAAAATGAGGATGATAACTCAACTGAGCCGTTTATAATAGCAACTAAGTTCTAGGCCTATTCATTATTTACCCTCAAATGGCAACCCTTAACCTAAACCAACCTGTGGAGCACGAGCGCTCACGTGGCGGCACTTTGCCGCCTATTACATTTTTTAAGTTTTTAAGTTTTGTTTTACTTCAATTATAATTACTAAATATGTGTACTTGAGCTTAGGATATTTAAGATAATGTTTCAAAGGTTTTTCAACCAATAAAATTAGTTAACTTACAAGAGATTACGATAGCCTATCAAAACAAAACGTATTATCTTAAAAAATACAATTTGTAAATTTACGGTTTGTTTTTGGGTTCATGTCCACTTTATATCAGCATTTTCATCTAATTTATCATTATAGATGTTACATGTAACACTACACAGAGACCTTTACAAACATATTTTTTCGCTCGAGTATATCCACAACTTGGGACACAGTGAACTAATAACCATATTTGAGATAGAAATGGCAACGATAAAAAGAATAAAATGCTACCCCCTTGTTTTAGTGGTGGTGGGTGAGGAATACATCCAGAGCTGAAGCTCCTGATGACTCTGACTGGCATAATACGCACTAAAACTTAAAAAGGTGGTAACCTGCCGCCCACATGAGTGGATGAAGGTTAACTTGATAAAGGTTAATTTAAATATACATTTTGATGTGAAACAGTGATCCATATCTCTCTTAAAATCACCCCATTACCTTGTTCCTAGCAACTGTTAGTGTACCAGGGCAATTCCTAATAGACTACATATGCTGGATCACCCTCAAAATTTCAAGCATACTTGAACCCGCCTAAGTGTTAACCATTAGCCTCATACATTTTGACCTGTAGACCACTAAAGACACTGGTTTAGAAAGAATGGTCTTTCACACAATTTGAGGGATCTTAACAAGGTCTACATTCAACAGTATACTGCATTATACAAGCCTGGTAGTTGAGAAAACTGACAAGGTTACATAAAATTGACAAGGTTACATAAAGTGGAAAAATAGCCTAGCCCTCACAAATTTACATACTCAAAAATTAACTACTAACAGCACAATTTTGGCAGATAATTTTTCAGCCCACGCAAATGCACAACATAACCAAACTAAATTTATATTCCGTAAAACACGTACGTGGCATCACATATTTCTACTAAGACTGATATTTTTTCTTGATTGAATAGATTTAAAACTTTCACAATGTATCACGCACTTCTTCAGTTAACACACAAATTCACTTGGAAATTCAACCGATTCTCAAACTTGAGTTACACAAATAAACAAAACATAGTGAACCGTTAACATGGCCGCCGCAACGAAAGTTTCAAAGAACAAACTCTTGACACTTGTTGCATTCCGGAATCCGAAGTGGGAGTCACCCGAACTTTCCCGAACTGCAGCTGTGAGACAGGTCTACCAGGTTAGCTAGATTATAGTTACATTTATACTATATAAATTTACAACAATACCAAATTGATGTTATACTTTCTTTCGATGCTACGAAATAGCGTTGCTATGTTCGGGAAAACTAACGTTGCAGAGGTTCTACAACGAATCATGTTTTTGAAAGCATAAATCATATTACAAATTTGCGCAGTAGAAAGGATTTCGTCGGATATATACATCTTTACTGATGCTGTCGTGCAGTGTGTCTATGAAACAGTTAATCAGATTTACAAGTTTTAATAAACAATCACGATTTAGTTAGCTGTTACAACCGAGTTTTTTTAGTTTGTTTCGCATATAATATTAGAACGTAACATAAAATCACGAGTGCAATTAATTAATTCTATTTCCTTTATCAAATTAGTTTCCCTAATTAATACTTATGCAAATAGTGCGTTCAAAAAAAAGGTTTCTTCTAAACCTTGTTTACGTTATCGCGGGTTGGGTAGACCGGCCCTCAAAACTCATAAAGCTAAATACATCCTTTAAGAATACTTATACTATGGTGTTTCTTTTTATATGGTCTTATAAAATACAATATGCAAGTGCGGAAATGTGGAAAAGTCTATAAGAATTATAATTTTCAGATTCGTACGGCAAATTTACATTATGGCCAACAACTTAGTGGATATTTGAAGTATATAGATTAGTACTAGTAACAAAAACTACCGGTTATGGTAGTTTTGCTACTAACACTCTATACATACACATACACTTCACACCATAATATCTTAGTACCTATAGACATAAAATTTGAGATATTAATATAATAATACTAGCCAAAGTACCCGTTCTTCGTACGGGTTAAAAAGGCTGAAAGGTGTAGGCTCTACTGATACATTTAAGTTATTGTTAATTAATTCTTCATTGTTTACAAAATGACAAAACAGGAGTGTCTACAACATTTCAAAGTAACATCTGTCAAATATTAGGAGAGGATAAGGATTAATGTAATAGAGACAGTCGTCGGAAAAAAACTTCAAATCTACCATTCCACTATTTCAAATAATTCACAAATTTCGATCCAGCAGTTTATCTGAAAAATCAACTTTATTTCTTCTTCTTCCCGAACTGTCAAAATGTAAAGTAAACGGATGTTGACATTAAAACTGTAAACATTGAGGGTATTTACAGCAACCATGTCTTCTGCTTTTTGAACTGTCAAATTTTAGTGTTCACAGCTGTTGACATTCAAGTAATTTTTTGTTTTCATTCTCTAAAAATGTAAACATTGAAACTTAGGATGTTTACAGGGCGTAGCCCGAGAGGATTTTAAGGGAATGAGTATGCCTATGTGTTGCATGAGTTTAAGAACTACCTTTGTTTAAAATTTCAAACCGGTCGGTTCAGTATTGTTCGCATTTACTTGCCACAACAAACCCACAAACCCAGAAACAAACATACAGAAACCACCACATCTTTATAATAATATAGATTATACCGATAGGGCCCATCTCTGGCCTCTGATTTGAACGAATCGTCTCAACAAGAAAGTTTGGCAGCGGGATTCGCTCATGTTACTACAAGTCCTCGCCGGGCGGTCGCGCTCTAGTTGTCAGCTGGTGTCATTGCAGACCCAGACTACGTCACCATGACGCCACGTTGGTCCCAATAGATGGACATAGTTTTGTTGAGAACCAAGAGCTACTAAACTTGTGTTCTCGGTGGTGCAAATATGTCTTACGTCTGCAGCTTTAACCACTGTAGGCCTATTTTTGTGACAACTGTTATTGACAAGATAGTGGAAGCAGTCATAAAACCTCTCAATCCCTCAAAAGCTCGATTTTTATGGTTTAAGAGATTCTGTACTCTCCATCTTTCGCTCCTATTTTGAGAGGAGACATAGGTTGTGGCTGATGACCTATCATGCCCTTTTCACTGTTATGTGTCGTATAAACGTCTGCTGCCATAAAACGAACCCCTGACGAAGTTCGAAAGCCTATCACACATTTTTAAACTGAAATATCTAGTGTACACAGTACACTGTACAAATAATGTTCCTTTAAATAAACTACGATACACTGCTTACAAATTTTATATATTTTTATACCCTCTATTGTACTTGCCTCTGTTAGAAAATATACTATTTTAAATGTTTTTTTCCTCAATTAGTGATTGCTAGCCTTTTTTAAAAGTGATTTTAATAATTCGGATAATTTAATAATCTGGATTATCGATTATTTTCATTTATGTAATTTGAAGCAATTACGCTTTCCACTTCAGATTCATTCAAGATACAAAGGTACTCCAGAAGCGTTATTAAATGTGTGTTTAAAAACTTTCGGAATAAAATTGGGCTAGAATGACGGGCGACTCGTGTTATCAGAGAGCGCGTATTTTGCGTTATCTAGGCGCAACTTTCCTTATCAAACGTTGCCAGCGCCGCCGCCGGCTGTTATCTTCATGGACCAAGTTGCGCTGTTTATGGCGGACATTTCAACATTTCAAACTTAGGAAACTTGTGCACTCGTTGTATTTCAGCTGCTAATGACGTGTGATGTCTCAGTTATTCATTAGAGGCGAATTAAGGCTACATACATGTAGGCATGTATATGCATGACAAACTGCAAAAGGATTTGATTACATGACCATAAACTTAATAATCCAAAATTCGTCGGTCTAGTTTTACCTTGGAGGGAATGCCCTCCAAAATTCTACGTACTTAAAGATTATAGACTGATGTGAATAAAACGTCCTCGTGAAATACCTTTTAGGATGTAGGTAGTTCAATCAGTCCAAAATCTCACCTGTAAATAAAACCAAGATATTAAAAATCGAGTAGTAGAGTAGAATCATACAGTAATTACATATATAAATAGAAATATAATGAAAGAAGTAAATCTTAAATGATTATTATTGAATTGATCTAATAAGAATTTAATCTAATCTAATTAATCTAATAAGTGTTTCGAACTTGGGAATTCTTAAAACTATTCAGTATTTATAAGCTATGTTCCCCTACAATTGGATTTAAAGCAACAAAGTAGTAACTTCAATCAACAACGTTAGGCTGTATATTAAAAAAGGTTCATGATAAATGAGGGTTTACTTCCGTATTGGGGACAGAACGGCTTGTTTGTTATCATACAATATACTAGCCCTAGAACAATCGATTAGAATTAATCGACTGATATGTTTGACATACATATAGTGCGCATGAATTAGTACTATATTTATAATTTAATATCATAAAAAAGTACTTCTTAATAAACTTACAAAAATACTGTCGTAAAGCCTATATAATATTTACAACACTTTAACAACTATTTATAAACAACATATTGACTAGGAAAGGAAGCACGGCGTTACCAGGAGTCCAATTGTCTCCTATAATAATAGCAATCTGTAAGTTAGGCAATTTTTATACATGTGATACAAAATTACGTAAAATATCATAAATTAAAAATAAAACTACTACCAATCATAATACGACACGAAAACTTGAAAGATATTCTAATTAAAAAAATAAAAATCATTATCTGGAGAGACATTGGTACATGAATAGATCCGCGATAAGACCCGTCTTTGCGTCGCTATGTTGTCAATTCCACTCAACATTAGGAGTGCCAGGCCACAACGAGATGACTACAGGGTTCAAAATACAAGTCTATATGAACTGATCACTCGAAACCAAATCAATTTTAATCGAATCACGCTGTCCAACATCAACCGGGGCGATTGCGGGCTTAATTAAACGCGATATCTTCAATGTGTATTTTTATTGTCGGAAACTCAATTTCGATCCGATTATCGAATCGCCCTAAAATGTCGACTAAATGTGTTATCTCTATCGAATGGCGACCATTAGCACAGCTAGTGACCGACCGGTTTAATTGTTCCTTCGGGGTTCATGTTTCGACGCTGCAGGCTTCCTACATTTTCCGTAACAAGATAAAATAGACTCGCACAACAGTCGGAACTTCATTAACTATACAGACCTATGTAAATAAAGAAGTTATGTAACAAAGATAAACGTTTTCCTCTAATTTGAACAATTTCGAAGCTTCACTAAACAGACCAGAAGGAAATACAATATCGAGTTATTTATCCCCTCGCAATTCCTTGTTATAAACTAATACTTGTTTTCAATGTAAAATTTCAGCCTTTATTTTTTCAAGTTGTAAACAAAACAATGTTATGATGAAAATTAATTGACTATTAATTCTTTTTCCTGGGAAGTGCATATTTTTGTATCCTTGTTAGTAAAATATCTACGGTCAACAAATCCTTTACACTCATTACAAATACAACAAATACTGCTTTAATGTAATGTAATGTAATGCTTGTTTAATGTAATACAAATGTCTCTTACTGTTTAGATTTTTTTCAGATTAAAGGATTTAAAAATTCGTATACATACTATAAGTTTGAAAAAGCTAAGGTAGTTAATACAATTTAATTTAGAGAAATATAATTACTTTTTAATGTAGGTGTAGCATATTATGTATATTACAGCTATTGCGTTCAAAACAAAACTCTTGAGCTTGTGGACTTCTATAAAAACTTGTTTTAGGTGACTTAGTTGATCTGAATAAAAAACTACAGGAAACGGAAACGAATACTATTTAAACCCTTCCTCAAATTGAAATGAAATGAGAATTACATCACGATCAGAAAATTTAATGGTCAATCAATTTAATATAGTTTGCAAGGAAAGTGAATGAGCTTTAACTGATCACTAAGAGTTTAGCTTTGAAATATATACTTGCTAATATATTAGAATTAAGAATGAATATGTTATAACTATTGTGCGTTATTTGAATATCCGATAAAACTATAATTGGTTGCCAGCTAAACCATATAAATCATAGACACTCAAGCGCTATTACTATATTGAATGTATTCACAATACCATTATAATGCTACACAGCTTTTGAAAAAAATTTTACTTTATTTCTTATAATGAATAAAAAGCTAAATATAAACCAAATGCCAACACTACGCACCTAATATTGAATATGCTTCCGAGATTATATATATAATCAAAACCATTTTAAGGAAAATATTAGATTTTTGGAATGGTGACCGTACCACAAGGTAGGTATTTTAAGCCAATTATGAATGAGGATTGAGTGTAAGATGACTGTTGCGCGATCTTGTAGTCTTGTTACTGACTAAGGCTGACATGTTCCTTATACATGACTGATAATTAATAGCCCACTAGCTGATGGCAACACTACGGGACAATTGAATTTTGTACTATGCAATTCCCTTTGAACGTTTGTCGTTTTTTTGTACAAATAACATTTTGCATACCCGTTTGTTCACTTCCGTCGGACAACTTTTACGTCAGGGCAGGGAGCGCGTGTAAGAAAACCATAATTCTTAGAGTAAACGGAATATTAACTACATAAATATGGAAAGGAATGAAAACTTTTCAGCTCGCATCGATCGCACGTGGTAGGGCTGTTTGGCGAGTCAGGCCAGAGGCGACGCTCCAAGAAAGGTCTCCCTTATGTCTTTGTATCACCTTAATTGAATTGTCTACGCCCACAAAAATACCCTTGCTCAAAGGAGGACCTTTGTAGAACCTGTCAAAAACACAGACACTCTTGTGGTCATTTATGTGGTATCTGTGATATGCTATACTCATACAAGTGATTTTGTAAAATATTTATCTATCATTATTCATTTTACTACCACATATTGAACATTGGGGATATCTTAAAGTCACGCCAATCTAGCCTACAATGTTTAAGTTTATATTTATGTATTTGTAAAATTATGTAATTATTATTGTTAATGTGGTTTGAAACTTTTAGAGTCCACATTATCTGTGCTTTTTTACTCGCTACCACAAAACAATATCTCACTCAAAGAATCGCAGGGTTTTTTTACTAGAAGGCCTTGTGCCTACCTGCACTGTAGCTACTCAGTTGATACATGATAAAGTGTTGCTAAAATATCAGTTTAAAAAAAATATAAAAACGTTGCAAAATTTTTAAGCTTTTAATCACATATGTGGCTTATATAATATTTCATTACAGGGATGGAAAGTGGTTGTTTTCGGGCCACGATTGAGTATATACGCGAGGCGTTTAGGCGATCAAGGTACGAAGTAACACTTTTATCCAAGTTATGAACGATATTTTTCATTACACTGTTGACATACTAAGAGAACTAATTAAATTATATAATTTTTGAAACTGTACTTTAGTTGCCCATTTGATTCTTTCAGTACCTATACAGTGGCAACAGCAACTGATTTAATTTTTAACAACTTTCACTATCAGTATTGTTAGCTACTGAGTGCTCTTAATGTCAGAAATCGTACTGATGTGGCTAAAATCTCCAGCTGATTTACCCAGCCTAGGCCGGGAAAACATTACTTCCAGAAGTCGAAATTCACTTTGAAAATAGCTGGTTTCGTAACAGTGTAATGATATATATCTTTTCCTACAACCGCACGATAACAGGCATATTTCGCACTGTTGGCAGAACGTATAAGTAGTACATATCCGCACTAGGGTGGATATGACCTCATATCCACCCTAGGACGGATAAGTAACCGGCTAATCACATGCGCGGAACGCTCCAAATCTATGTAAAACTAACCAATAGCATGCGCTAAGCGCTCAATCAGCTAAGACAGTAGTCGTGCCAACAACACTAACTTTCGATTTTGCGCAATGAAACTGAGGTTGGATACCTAAAAGTAATGTTTACATTTACAATAACGGTGAAATCAAACATAACTTAAATGATTTTTATTGTATGAAAAACCTTGGGTGTAATACGAGTGCAAACTGTCACTCGAAGTTCTGGCAACACTCAGCTGACGCTTCATGCTGCCATATGAACCTCTCGTGCGATATGACATCGTTTTCACTCTTGTTATACAAATAGCTATTGTGATATTACTCTTAGCTCAAACTAAACCGATTTGCTTTAATTTGAAAATGTTTGCTCCAAAAGAGGCAATTTTAAGTTTTCAACATTGCTCTTGGGACTGAAAATCCAAGATGGCTCTCTTAAGAAATTAGTAGCCATGAAAATTTCCAAAATAATACTTAGATACGATATGGTTATACCGTTTTACTAGAATCAAACCAACCAGTGTTTTTTTGCTTTCAATCGCCATTGTAATTAATAAATAATAATAAATATTATTTTTTGCTCAGTGTTAACTCAAAGTCATAAAATGTTTAAGTTAAAAAAATTAATTATGTCCGAGGAAAATAAGCTACAACGGAATATATTCTATTATTTTGAATCTGTGGTGTACATTATTTAACTAAATTGTATATGTGTATGAAAGATTTTTGTCATGGTCAAAAAACCCCTTAGTAAATTAATTTGAATAAACCAATAAAACTGTGTAGTTGAGTGTAAATTCATATAAAAATAAACAAAAATAAGAGTTGCGAGTTCCTGAACAGATTCTCGCCTGAGGGAAGCGTATTTTCATGTAAACACACTAAACTTGCTCCAGAAAAACATCCTTCTTTAACTTTGATCTAATTGGAATTTTATATCGCGTAACAAAAGTAAACAATATCTGCTTCAGTTGTTTTTTAAAGAATGTCTCACTAAATAATATCCTTCAAAGGTATTAATATTTAAAATGGGCAAAACATAATTAGATTAGTTAAACAAAAATACAAAGCAAACATTGTAGCCAACGGTGATATCAATTCAAAGACGAGCGAGCTAACTATCTGTTTTAACAGTAGAATTAAGAATTCAATTAAGAATTTAATTAACGCTGGAGAAGAATTTATAAACACTGATTTAGTTTCGAATAATTTAGCGTGTTCGTAATCGTAAGAAACTTCTTTTGGAGGACGAAAAACCTTTTAATAACCTTTTGTCTTTTCGCAAGTGTTGTATTAAATTGTAATTAAAAGTAATATTTTCCATAAATGTTGACACTAATGTTAAAGTTGCATATTGGATAAAATTATAATATTATAATATTAAACACGTGAGTGGAACGTATGGAGCATTTTTGTCGATAGAAATGTGTTTGATTGAGTGAACAGTACATATATAAACAAAATAATCTGGTTATTCTTGGAAATACACATTATATTTACTGTTAATTATTATTGTAGTACTTTTTTATTGTTTAGCTTAGGTTGTGTAGATTGTACATCTATAAAATATTTTGCGCCTTCTAGTTCGGCGCAACAAAATGCAATTCTGTTGATAAATTGCATACCTCTTTGAGAAGGCGCTGCAAAATATCTTATCTTATTTATATCATCTAAAGTTTTTAACGAAAAATCCTATTTGAATATGAATATTTAGACTATTTTTTCTTTAAAATTGTTGTTGATCGGGTTATTAAAAGTTACCATATTTGAATGAAATTTTCCTCATTAGTCCACAAAGATTTACAAATGTTATCAACGCTACAAGAAGGAAATAGAATTCATTTACTGGAGCAAGTTGGATTTTTATGAAAAAAAAAATAAAATGAAAGGAAACACAAGTTATAAAAGAACAACATTTTTAATTGTTGTGAGTAGAGATAAATGTAATCCCGTTTTATTCCTCCTGAAGGGATTGTAACTGTTTGGCATTATACTTCGGCGTTTACAAGACAACAATAAATCAATTATATATTAAAATGACTAAAATAAACCCTAATATTGGCTATGTTGAACTATCTGGCCTTTCTGACTGAGAAAATTTCATATTTTGCGTTGTTTGAAAAATTTCATCGTTGTTGATTGTTGTTTCATTGGAAGTTTTGTTTGTGATAATAGAAATGGTGTAGTATTTACGAAAAACTTAAACCCAGCAAAACATTAATTTTATATATTTTTAAATATTACCTTCTCTATGTATAATACTACAATTTTAAGCTATGAATGCCATTTCTACATTAAATGTTATTATACTCATTAAAATATAAGAAGGAATCAATTTGCACCAATTAACACTAAACCCTCAGACGCTTTATATTTTCAGAACTATTTTAGAAGTTTATTCAAGTTCTAATACCAGGTAAGAAGCTTTCACAACACTCATTTTAAGTCTCTTATAAAACTCTCAAATTATCAAATTACGAAATCTTAATAAAATAACGGTTGCGTTTAGTTTGTTTTGTTATCATCACTCAGAAAGTGGAAAACTCTGATATGAGAAAATAGTGTAAAAAACACAAAATTATTTAACTATAAAAACGACAATATTTGACTGTAAATGCCATTAAAACATTTAGAAAGTCTGAATATAAGGAATCAGAAAAGAAAATCAGAAGCAATCCACTCAGTAATGGGGTTAGATTTAAAATATATTAAATTTACTTTGGTTACAATAAAAATTGTTGAATATTGAAATAAATAAACTATTTAAATAACTAAAATATATATTTAGTTTTTTAGTAGTAGAGGAAAACATCTAAAAGTAATTGGCAAAATGATAGTCAAAATTAGTTTTGTTCTTCTTAAAGGACTATGCTACTATTTAAATGTAATAAAAAAGATTTAATTTAATAATATTTATTCTTATTTTTTACAATGCGAAAACATTGTGTTTTTAAAAGAACAGTCCTATAAAGTATCTTTCCGTCGAAATTGACCTATTTAAAATAGAGCACGTAACAACCATTCGTACAAATAATTCCCAGATCACGTTTTAATTACTAATGGAAGTTCCAATCGTAAGTGAAATTGAATATTGGCTACGTGTCAAGGCCTGCGATGAGAACGGTTTTGTGTGTTTTGAATATCTAAATATTGAGAAGATCAAATTTCTAATCACCTTCATAAAAGGATCTTATGTGAAACATATCTGGTGTACCCCTAATAACTTTCAGTCTTTTACTATTGGAATATATTTAAAACATTTATAAGCAGCTAGTCTCGGATGACTTAAACACAGTTTTCAAAGTTCGTTTAAAATTTTAAGCTTTGAAAAACACAAATGAGTAATTTAGGTTACTCAATTTAAAATTAATAATTTTGAGACAGGAATACATCACGATCAGCAGATTTAAAGATTAATCAATTACAGTTTGCAAGGGGAGTGTATAAGCTTTAATTTATTGCTAGTAGTTTAGCTTTGAAATAATTGCATGCTAACATATTAGAATTAAGACTGAATATACAAGAACTGTTATGTTATGTGAATGTCCGATTAAACTGTAAGTGGGTGATAACAGAATCATGTAAATCGTAGACATTCAAGCACTTTTACTTCATCGAATTTATTTATAATACCATAGTAATTCTGTACAACTTTCTAAATAATTTTTTACTTTATTTTAAATAATGTACAAAAGCGAATTCAAAATTCAGATGCCAATATTGTGTACCTAATATAATTCTATATTTTAATATAATTAATATGCTTCTAAGAACATACACACAATCAAAACCATATTGAATTTTGTGTTTTGAAACTAACTTTTGAGCTTTGGTTGTATTTTTTACCTATTATATAATGCTTTCACAATACGTTAATGATTAAAATCATAGTTAAAAACATTATATTTTACTATAACTAAACATATTGTTTACATACGCGTTTCTAGTGAGATGACGCTCTTAGTAGACAATAATATGACTAATTACGTTTTAAATTCAATCTTTCAAATTTAAAGGGAAGCAGTAATAATTTACAATGGTCATATAGCTAATTTAAAATAATTTAAAATATGTTTTATTTGTACATCTACTAGCCAAAGTACCCGTTCACGGGCTAAAAAGGCTGAAAGGTGTAGGCTCTACTGATACATTTAAGGTACTGTTAATTAATTCTTCATTGTTTACAA
This sequence comes from Nephotettix cincticeps, assembly GCA_023375725.1. Classification (NCBI taxonomy): domain Eukaryota; kingdom Metazoa; phylum Arthropoda; class Insecta; order Hemiptera; family Cicadellidae; genus Nephotettix; species Nephotettix cincticeps. The sequence continues at coordinate 74,008,915 of CM041790.1, forward strand.
AATGACAAAACAGGAGTGTCTACAACATTTCAAAGTAACATATGTCAAATATTGGGAGAGGATAAGGATTAATGTTATAGAGACAGTCGTCGGAAAAAAACTTAAAATCTACCATTCCGCTATTTCAAATAATTCACTAATTTCGATCCAGCAGTTTATCTGAAAAATCAACTTTATTTCTTCTTCTTCCCGAACTGTCAAAATATAGTGCAAACGGATGTTGTCATTAGAAAATGTAAACATTGAAACCTAGGACGGTCACGGCAGCTCTTTCTTCTTCTTCTCCTTCTTCTCGAACTGTCAAATTTTAGTATTCACAGCTGTTGACATTCAAGTAATTTTATGTTTTCATTCTCTAAAAATGTAAACATTGAAACTTAGGACGTTCACAGGGCGTAGCCCGAGAGGATTTTAAGGAAATGAGTGTGCCTATGTGTTGCATGAGTTTAAGATCTACCTTTGTGTAAAATTTCAAACCGGTCGGTTCAGTATTTTTCGCATTTACTTGCCACAAAAAACCCACAAACAAACCCACAAACCCACAAACAAACATACAGAAACCACCTCTTCTTTATAATTTATATATCTATAACATAGTTTGTTTTTCCCCATGATGAAAAAATGTAAGAAGTTTTTTATATTGGATGTTTTCTTCTTCTCATCATATACACGACATTATAACAAAAACTAACGAGCCAATAACATAATTGTTTAAATCGTACATATGATGAGTATCTAGTGTGTTTAGTAAGTTTACGCCTTTCAATGACAATCAAAAGATTGATTTCTCGTAAGAGCTTTAAGCAGCGTAGGAAAATTGTGAATAAAAGGAGTAAAAGAGAGATTAAAATATTGATGAAATATAAAAATCAATTTATGTTTAAAATTAGAAAAAACTGCTTAAATTCCAAACACGAAACACTATATTGAGTGTGATTTAAACACAAGCAAATGGTTTATAATTACCGTTATAGATAATACATTTTGAGACTTACAAATTCAATCATTAACATGAGGTCTTATTATAATGAAAATGTTACGAAAAAGTGTACTTCAGTTATACCTTGCCATAAACCGATAAAAAGGATTTCAATTTGTAATACAATTTATTAATAGGAGACAATAATCTCGTTTTCCACATACGATCGTTGTATGGGAATGAAACTTCTAGAAACTAATGACAATTTCGTCAAGTATGTCGCGGAGACTCCAGTCAAAGCGTTGCTGAACTGGTATAATTGACAGCCGTGTTAATTACTCAGAGTTTTCCTCGTTCGCAAACTGTTTGTACTTTAGACGTTTTCACCAAACCAACCGAGCCTTATTGCACCTTTTTCATATCAAAGCCAAGCCAACCTTTGATCGTAACGGAAGAGCATTAAAAATTTTCCCGGTTATATAAGTGTCGCACCTAAGTGGAACGTTTCCCGGTGATAAAAATTAATTGGTACATTTTAAAATACGTTTTAATGATCTATACAGTATAGTAATTTATTTAATTATTTTTCCTTCCACTTCAAGTGTTTAGCTGCACTACGTTTCTGGAGATAAGGAAACTCCTCCCAAACACGCGAAGGTGTGGTTGTGTTGGTGTGTGGCGGGTTTTGGCCGGCCCTCACTGGCATGGAGGCGACGTAGTCAGGTAAATGTTTTAACTAGTATTATGTTTTAATTCTCACGTTGAATGAATTCTTACCATGTTTTTTTAATTTTAATCAGTATATTATAAAACAGTAACGGTGATAATTTTTTTGTACGCGTTCTTCATGTGCATGAATCTATGATGTTTATAACGAATTTTCAAAAACCCCCCAAAAATAGGCTAAGTAGAGTAATGCAGATTTCAATTAGGGTCACTTGATAACAGGAGGAGTATCCTTACCTCCCGAAACGTAGTATAGTTAAACACTTGACGCGGAAGGAAAGTCCAAATAATTAAATAAATAATTACAAATCCTCCGCTATAATGAGTTTCAAAAATACAGTAAAGTATAGTTTAAATTTACGTAAACGGTACGATTTGTTAAGACAAAATTAACTGTTATTTACCTATAAACCTGTGAAAAACATAATTTATTACCTCAACTACTGGTTTTTATGTATCTTTTTAATGTTAACCTGTTAATATATAAAAGTAAAACCCAAACTTTCAAAAATGTTTCAATGTTTTCGTCTTTATTTCTGGAGAAATAATTTGTTTGGAAATGGATGGCTTCAAATATTAATTTGATAAATTTAATTAATTTCAGAAGTCAAACATTGATTTTTAAAGGGTTTTGAAATATGTTTCGTCCCAACCCTTTCCAGTAACGAGACACGTCCAGACGTTTTGTTGAATCGTGGTGGAGATATTTTAGGATTCATTCATATTCATATTTATCAGACACCGAACCGAAGGAAAAGTGTGAAAAGTGGGAAAGAGGAATTGGTTTGATAACTTTTAGCTTTGTTACTGAGATGAAGAACAGCTGACTACTTTACCAGAACCATTTATCAGTAGCCCAATGGCCAAGGCCACTAGGTCTAGTTTAGATTAGATTACATTAGATCATTGAAATGCCAACCATACTACAAAATAGGTATTATAAGCCACGCATGGATGAGGATTGAGTGAAGGATGATTGTGGCACGATCTTGTAGTCTTGTTACTGACTAAGGTTGACATATTCAAAAGACAGGACTGTTAATTTATAGCCCAACAGCCGATAACAACTAATGGACCTACAGTTTAACGTGGAATCCGAACCACGGCCTCTAAATTACGAATTGGTCTAATTATGAGGATAGGCTTTGCGGATTAACGTAGTATTCAATAGTGCGGACGTTAATCCACACAAGAGAACACCACATCCACAGACCATCTCTCACAACTATCCACAATTCGTGACCTCCAAGTAGCTGGATTACAGGACGTCGCCACCACCCCAGTCTAGTCTAGTCAACAAAGTAAGCAATCAAGGTATGCTAGAAGTAGTTACATAGTAAGTAGTTGAGTTGCCTTGTTTATTTTACCGCAGCGACCAATTGTAATAGCCTGAACTCGACAATACATATTTGTTAAAAATGTAAATAAATTGTTCACCAAATCGAGGAAAGAAAAGTAGATAAATGGAAAATGAGAATGGAATGATGAGTAATTGCGGTAGAAGGCCTTACACTTAACAAGACGTCGGGAATCTGTTGGAAATGGACCAGAAACCATTAGGTGGATGAAAGTTCGTCCAATCCAAGTCCTTATCGTTCAGCCAACGTATATTAAACATGATACTGCCGAGTTTCGTCTGAATTTTAGGACAGAATATACAGTTTTTTTATACTTTAATTATTATACACCTGGTTTGAATGATTTTTTGCAGAAAAAGCACATAGATTATCCAAAAATTTTAACATTTTTAAAATGCAAAATTTTACTATTTAATATATTTAAAAATTTAACAGAATTGTTTCATATGGATTCAAATATTTTTTTATATTTAGTAAGAAATCGGTTACGAGTTCTGTTTGGATTTACTACAGAAAATGTTACGAGTAAACACCATAAAACCAATGGTAATAAGATTTTGATTTGATTGTTACTTTCTACAATTACGAAACTAGTGAACGTAAGCTCAATTCACTGTATTTCAAAGTTTCGTTACTTAAAAAAGTTGAATTGGATGCACTTTAAAACTTAAAGTTTAATTATTGTAAAAGGTTAAAACTCTTTGAAGCATGATGGTTGGCAGCACTAACCACATAAAAATTGCCCTTTCAATCATGGTGGTTAGCCTACCTAACCACCTAATTGTCCCCGTTTAGCCTGACATCTAGTGGATAAAGCTTGAACCAATGAGCTGATTTAGTTACAGCAACATCCGAAGAAAAGTGTACCAAGAGTTGTTAGCCAAGAAAATTGTCGAAGCGAGTAACAAGCAAGTGTTTTCTTCCATTAACCATAATTTCTGACTTGTCCACATGATAATTTGTAACTGAAATAGAAGGAAGTGACAGGTGGTTAGTACAACTAACCACCAAGCATAGGGTCGCTTAGGCACAGTGGTCACTCCTGCTTACCACCTTGTATGACGTCATAAAATGTACTAGATATAAAATATAAACATTTATATATATTTTTTAGCAAATAATAAATCAAGAGCTGTTCAAAAAATATAGTTTTGCAACCTTTTTTGAGAAAAGGTTTTTCTGTGCATGAAAGGGTGTTAGATTTTAATAAAACCTGTGCATCAAAGAGTTAACAATGCTTTTTAAATCACTTTGACAACTGTACATTTCATTACGTTCTTTTACGACCAATGTTTCGAAAAATGTACTATTTTTTACTTCAGTGCTTTTACTTATGCTTTTGAATTTTGAACAGACATTTTTCACGTAACCTAAGTGACATTTTTAGATGAGAAAAAATTAGTATATTACATAAAATTATTTTTAAAGACATATTTTTGACTCGATAATCTTACGAAATATGTTATCTTGGATGTCTAAAATGTTTAAAAGTATATATAAAAACAGAATTTTTATATTTTAAACAGGTCACTCAGGAAGCATGCATGAAACAATAACATATGCGTAATGAATAAGCGACACTAGCACAGATATGAGCGGATTGTAGTTGTTCCTAACGCCGCTCGCACAGCCTTAAGCCTCCCCACAGGAACCACACTCAAACCGGTTCCAGTCCTATTTTGTGCAATATTCAAATCTAGTTGGGTGATCTCGCAAGAGATGCGCTGATGTTCACGGCCTTAGACTACATTACCGACTGTTAAAATCAGCGGTTTCAAGTCGTGTTTTCATACATACAACTATAGTTTTATAAATTATCTAGGATTACTTTAGTTTAATTCAGTTTTTAATCTCTCATATACTGTCACATGCAGGGTTTATACAAGCAATATGTAGTGTAGGCTAATGCGAACTATAAAAATAATAATATATAATAGTACATTTTTAATCCAACACGAACGTTATCCTCTTTGTAGTATGTTATTACGGATTCAATGAGAGATTACCGTGTGACGGGGTTCCTTTTGTGGGGTATTATCTTGTCATTCATTCCCGTTACAAAGCTGTATTGCAACCTATTGTACACCGGATGTATTGTGTGAAGTAGCAAGAAATCCAGATTGAAATACGAGTTTTGATAATCCTGATAAGTAGGAAAATGTACTCCATTCTTCTTTACTCTAAAACAAACATGTTTTTAAGATATAATGGTGGGAGTTTTAGGTCATTAGATTTACGGTATATGTTTTATTCGTGAAATGTTTTTAAAATCGCTTGGTTTCCTTGGAATTGTAACAGGAGAACCACTTATAAGGAAGGTCTTTAGATTAAAGACACAAATTAATGGTTGAAACCATTAGACACGTTCATGTGTTTCAAATTGATGTATTGCAATATGATTTACATACGTGATACATAATTTATTTAATTTAGGTGGAAAATTGACGGATCCATGGTTTAAAGAAATAGAATTACAGAATAGAAATAGTTATCTTTTTGTATTAAAATGTTACATAGCACAGCAACAACTCCTTTTCATTACTAATGTTTGGGTGGTTTTAATTACTTTGTAATCATCTTTAGGAGTGTAATACAAACCTGTTCTTTTGAATACCGCTCACGTACCGATTTAAATGATTAAAACTTATTCTACAAATACATTTACAGCACAAAGTGCGGCCCAGGGGAACCGCGGCTACCAGCTCAGATAGGTAATACAGATAGTGAGTGATATGACTATGTACTCCAGGATCAAATGGTCACCGGTTAACGTAACGGTCGCGCATGCGCGTGCAGTGGTGTGGACCGGTGGTCAGCGCGTGGTCGGAGTCGTCTCCTTGGTCGTGTCAAATGAGCGCCACTATCCTGCTGTATGTAATTTAAGGGGGGGAGACTTTGGGTTTTGAGGTATGGACTCACTAAGTAAGGGGCATAAAAACACTGACTATTAAAATTAGAGGATCAGATCTTAAGTACGGGATTATTGTGACTCTAATTGGATCGATAAATTATTAAAGGGGTTATGAGATTGAGGGGAAGAGTTAAGTATATTTTAAAGGGAATTGAAATACTAATGTTTTACAAGAACTGATAAGAATGCATTCAATTAATCGTTAAAACATTTATGTAATCATTAAAGCTGAGTAATTCGTATAATATTCTCGGGAATTGGATTCAGGCTGGAACCTCGGGTTAGCTCTAGAAGTGGCAAGGGCTTTACCTTTGACTCTAACCTAAAAATAATTATGCACCCCATTTTAAAATATCAAGTATTAACAAAAAACCCCAAAACATCCTCCCCATCAGTCTAGAAATGCCACTAAACTTTAGGGTTAAACTTTAGTGCTAGTGGGTACTAAACTTGAGGATTCAGGCTGGGGCCTCGCGTTAAAATGGGGGATCCGTTACAATAGTCTACATTTTGTAACTTTATACCAGTTAGTACGCTTTAGTGAATTATTTGGTTAATCCAATTGGTTAAAAATGCATAGTTGGAGTAAATTATGTATCCTTTCTACATTTTAAACAATTGTAAACTTATTTTTGAATGCTTCTAAGTGAAAAAACGGTAATTTGTTCGGTTTCCGTGAATTTTAAGTAATCAATAAACATTGAGGATCGTTAAAAGTTCAGCTATCAAGGTTAAATGATAATTATTAACATTCGATCATGATATGTGTCCAATGTGCATTCTAGTATAGAGGTTAACGTAAACTTATGTGCAAGAGGTCCAAATTCAAATCCCTGCATGCTCAATCGCCTGATTTCCCCAAAATATTTGCTCAATACCACTTAGGTAGGATCTTATCGTAGGTGAAATCAATACAAGTAGTTCTTTTATGTATTTTAAGTTGAACATTAAGTTTATTCGTTTAGGTAGTCAGGTAAACTGGAATGCGTGCAGCCAACTAGAACAAAGTAGAAGTTACGGTATTTATAAACGTTCCGTGTCAGAAGAAAATGAAAAACGTAAAGAGCTACTGACACATAAGATACAAAACATCTGTGACCTTTAGGAAAATAAAGTATATATATTTATAGAGACAATTTCGAACGGAATAGAATCGGTTTAACGATTTGTCCTGAACGTGATGGAACTTTGTGAAACAAGACCGCGGTATCAGGTCGGATCAACCTTTCATCAAAGTTAGATTGCGGATGGGATCCTAGGATTAGAGATCGTTACATTCAGATAGAAGTGTTACCTTTATGCAGAATGTCGGGTTCGCTAGATCAATAGCACAAAAAAAAAAACAAAAAAAAACAATAGCCACAGCTGAAAATTTTCCAAAGTTTTATACATAATGTGCTGTAATTCTCTAAACTAAATTAAATTATATTACAAATTCGTTTTACAATACATGGGTCTATAGTGCCTAGCCGTTTCGACTTTTCTTCCTGTCTCTTACGTCTTTTACTTAGTAGTATCCGTTTTATTAACCACTTGGTCTTCAACGATTTAAAGGTTCTACTCAATTAAGAGGCAATAATCAATATAGCAATGTATACGTCATAAGAAGAAAATTTTACATATTAAATATAAAGTTTCTAAAATGAATCATTTTAGAAAAAAATAAATATTTCAAACCTTAGCAGGGAAAAATCTGATTAGAAACTATAAATGTGAAATTTAATGTAAAAATAGGGTATGAATATATTATACACGTTTTCTACGTAAATAAAATACAAATATTTGTATATAATTCATAAATTGCTAGTTTCACAAAAAATACAATCTTTATACTCAATATATAATAATTTACCGCTACAGAAATTTTTAATATATTGATATTATTTTTTAATCGTTATTTCAAATATCATTTGTACATCTGTATAATCACGATATAAATACACAGTACACATCAGTTTTGAAATAAAATAATCACATTATTCAATTTGAAAAATCAACATAAATTAGACCAACCTCTTACACGACGATCTTGGTAGGAGTTATTGCCCATACAAGACTTAACTCCATCACTAGGGCTAAATTGTATTGACTAAATATAGCGTTTAACGTATCAATCAAAATCAGGGTCAGTAGTAAGAACTATTTGCTAATAAAACTCCCAATACAGCGATTTAAATACACCCTTGTAGTACATTTGTTTAAAAAATATCCATTCTACCAAAACACATAAGTTTTTGACGTAGATATGTCTAAGCTCTGGGGGAAGGGTGTTAGCAGATTTGCTTAATGTAAAATTCTTATGACGAAAAAAGTGCTGCGGAAGTGTTTGGTTTCCGTTTCCATAGAAGCTACCAGAGCTATTGTATTAAATTTTGGTTATAAGCCAACAGCTGTTTAGATGAACTGAAAAAAATCCTTTAGACATATCCATGATCTAATCATTGTTTACAGAAGATCGTACTGCCCAAAAAGAGTTGAATTGAATCGAAACACTTGAGTTGAAAGCATATCTTTCTACAGTTTTGATCAATAATTAATAACATAATGCAAAGAACAAACAGGAGATGCCTTTGTTTAACTGAATAAGTTGTCCTGATGACTCACTCCATGCACTCCACGATCAATTCAAAACACAAAGCACAGCGTTCGATGGGCACGGATGACTGCAAATTTATGAAAACATTCAGTGTGGTGTGAGTCTTTAATGATCATTTTAGTTATTAATGAAAGTTCACCAGTTTATAAATAAATTCATTATTGTGAATAAAAATTTACATTTGCTTGAGATCTATAATCCTGAATTATTCACTACTCGAACTATGGTTCCAGTTATTTTTGTAACTAACACTCAACACGAATAAAACAATTATGCATTAGTTGTCACTTCGTAAACCCGTTCAAATTGTATAAAATATCGTAAGCTATTTTATTTAATCTCAAATGTTTGTGTTTTGCAAACTCAATTCAGCGTGATATTGAATCTACTGATCGTTAGATATACTGTACATGTACTTGCACCGTACCAAATTAGCAAATACTTCAATTTCTATAATGCTACAAATTTTCTCCTTAAGGAATTTAGCTCAGTAATCTATGTAAATAACTTTAAGTCCAAAATTTAACTGTAATTCGTAGTGCAATACCTGTAATTCCTGTTTGTAAAGTACAGAATGCTTATGTATTCCTTCTCTCCGTGGAAACAAAATCAACCATGTTAAATGAAGTTGATAAAGGAGATGATGAATAATAACCCGTAAAGGATTTTTAACGATTCTTTTAGTTTTAAAATTATTCTCTGTACTTAAAACTAGCCATTTTAGTTGAAGAAATGAACTCTCAAAACCCAGTTTTGCGTGACTTTATAAACGAATTTTCGGAAGTATTTTGAACCTATGATGCATTACAGTTATTCAACAGATTTTTTTTGAAATTCATTATTGGTGATGGTGGATTTATGTTATTTAGTTTATTGCGGACATTTTCCATCACGATATTAAGTAAAACAAAGATTCACGACGTTTCTTATAAAATTGTAAAAATAATGGGTTTTTTCTCTGTAAAGTTAACTTTGTACTGCAAATTTTCATGTATATTAGGAAGGATTTGTATTTGAATTAAAAATAATTATAATAAATAAATCTGTTAGACATATTTCACCTGGATTTCAGGTTTTTGCGGCGGCCTTTTTGTTTCCGGTTCGGTGGGACACGTCCACTCCTTTCAGTCTTCAGTTGTCTTTGAGTCTCCGTGACGAGAGGACGTGTTTGGTTTCTTATTTGTGTAATGTTTAGAGAATGGTTTGTTTGTATGTTTTTTTGACTGCTTTAAACTTTTATGTTTTCAGCTTTATACCGGTTTGGTCCGGATTATATGTTAATTGTGCTATGTTGTAGATATTAGTACACCTGAGGACGGGGTTCAGATTCCAGATCCCGAAACGTCGTGAAACTTTGTTTTACTTAATATCGTGATGGAAAATGTCCGCAATAAAAACCTAAATAACATATTTAAGAGAAATACAAATAATTAGCTTACACGTCATGTGGGGAATGTTGCTTCTAAATTAATTAGGTTACACTGAACGTTTACACTGAACCTGTTTTAAAATACTATACTATATTTAAATTATTAAACTAACGTAATGAATAATTGTACTAACGGTAATTTAAAAGTAATACAAGTATTGTGGAGCTGAGTATTTATGTTTGATATATTTTTGTTTACGGTTATTGGTTATTATTTCTTCAAATAATATCTGTTAACTAATCTACCTGTATACCCTTAAAAGGGAAGAAATTAATTACTGTTAAATTATGTATAAGTTAAAAAGATCCACTTTTACATTTAAACTTTGAGTTTTACCTCTAAATGTTTTACTAAGAACGTAAGAAAGAACAATTTTAAACCATTGAACTTTTAGAAACGGGTTCAAAATTTTCAGTTAAAATATTGATGAATGCACAATTTATATTTAATATATTTAATCATTAAAATGAAAAGGTTTCGTTGCTATAGTATTATATATAACAATATTTGTATCAAAGCATGAATTCATCCAAGGCAAAATAGTGATAATGGAGAAATATTTCCTAACACCTGATAATTTTACAACTTGATGTCTTCATCCATGCTATATAACTAAGTTTTCCTGTTGAAAAACTTGTTTACAAAACTGTTTTAAAAAGTAAAACCCTTAGAAATGTTTCAAAATATAGGCTATATAATCGATTCGTAAAAGGTAAAACCTATATTTTTGCGTTAGTCGTTAATTTCCTAGTGACTATATATTTATTTACCTATACTAAAGTTGAAATGCTCAAATTAAACAGCGTTTTACGAATCGATCCCCTTATTCAGAACAGAATCGCGTAAAGATTTCTACTCCGAAATTGATTGTTAGCAACGGCACTTTGAAACACGTTTCCAGGAATCATACGTTCCAGCATTGTTATAACTTTCCGCTAACAAGGATAAAGTACGACTTTGATCTCCAACACGAAAACCGACACCATTAAAAAGGCTCGATTCGATTTTTTCACTCACTGGGTTAGTATAATCGAAGAAAACTTTTATATAAATAATAAATTCAATTCGCATTAAAACCTAATTACACTTAAAATTATATTAAAAAATATATATCGACCTTGTCATAACCATTTGATTTCAAAGTACAGTTTCTGGAAATGCTTGTGTTATTTTGGCACCAAGCAATTGGACAACGTGCGTAGTTAACGTTATCTGATTTGGTAATTAGATAAAGATAACTGATCTAAAAAGTTATTTAAACATCAGTTGTTTCGTAAAAACAAATTACGAATGCTTGGTCACAGTTATTCTAACAAATTTGACAAATTACTCATATAAACTGGTTATATATTATCCTGTAACAGTAATACTACTGATAAGTTTATAAATGTGATAGAAATTAATTTGGAAAACGTAAATATCATATTCCCTTAAATCGATATTTTGAAACTGGAAATATTCAAGTAGTTCAATTAAATATGCAACTTAAAAATAAAATCAAGAATTAACACAATATTAATGGTTTATTAATTATTAAAATGAAAAAATAAAATAAATTCAAAACGTCGAAATACAGTGTTAATCTAGTGATCTTACGCTTTTTACGTCGGTAAAGTAAAGTTATCGACGGTCAAAAAGTAAATACGATTTAGCCGACTCACCGCCACTTGTGAGTTATTGCTGGAACTAACTCTTTGAGTTCACTGCTTTGCCGCTAGAATATGCTGTATAGCCACTTTGTTTATTTTTAGACGACGGTACTAAGCGTAACCGGTTAAGGCGCGTTGCTGGCGTTGAATCCAAAAGGAAGTCCGCGAGTTTGAATCCCCCCATGGGCAATCCCAATTCGGCTTGCAAATGTGTTGTACAGTGGCGAAAGGGTCCACCTTAAATAAACGGTGGCGGGCTTGGGTGGAAGTTGGCGGCATTTTGAGGCTTAATTGGGATTGTAGTGGAAACCTGTTCGATTCTTTTACTATTGAATGGTTAAAAGGGACACGTTTTGAGTTTTTTGTTTAAACTGGTTATTGGACTAGAGTTCATAATGATTTTGCCATTAAATTAAGGCAAAAACACCCACCAGTTGTAGGGTTTAAGGATGTTAATGGTTATAAAAACTATGGATATTACACAAACACCAAAAATTAACGTAGTTTTTTAGTTCAAGAGTTGAAATAGAATAACGTTGGTTAAAATTGTAGTTATCAGATAAAGATCGATTACGTGTTCTAGTTTTGAGAACTATAATTATATTTCTAGACATTTAATAGAGATTGAACACAATAATATGAACGTTTTAAATACACAAATGGTCTGAACGATAATTGAACTTCTTAGAAATGTGTCCTTGGCTTATCAAAGCGTAATATTATTACACCAATTATAGACTGCTATATATAAAATCTATATTTATTAACCCATTGCGTTATAGACTGTGTATAATTTAAACAATTTTCAAAAGTAAAACAAATATCCTAATTAACTTATTAAAATGAATTTAAGATCACTATATTTAAACAAAGCCGTTTTGTTTATAAAACTACTTTAATAGGAGATATTGAAGAGGATAGATAGGGATAATTTAAAACTCTTAATGATCTTAAATAATAAATATCGCTAATTAAAAGACTCGTTCAAAAGTGGTCGTTGTCAACTAAATTGATCACGAGTAGTTTCACATAATTAAAAGTGGTCTGGATTGAATTTATAAGGGTCCATAACAATACATGATTGTACTGTGATTATTTAATTATATTCCTAATTATGCGAACAAAAGCCATCGGTACAAAATTTATTTTCGTTGTTTATGTCAAAATATTTAATTAATCAAGTGGTCAAATATACGATAGAATGAGAACATTGGAATTTCTGTTTGAATATTTATTGAACGGGGAAATACGAGGAATAGTTTTGAGAATAAAACAATATTTTTTCATTTCACTGAATTGAACGTTTTCAACGTCAGTTGCGACTACAAAAGTAATGCTTTCCAGGCCTAGGCTGTGTAAATCAGTTAGAGATTTTACCTACACTAGTATTTAATTACTATTGCTGGCACTAATGGCGCTCAGCACTGGTAGCTTTAACAATAGTACCAGTGAGATCCGAGATGCCAGAGGAAACCATCTTATTTAGGTACGCCGATGACGTTGATGACGATGACGCCGCAAGCAACGTTGAGCTGGGTAACGCCTGGATGGCGAATCACGGCCTTCTGCTTGCTCTGAGCAAGACAGAGATCGTGATACTCACAAAAAAAGAGGATTGCGACTCACCCGGGTTCAGCGTGAAGCTGTGGTGGTCGCTGGAGTAATTCCTGTCAAACTTTTGGCAGGGGAAAGGAAGGCGATTTATAAGGGATCGGCAAGGGTGCTGCAAGATCTGAAGAGCGCTCCCGAACCTTCCAGCAGTGGCAACACAGCTGGGAGCTCGACGCCCGAGGACGATGGACTGCGCGACTCATAGAGCAGGTCCAACCGTGGGTAGAACAGCGGCATAGCGAGGTGGATTACTATCTCACTCAGTTTTGACAGGCCACGGCTATTTCAAGTCGTACCTGTATCGGATGGGCAAAACCGGTTCACCGGATTGCACTTACTACCCGGGCATTCCCGACGATACGGAGCACACTTTCTTCTGCTGCCCCCGTTGGGAAAGGCACCGCCTGGAGGCTGCACGAAAACTTGGCGTTTTCTCGGTGGACACTGTCTGCCATAAGATCATTGAGGAAGATGGAACTGGGATTGTTTGTCACAGTTCGTCCGGGGCGTCCTTCTGGAGAAGAAAAGCGATCTGGACCACGAAGAGGCCCAGATCCCCTAAACAAGTGCCTGGACATGGAGTGAGCCCCATGGGCGTAAGCCAATTTTAGGCCTAGCCTGTTGTAAATGTGACATACGGTTCCACATTTGCATTGGTGCAAATTTGATTGGTCGCTGCAGATTTGATTGGTTGGTGCAGTTTTGATGTTCCGTGCGGGTTTAATTGGTAGGTACAGCTTTATTTGGATGGTTTAGTGTATCTCTGTATTTATTTTAATTTGGTGGAATATTCATATGTTAAAAATGTTTCAAAAAACGTTTAACACACATTAAAACACATTTAAACATTTCACAAAAAGTATCACTACCACGTACAGCTGAATACTTAGGTTAGGAATATTCAAGGATCATGAGGCGGGCGATAGAGGTTTAATAATTACTATTAAGAAAAAATAATGTTTTTATTTTAAAATAAACAGCTAGTAATTGTCATTAATGAAAATACCACTTAAAATAGCTACTTTAAAAAACAACATTTCTTCTTCCTTATATTTATAAAAACAAACTTCTTCACGTTAAATATTTTGTTGGCTATAAATTACAAATAACCTCGAACCAAAACCAAACCCGATAGTTTTGATGAGGTTGGCTTTACGAGTTAAACAAAAGCTCTATTGTTGGTGTGCAATAAATTTGCGCATTAGTTGAAATCGTAACCACGCTTTTATTGTAGGATTTGTCTATTGTATCAGAGACTTCATGGCACCACTCACAATAATTCAATCGCTCACGGTAAATATATATGAGTTTAATATTTTTTTATAATTCTGCAAACAGAAATCGTGGTCATGAGGTAATTATTTCAGATGTTGTAGCTTACGTTTTTTTGTAGTATGGTAAAAATCAAGTTAATCATTTCGTTCATATCCTGCCTACCTATGTCGTACCAGAGAGTTTAGTTTTTTTTTTAATTTATTTGACACCCCGTGATTACCGTTGTGAAGCTACGATCACTTTGATGACACATTTAAGTTCAAATTGTGGAGCTAATACCCAACTTGATCAAAGTCTGGAAACAAAGTGGTTTGCGTTATTAATATAACAATATGAGTAACTATATGTTGAACCTTGAACGTCTAGAGTTAAGCTCAGAAACCCAAGTTCAAACTAATTTCAACTGACTACCATTGCTAAGGACTTCATGAATATTATATAAATCCAAGAGCATTCTCTTGTTCCAGTTTGGTTCCTTTACATAACAAAATGCACGCTACCCTTTCCTGCGTAGGAAATGTTTAAAAATACAATTTCATTTTTGACGAAAGATAGTAACTACATGAGTATGGTACAGTTAGGAGACTCTATCCATGAAAATAAATAAACTAGCTAAATAAACAAATTTGATAATATTTTTATAAAAGTAGGTGATTTTTAAAATCGGAGTTCATGTTACCACTTTTGTAGAATAATATATGATCCTTAAAATTTTATCATGTAAATATAAAGATCGTAGATAATGAGCAAGAAAAACTTAAAAACTGTTTCACTACCTTTCGGTTTTTCCAGATTCATTTGGATTTTTAACGTATAACTCTTCAGTAAACTGCTCAATCACGTTAGTCTAAAACTGATATAATTATATGATCGGTGCTTTTAATTATTATAGTTATTTAAAAACATCATAGTAATGTCGTTTATAAATTACCCCGGCAGGAGTATGAAGTGAAAAATTTTTATTTAAATCTAAGTCTAAAAAGTTTTATAAAATGTGTTATCAGACAGAAACAGTCTGTTTGGTTCAAAATGATTCATTAATTCTATTCACACGTTTGATTCGACCACGCGACTCTAAACAAACACTTCATTTGCTAAGTATAAATTGTTCACATTTATTTTAAGCTGAATATTAATTGTGTCTGAATAATTTGTGGATACAATTATAATTGGAGGTTTTGTGAGCATTTATATTACATCTACATTTTAATGAGCAAAAAAGATACATACATGTAAATTACAGAAATTGGTAATTAATGGTATAATTTTAAAAATTTAATTTAAATCACTATGTTAGCTATAATAAAATGCTTTAACAAAATATGTAAAGTTATTCAACAAGAAATGTACTTGAATTAGATTTGTGCCAAACATACTAAGTAAACTCAATAATACTCTATCTTAATTTAATTTGTTTTATTTATACTGACTACAATTTTATGAAGTTTGATTTTTTTCTTCTACAACTTCTTCATCATTTCCTTAATCACTCAACTATTGGTAGTACAAGATAATAGTTCAACCGTAATTTACACATTGCAATAAACATTACAGATATTGCGTAGCACGCGTCCAATAAATTATTGGCTATCATCCTAAAATTAGAATTTTTACACAGGAGATTTATGTTTTATTTATGAAATTGTCCTCTCTAACTAACATTAACCGTTTTTAGTTTATTAACTACAAAATATAGATTAACTGTTGAGATACAAGTTAAATTTAAACTAGCTGTTTAATGTTATTAATCCGTAATGTACATGAATAGCTTTAAAACATCTGTAATGTGCCTCAGAAATAGTCACAGAAGTGTCTTTGTTCACGCCAGATTCTTTCACTCAAGGGGAATGTGTACCAGTGTATTTCTGCCAAATGCTCATTCGGCTGTAGAACGTCTTCGCGTGTGAAGCCGTGATTCCAACAGAACACCTGACGCTTCTGTTCATTCGACTGTTAAAGTTTCTTGTCTCTAGATATTGAATCCTTTCTCATGATAAACCTTTTCATATTACATCCTTCACTAAGCTTCGTTTGTAGACTACTTTGCACAAGATTCTTAAGTGTAAAAAATTACTAAAATACATTTCCATTTTCAAAGATTGGTTCAAACAATACAAAACTAGAGCTATTTACATAAATAAAATTACCAAAGTCGATTATCAAGGTCTTTGTAAAAATACTACAGATAACAGTCAAATACGCAAAAGTACTATTCAAAGTACGTTTTTTAGAATTATTTTCAATCGGTTTTTTTATATTTCCGAAGTCAGGGCTTACTCATACGACTTACTTACTCGCAACGTGGTAAATGCACTATTAGACATAGGTACCTACTTACTTACTCATCCAACCCTCTTACGACGAGGTACGTCTGTTATTTGAAGTAGGTAGCTACTGACTTATTCATACGAATTACTTACTCACAACGTAGTTCATGCGTTTTAAGACGTAGGTTGCTACGTACGAGTATTTACTTATACGACGAAGTATATACGCTATTAGACGTAGGTAGCTTCAGATACGATTTACCTACGTACGTTGTTTAACGTACGTAATTATTTAAAACGAATAAAGCAAAATGCCGTTATCTACTGACGCTAGAGCGACACGATAGAACCGTTACTGACCTACGATATTCATGAGCTCATCAACTCTCAGTTAAATTATTCGGGTCTTACCTCTTCTCCGCCTCATTTTCACTTCTATGAAGTTAAAAATCCATTTCAAGTCTTATTGCACCCTGGAAATCGCTTTCTATTTTGGCCTTTCTCACAGGAACAATTCAATTTGGTTACAGCTTTGGAAATGGGGATAGGTTATTTAAAATTAAGAAACTCTTACATGAAAGAATATTTCTACCTGTAAATTTTAAATTTGATTTGATATTCATTTATGAATGAATATTTTTCTATGTGACAAATATATTTTTCTCAGCCATATTATACTGAGGTTAGACATAGATACAAATGTTGCTATTTCCCTCTATTTTTGAAAAACCACACCAATATTTTAAGATTTTAACATTGCAAGTTTTTTTTAACAGAAGTAAACAACGATTAAAGCCCTTCCTTAATCAAGATTTTAATAAATTAAGGCAAAAAGCGTTTCAGAACACTCTTTAGTAAAATGTAATGTAATTAAGTCTTTTACTGCCCAATTTCTCATTTAAGAAGCTTTGTACTAATTGATTTATCAAGTTCCCGGTGGAGAACTTTTAGACGGGCAAAATGCCCACTGAAGGTAAGGTGATTTATTTCGCTTTATACAATATTGCATATCTAGAACTGCTGTAGACAGAATACTGTAAAAACCTATATTTAAAGATGTAAAGTCAGACCTTTTGTGGGAAAACGTGTCAATAAAAGAAGTAAAATGTCTTTAAACGTCATTCTGAAATGGAAAACCTTGTTGTAGGAGGAAATTCCATTTCCTGAGACATGAAATTTGCACAGCTCAGTGAGTGGATGACAGGCGCTGTTCGTTTTGGATCCATCATAGTTTCTCACTTGAAGAGCTCTTTGATATTATATCAAGAGAATATCTGTTTACGGATGAATACGAGGTGCGTCGACCTAATAATCACACGAAGTTAAGTGTTTAAGGCTTTAGTAAAAAAGGTATCATATTTAGAGATCAGTTATTTTGAATTGTTGAGAAATATGCACCTTAATGTAGTGATAATTTGGTTTTTAATTGAAGTTTTGCTATGGATTTAGATTCATTTTATTTTACATACTTATTTCAAGTCCAATTCATTTCATTAAGTAAATATAGATATTTAGTAATGATAGTGATTACTATAAATAATTAATTACGATAGGACTAATATATCTATTGCACTACATTATACCACAAATGACAAACGCATGGACATTCTAAATTTACTATAGGACTACTGCATTTAATTTTACAACAATATAATACAAATAATAAAAGCATATACATAATAAATTTCATATAATAAACCATTATGTCCCTTCACGAATGCTTATTAATGAATATTGGAGCCTTACTATGGTGGATCAGTACGTTCCATAATATTTAATTTTCGATATATATGCTCTCATTAGCTTGAAAGGAGACACAACCCGAAACAGATTATTCCTAGAGTTCTGTAAATTGTGATTAATAATGTTGTAAAACTTAAGTAGAACAAAAGTATAACAAGATAAAAAGAAAACTTTTAGGTTTATATAGTTAAATTCACAATCGGTTAAATAAAACTCACTAAGAAAATAATACTGATGGTGTCTGTTACAGTGCATCAAAAATCAATCAATAACATAAAAGATTTTATTTACAAGTAGCTATCGAAATGTTATCCTTTAATGGAACAAAGTTTAGTAGTCAAGTGGAAAAAGCTATTTAAATTAATAACTGCGAAACCATTATTTATAAATATAAAAACTAAGGACCAATAAATCTTAGATACAGAAACATTTTTTATTTACAAATTTTCATCAGTAATTTACGGTACAATAAATAAATAATAATAATAAAAGAACAATTACAAAGGGCTCGAAACTTGAAAGAACACTTTCAAAGTATTTTTTCAGGTCTTTCATTTTGTTTTATTTTCTGAGTCAGCAAGCAGAAACTGGCGAGGAACATTTCATTATTAGCAACAATCCACTCTCACAGGTTTGTGCCAAGAGAGAACGTCTATGCTGATGTGAGGTTTTATAAAAGCTGGCCACAGAAAAGCAAAGTTTTTGTATAAATCTATCAGTCAAAACTACTATGTTAATAGTAGTTTTGAAAACCGTGATATAACAAAAATTAAAACGTTTCAATTAAAAATTCTACACCATAATTTTAAATTTTCAATTGACTCTTTTCCAAATAAGTCGATGAAAAATTTATAGAAAATTTTTCCAAACTCTCCTAATAAAAAAATTGAAATAAAAGCAATGCAAATGAAAAACTAAGCAAATAATTTTAAAAACCGAGGTAAAGGAACGAGCTCAGATGAGTGAGACATTCGTGATTGCTAATTTCACACTCTTTGTGATTTAACCTCTGAAAAATTGAAATGGCCGCAAATGTGGAAGGAAAGGCGAGCTTTGTCAAATCAAAATCTGAATTTGCGGGATTGCGACATTGCAACAGACATCGTGACGTAGACTAAGCGGACCTGTTTCTTAAAGACTTTTTTATTTATCCAAATGATATTTATTCGATTTTTGACTAAAGCTGCTAGTAAAATGGTAGTGAAGACTTTACAAATATAATATTACACATGTAAACGTATGGATGTAATTTAGGTAATACGCTCTTCTTCTCAGAAAACATATAGCTTTTTAGAGAAATAAACCTGAAATAAATATATTTTCCTAAAGGAAGCTTAGAAAAAAGAGAACCCAAGGGAAAAAATGAAACCATCAGGAAACCATTCTCTCTGTTCCATTTTACCTTAGGAGAATTACAACAACTAACTAGGTTGTAAATTTAAAAATAAATATTTCACAAAGAGTAACTAGCTAATGAAAAATTTCTGGAGCGATATATACATACATGCGCGCGCACACACACACACCACACACACACACGCGCGCACACACGTACACACACACACACAAACACACACCCATACACCGGTTCCTAGAGTTATCAACAAGTTCGATCAGTACTGTCTACCTAGCCTTATAGTACCACGAAGGTTCATTCTCCTCCTTGCTTGATATGACGTACAGATCCGCAGTCTATAAGGGCGGGAAAAATATAGATAAAATAGGTTTCAACCATCTTAAAAAAACTCCGAAATGACTGCATACCCTGTGACCACCCTGTATGTTTAGAATCACCCTAGACAACTGTTCAGTTGTAATATACCTAATGATAATCACTGACCCCTGTAATGAAATTACGATCGCAGCTCACAAGTTTCACTAATATTGGCATCGCCTGTGGTTAATTATAAAATACTGCCTACAACAAGTGAGTTATGTTTCATTACCCGGTAGTAAATTTCAATTAACCCACGCAAAACCCTGTTAGCACAGTGCTATTCGCCGTTTGTGATACCATGTCAAGTTTGATTGACTAAATAGGCCTACTAGTTCATAACCTTACGGTTTCCTTAATCTCAATTACTTAATTTATACAGTATCCATGCGATATATTAGTTTACATTATTTAAGATTACCAATCTCTGATAACTTAAAAGTTAATTGTTTTAGTAATTTTTGTTAATAACCTCAACTGTCAATAACAATAAACCTTGGGCCTGGGCAATGAGTTAAAGACAGTGAGGTGCCGTAGTGGAGTGAGTCACGTATACGTACAGTATTACTATCCTTAATAATAAAATAAAACTTTTACTGTTATTAATAAGCAAATACAATTATTTGGGATATGTTTTTAAAATAAAACGCAATGACAAAAATCTGTTTTGAAAATAAAAGTTTCAATAAACCTTAGTAACATTATTTCCATTACAATTTGTCACAAAAAATAAATTAAAGTTATTTATATTCACCTCTTCTCACGTTAATGTGACGCCTTAATACTGTGTCAAAACCAACCTTTCCATGAGCTAATTTATTATGAGATTAATGTTTAAATTTAACCTTTTCATAATTCAAAGTGTAAATTAATGTAGTGTACATCCAACCAGAAAGTGTCAAACAAGAATTAAGTTCTCTATTCATATTTAAGTTTAAGGACAAACGTAGAGCAGAGGTTATAAATAAAATAAAGTAATATTTTACAATATCAAAGTAATATGTTGGTTATAAACTGTTTTTGTCTATTTGAACAATAACAACTTACCCTATACAGTAACTTGACACCAAACATGATACATTAAATATGTAACAGAATAAACTGGTTTAATGCATAGAGTGAGGGGAAATATTTATTTTTCCAGCGCTTGTTCAGCATAAACAGACTCTTTTGAACAGTAGCGGGTTTTTGCTATTTGTATTCAACACAAGATCTAATTTCAGTATTTTAAACACTTAAGCGTGTGTATTAAACTAAAATTGTATCCCCATTATTATTTGTTGAAATTATTTCAATAATTTTTCCATACTGCTACGAAAGCGAATGTTTACAATATATGCTATACAGTTCCAAAGAAATCTTTTCTCACACTTGGAAGGGTATGAATCAGCTGATGTCGAGGTCATAGTTTAGTTTCTACACTACTGTGTAGAACGGATCAAATTTTATACATGTCAATGGTAAACTATCGATAGCATTGAAAGAAATTTTAGATTTTTACTATCAATCAGCAGAGTTAGCAGAGAATCAGTCGTTTGTTTATAGTTAAAATAACAAGATGAGAGCAATTATTTCGACTGTAAAATATTTTGTCTGTACATGGTAGAAAGAAAGAGATCTGTTTCTTTCCACCATGGGTTTGTAAATTAATTAGTCCAATATTTTATGTCGTCTGGCAAAAACTATAGTTCAAAACATGCGTCTAAAGTGTCTTCACAACTCGTGCAAACTCCAAACTAGAGCTCGTGTTAAAAACATCGCATTCCTAATGAAATATACTATTTAACATTTAAAAAAGGTTTTGAATATCTTTACTCTCACGTTTTAGATATAATTTGTTGAAAAAAATTGGAGTAATTAGAAATGACTAGATGGAAATGCAATATATAACAACAACAAATAACCGGTTTTAACTAAATATTTGTATAATTATTTGTGTAAGTACTGGTTATCTATGATGTTGACTAAACATTCTACCACATTATAACCTCATTACCAAACGAATTCGAAGTTTAAAATACGAAGCCCCCTTATATAACTCGAAATCATAATTGGTAAAAGCTGTAAAAGTTTTGGTTTATTTATACGATTCCAGTCCTATATATCCCTAACAGTTCTAAGGAACATCTCAGCCTTAGTCAGTAACAAGACTACAAGATCG
The DNA here is from genome assembly GCA_023375725.1 of Nephotettix cincticeps. Lineage (NCBI taxonomy): Eukaryota > Metazoa > Arthropoda > Insecta > Hemiptera > Cicadellidae > Nephotettix > Nephotettix cincticeps. The sequence continues at coordinate 74,031,275 of CM041790.1, forward strand.
CGCCACAATCATGTTATACTCTTTTCTCATTTACAATTGGCTTAAAATACCTACTTGGGTAGGTCGTCATTTCAAATGCTATCTAATAACAATAATTCTATTTACTATGAATAACTATTGAACTAGTTAAACCTTTCCTTCGCTTTAAATATATATTTTTAATAGTTAAAGTACCTTTCTTTTTAAATATATTTTAAAAATACGTATTATGGGTTTAAAGTAGGCTTAATCTAAAATGGGTCAGTTTCTTTAAATATTAAAAAATATAATAAATAATATTCTAAAAACTAATTATATTATAATTAAGAACATTAATAAACATAAAATATTATATATTCATTTAAAATTTTTTAATCTCTAAGTATTATAAATATAATACGTGTATCAATGTTACTTATATATTATCATATTACTTTTAAAATAAAAAATTCATATATCCTTTATGCTTAAAAATCAAGTTAAAATCATATTTTTTTTATATTAAATAAGGGATGTCCTCACTCATGTAGACAGCATGTGTGTGTATAAATATTAGTAAAATTTTTTTTCTTTTTCATCGTTTCACAAAGATTTTCAATTAATCAGAATCATTTTTTTATAGAGATTCTTTTACAAATAATAATAATAGAATAATTTTAGATTTTTAAAGTCATTTTTTCGGACATGGGATGTAGTTAGTTGCATAGGAACTTTAAGTACTAAGACTTTAAGTCTTAGCCACCGTTAGAGCCGTTCATGAGTAATTCCGTCTTACGAGCGTGTTTAAAAGTTTTTTACGGGTAATCAACCCAAAAATTCTTACTAATAATGATGTACTTGTATGCAAAATGTTATCTAAATAAACACTTTATCTAAGTACATTATTGATGAAGTACCTTAATCATAAATACAAACTAGGATAAACCAAAGTATTTAAATATATAAGAACATAGCAATCATTGATTAGTGATTTGTGATGGTAGTATGATAAATAGTTTTTATCATACGTGAAAGAAAGTTGAACGGTTGGAGTTGGGCAGTCACTGTGCTTTGAAGCGATATTCATGAGTTCATCAACAGTGGGCTAAATTATTCGGAACTTACCTCTTCTCGGTCTAATTTTGGTTTCCCTAAAGTTAAATATTCGCATTCCTAGGCCATTGTCTACTTGATAATCTGGATCCCTTGTGCTCTTCAGCTAAAGTAAAAATAATTAGAATTAATCTACACAGAATGAAAAATTGCCTGTAAAGCTGTCATAAATTTTAAATAAATACAAATGAAAAAAGTTGTTTTATAGAAAAAGGAAAAAGTAAATAAGTGTACAGCAGTATAAAAAACATTTTTGTTGCACTGTAATAACACATATGATTTCACACTTCATAAAGTTGTGCAAAATATTTTTACAAAAGTAGTCATATCCGAAGAAAACAAACTTAAAGAAATATTTTAAAACACTTTTAAAAATTTACAAAAAAATACGGACAATAGTAAATCTTTAAATAATTATGTTATTTGAAATTCACAACCTGGCCTACATATTCTATTAATTAATCACTCAATAATACATTAAATAATAAATACAGGAAAGAAAGGTTTTTAAAGAAATATTTCAGTAATGGTATTGTTCATCGACCCTATGAAGTAAACAAAGGAAATTGGACGTTTTAATCTCAACCACTCATCGGAACTAAATTAAAACAATTAAGATGGATTTAGCAACTGTGGTAAAATAATGTTACAATTAGGGCTCTGTCGAATAATTTTCCATTTAAAAAGCTTAGAACCATTTGGAACTCATTAAAACCACTTAAAAGATTTTTTTCAGTACTCAATAACGAGCTTAATAATTCAATGGACTTCTTTTAAAATAATATTTAATTCGTTATGTTTACAATAGCACTTGTTTGAAAAGTAGTCCAAAAGAACACTTGTTTCGTTTAATTGCTTCTGTAAACTTAAATACGTATTTTAGTGTTAAACTTAAACCTATATTAAGTTTTTGGACATCTTTTGTGGTAATTATTGAGATGATTGGAATATAATACATTTCAATTTACGTTGATAGATGTAATTATTTTTCTATATGTTAACTTAGGCTACTAGGTTACCACTTAGGGTTTACTATAATATTATTCAGGATTATTCGTAGTAATTTTCCAAAAAATAAACTATAATTTTAATTGTATAAATTTGCAAAATACTCAAAAACTGATTATGATTTTGAATAAATTGAATATTGTGATTTTTTATAAACTCATAAAGGTTTTATCCATTTTTGACATTCTGAAATTACATAAAAACCCTTAAACATGATACTTTAGATACATTTTACTGTCTTATGTATTTATGAAGGTATGTGTATGGGACCTTCTCTTAAGAGTAATGCTACAAATATGTTTTGAGTGTATTTTTGAGGCTTTTGAAAATAATGTTGTTATTTTGACATACAAAATTACATTTAATAATTTGTTACGTGCGACATATTGAATTAATTATAAAAACATAGTAGACATGTTTTTTTTACAATTTTTCCTTAAAATTGAAAAATTATAAACCTCCCTAAGGCCCATATATAGAGGTTTTTTATCTGACTGTGACCAAGGGGGTTCAATACTATGTTTGTTACTTTGCTTTTAAAACTAACATTACATCTTCAGTTCTCGTTTTTAAAGAAATATAGGAATAACTGTAAGTATTTCTATGTAATCAACCAACTTTAAGTGAATAGTAACTAGACCGTAGAGAACGTGCCTTCAATAATAGGTAAATTAAGTTTTAACAAAGAGACAAGAGTCATAAATAATTAATTATTCTCTAACTCGTCTAGCTCTCTATCCTAGCAACATTATTTCATTTGTGCCGAGCCGGGTTCTGCCCGAAAGGTACATTTGAAAACTTTTAGGTCAATACGTGTTTCAATTATATCACATCTTAAATAACTGAACGTTATTTAGTTAAATTGTTTGACGCATTTTAAATCTTACTCTTCACGATTAAGTAATAATATTACGTTTTACAGACTAATACTTTAACAGTAAAAACGTTTAAACAGAGCGAAAATTGTGGCCAAAAGTAGGATTATATATTTTTTAATACAGTTATTCTATTCGATAACCAGTCACCTGATTAAAATTGAAAATTATTGATTTTGATTCATAAGTAGGAAAGTAGTTTACATTAATTAAATAAGTTTAGGATATTTGCGCGTTTGCTGTGGTAGATCTCGCACAGTTTTTTTTTATTAAAAGTTAAAGTTTTTGCTCTCAAGTAAGATGTGAAGGAACCGCCATAAAAGGACCGGCCAGGACAGTTCACGGCTGCGTCTCACTGCTTTAATTTTCTCTTTGACTTACAAATATGTCATCTTTCACGTTAATCCCACTAGGTTATTTGCCACTTTATCATCTGCAATTTTTATTTTTGGAAATACTTCTAAACAGTAAAAACAAAATATGAGATTTGAACTGGCAACCTTTAAAATCGAGCAAAGATTTATGGAAAACTTTTAAACTTTCTCTAGAACGAATTTTATACATTTTTGTGTTTTAGTAAACATCCATATATACAGTATTTACTTTAGTTCATGATAATCAGTGCCATCTGTGTATCTATTGTCTCTCGCCATGAGTACGGCTAAGACAAAGACCAGTACTGGCCAGACACGGCTCGACCAGAACTTCGAAAAGACTAAAACGGTCATTGTTAGATGTGGTCTGGTGCTTGCTCTGTGCGGCCAAAGTTTACAGCTGTGGACGTGTGTCTGCCGTGTCTTGGTCTGACGTGCATATAATTCCTTGTTATCCTGGTCGTGCCGTACACGGCGTGTTTACCTATATTATTAACACTATAGAAACCAACGGTACTAACTTCAGTTGAAACTGATTCTCAATAACGAAATATGCAATTAAAACTTATTTAAGATGAAGGATGCTCTAAAATTGTCAAGTAGTTAAAAAGATATTGGTTGTTGAAACTGTACTCAAATTAGTCATTTTAATTTCACTCGTCATCTATAATATTATAAAGAAGAGGTGGTTTCTGTATGTTTGTTGGTGGGTTTGTTTGTGGGTTTGTTTTTGGGTTTGTTTGTGGGCTTGTTGTGGCAAGTAAATACGAAAAATACTGAACCGACCGGTTTGAATTTTACAGAAAGGTAGATCTTAAACTCATGCAACACATAGGCATATTAGTTCCCTTAAACTCCCCTTGGGCTACGCCCCATGAACGTCCTAAATTTCAATGTTTACATTTTCAAAGAATGAAAACATAAAATTACTTGAATGTCAACAGCTGTGAACACTAAAATTTGACAGTTCGGGAAGAAGAAGAAGAAAGAGCTGCCGTGACCATCCTAGGTTTTAATGTTTACATTTTCTAATGACAACTTTCTGTTTTCACTATATTTTGACAGTTCGGGAAGAAGAAGAAATAAAGTTGATTTTTCAGATAAACTGCTGGATCGAAATTAGTGAATTATTTGAAATAGTGGAATGGTAGATTTTAAGTTTTTTTTTCGACGACTGTCTCTATTACATTAATCCTTATCCTCTCCCAATATTTGACAGATGTTACTTTGAAATGTTGTACACTCGTGTTTTGTCATTTTGTAAACAATGAAGAATTAATGAACAATAACTTAAATGTATCAGTAGAGCCTACACCTCTCTGCCTTTTTAACCCGTGCGAAGAACGGGTACTTTAGCTAGTTCTATATAAAAGGATACAATCATACGCACTTTGGTGTGCAGGTCTCTTGATTTAACCAGGACCTGTTATGATTGATTAAAGAGTACCATTAAAACTTTAAAATATTAACCTAAGTTTTGTTTATAATTTTATATAAAACATAGTATTAAGGACGATATTTTAGTAATTGAAAAAAAATTGACCAATCCTTTGAAAGAATCTTTTATATTTAACTATATCTAAAATCCTTTGACCTTTAGTGTGGCATTTATGTACCTACATCTGATGTCATGTTTTATGACGAAAATATATATAACGTTTACGAGGGACAAAGCTTTCTTTGGTTTAACAATGATTCAATATTCACATTTTGCGCACACTTTTATCTATTTATCCTGGAGACCAAATTTTCACTTTCTTTCAATTTTGAATTTGATAAAATATATAAAGAAATGTAAGAATAAGCATTTTTCTCTGATTAAGAGCTTCTTTCTCGGTTTAGTTTCGTAGCTAAACTTAATTCTGATTGTTCTGTATGGGTGTAAAGCTTTGAAGGCTACAACCTAACCAATGTAAAAGGAAAACTTAATATGCTTTGGAAATATGATTTTTCATATGGGAAATATTTATAAATATTAAGTATATATATAAATATATATGTATATATATGTATGTATGTATATGGAAGATAGGGTCAATTTCAATCAAATGTCAAGGATCCTATATATGTTATTTTAAATGTCATGAAGCAATATGATCCAATTTTAATAAAACTTGTACCTTTGTTTCTAGATAAACAACTTAATCTTAAAAGTATTTTACTTCTTATGTTTAGGCAAAAAAGGAAGAGGTTTCAAAAACTAATGACTAATCAGAATCAAATTATTTTTAAAAACGTGAGTAAATAAAACAAAATAATTGCATTGTTAATTAGTAAAATACATAACCACAGCACGCTATAATGACGATGAACCGAAATCATTCATTATCTAACACGATTGGTTGCCATATCAATAATCTAATCTAATCTAAGGAAAAAATAAGTCCTAATAATGTTATTGCGTTTGGAAAATTTGAGGTATAATTATATAGTATTAAGCTTAAAATTAAAACTATCAACTGATTTCGACCACGGATAACATTTTATCCAATATTTTATAATAAATACATTTGTCAGATGTTACGTAAGCATTAATCAATAATCTATACCTCAATACGTAGATCGTAATTTTTAAATTTGTTGTTAAGAGAAAAACAAATAGTTTAATATCGTATTTCACCACTATCAAAATGTTAAACAATGTAATATAGTTATTTTTTATAAAAATTCCTGTTTACATTAATGAAATGATAGTAGAAAATTGTTAATCCAAGTAAATTGTTAATTCATAAAGAAAAGAGTATTTGTTTCGTTGTTTTTGAAATACGGTAGTCGGATATATATGTAATTAAAGTTAAGTGAAACAGCAGAGATCCGTTTTCACGTTGATATTATTTTACTCGAGTCTCGTTGCTTTAATTTTCTGTTTTACTGACAAATGATAACCTCTTTATTCTTTACACTTCAGCCAAAATCAATTGATCGTATAAATTGTATTTGATTAATATGATTGAATAGAAAACATTTTATTTTTTGTACTTGAAATTATATTTCTCATTATTTTCTGTCTTGCTTGCTGAACAGTTTTAAAATATATCTAGGTTCTATAAATTATTTTGCGTCAATTCAATGACTTTTTTAAAGTTTTTTAATTATATAACTAAATACTAACACATAATTATAATATAATAAAATTAATAATTATGTATATATTTTATATAATTATACGTGCTTTTGAACGCAACATTAAAAAATATTGCTGGAGATTCAACAGAGTTTTCTATTAGAATTAAAGAGTCGATTGTTAGCCGTTTAAGCAATAAAATCGTTATTTATCAATTTCCAAGTTAAGCCTACATGTATTATATGAAGTGCTTTAGCATTTTAGAAACTAATATGAAGACCTATTCTATTAGACTCAGAAATACATTTTTGATTGTTCCAAGACCTTCTAAGGAATCTTTTAAAAACAGTCTTACAACTAGTATTCACTTCTATTTATTTTAAATATAAGTGTAAATACTACATTTAAATATAGAAATGAGCCAAACGGCTTAGAACGATATCACTATTAAATTAGTAAAAGTTTTCTGGTACCCATTTTGAAAATTTATAATATTATTTCTTTTCTTAAAAGAAACATGATCCAAATCAGATAAAAAAGCTACTTTACTAAAGAAGGAACAAAAAGTTTATGAAAGAAGGTACAGAAATTTGATTTTTCTCATGTAATTTGTAATGTTTTTATAAGTTAAATGAAAAGGAAATAAAATATTTTTTTATTTTAGGAAACAAAATTCACGTGGGTGTCTTCAATAACTTGCTTGTAAGTCTAAGCAACACATGCCAGGAAATACAATTACAATACAATATTTGAGGAACAAATACATAAATAATGTGAAGAGCAGAAAAGTAAATTCGAGAAGGGGTTTGTTACGCCATCGATCAAGTAACAGATGTTCAAGTATAAAGATGATAAATAGATCGGAGATGTTGAATAAAACTTTCTTTCTCTGTTAAACTTACATCAATATAAAAGTAATGGAAAGGGTGTATTTCTTGGTTTTGTGAGTTCCGTGTTTTTATTACGCTATTAAAAAAATACTGGTAACAAAATTATTAAAAACAAAAATAGCTATTGTGAGCTCACAAAAAAAATTATAAGTATTCAATGAGTAATTTTGATTACATCTTAATTGTTACTATCCAATATTACTTAAAAGTTTTGGGTTGAATGGAGTAAATTCTTCTTATTTCAAAACTCAACCTGTTCTTTGGAAGATACGCGGAAAATCGAGCATATAATAGTGTTTTGAAATTTAAAACCATAACTTTCAATGTCTATGTAATAGTTGTACTTGTCAAAATATGTTAGGTGATATAAATTTCCACTGGTTTTTAGTAGGTTCCATAATAGATTACAAGATAACTCCTATTGAATTCAAAACGTTTCAAAATATTTTTATATTTTTGATAAATTTTTACTTTATTGTGATAGTAGTTTTATGTTCCATTTTACCCTATAAATTTAGGTTAGAAAACATATTCTTAATTATTTTATGTGATTTTACTGCCGTAGTAAACTCCATGTTGTAAGAAATCTCCTATTTGTGTTCATTGTGCAAGTAGTTTACACTCTTTATGAACTAAGTAGTTTCAATGATTTTGTCGTGGTATCACAGCACTATTATTATTACCTATATGAATATTGTTAATGTCTATTTAAATTAGTTTAAAATACAATGTCTAAAAATGATGCGAAAACCATTAATAAATGTAAATACAATATTAGGATTTCACAAACGTAACTTTAAGTGCACAAGTAGTAAAGATTTATTCTACACCTTCTCATTTAAACAATGTGTAAGATAACTTCCTTTGTTTATCATAATTTACATTTATTGGCTAAATTATATACATAGCAAGGTATTAAATTATATTATAATATATACAGCATAATTATATATTCTCATTAAACATAATTTATCAATAAACAACAAGTTTTTAAATTAGTTAGCAAGTAGTTACGTTTTCATAAGTTTGCCAAAACATAGGTTTTGTGTATACCAGGCCTAATAAGTAATAACAGTGTTTTGTATTGTGTCTTTCGGAATTTTCTTATGTTTTGATGGGTAACGGTCTTGCTTTAGCCTTAGTCGACTATTGTTAGAAAGCATAATTAATTAGTAGTACAATGACATAATGACAATGACGTAGCTGGCAACCGGATCCAAAATGCAACCCTTACGGGATCCTATCCGGCAACCGTCAGTTTTGAAGGTGGGCCCAATAACCAACAAACCATCCATCCGGTTAACATAGAATCAAGCAATACTTTGTATGTCAGAGGTAATTTAAGATAAAGTATTGTAACCGGTTGATACAAATTACGAAAATTGGTTGTAATAACGCATTCGATGCTTGTCAATTATCTTAATTAACCAACTTAAATGCCTAATTAGCACAAATAATTGACTCCACACGCCACAAATGATTTGCGCTGGTATTTATAATTTGACTAATTAGTTAGTGTAATCATAGTCCTACACAGAGGAAACTAGATGTTCTGGCAAGTCTATTTGAACAAGTAGATAACCCTACATTATATAACTATGTACGAAAATAAATAACATACTAAGTAATCCCATTCCATCTATATAATTATAACTTAATTATTGTTTTTCTGTACATTTTTTCAATCATGAGATTTCTTTTGTTATTTTCTTATTTCATACACAGATGACTTATCTGTACCTTCTCAACGATAGAGAAGGTATATATGTTCGTCGTAAACGTGAAAAAATATCATACTATGATTAAACTTGTTTATATCACAATAAAAAAATGATCAGAGAGTTTTAAACACTTAAGCTAATTTCAGACAAAAAGTATGAAGCTCTTGAAAACCCAGCTGTACTCAATTTCCACTTCCACTCCACTCAGGTTTGTAGTTTTAGTTGGAAACTAATGGTAGTTACTTATGTTATGTTAGAAACTAAACTATTTTACGACATTCATGTGATATTAAATATACTTATTGTGTAAAAAAAACATATTGAATATTAATACCCAGTTATAATATTTTAGTGTTTTAAATTCTATAAAAAGAGCGTACTTGCAAATTACATTATTAAGATTTGGAAACAAGGAGCTGAAGCAATGTAATGTAACAGAATGTTGAGCGTGCCTGAATAATATATGATACGAGCTCGGATTCAACCTGCGTTTAATAATGTTGCCCCGTTCGACAGAGCCTGGTTATAAAGTAACGAATTATTATTTTAAAATAAACTCTAACATGGTGAATTAAAAAAAAACTCTATACAGAATTTCCCGCAACTCTTAAATAATTGAATGAATGAAAACGTCTTTATTAAGCCAACGTTATTCAAAGTACAATTCTTTGTTTTTCAATACAACTTTCGTCAAAATTAAAACAATATGATTCCAAAAATATTAATTTGCAGCGCAATGCTGACATGGCTTATCATTATTGCAAACAATAAATCTTTTAGCCCCCTTTTAATTTCATTTTTACCCTTTCTAGTTATTAAACTGTTTTAAGCATCTTATATCGCGTTGTTTGCAAACAAATTTTTCTATATGAAAATTAGACTCCGGTGTGTATTTTTTGTATGTCTTTATTTGTTTTTCTCACCACAGATCATATAGTATATTTTCTATAAAATCGAAATTTATACAAGATAAACTTAATATGAAAATTATCTATCTATCACCAAAGCCACTAGAGGTGTCGACACTCGTATATTGTACACCAAAACCACTGCTAATTTATTCCATATTTTTTATTGTTTAAACATTAGAGGTATTTTTTATGAAGTATATAAGGATTTTATCAAACCAAACCTAAATGGTTATTCCGGTTTGTACTTTGTACGTTTAGTTAAGATAACGTTCACAGAGCTTTTATTTTGTTATAATAACCGAATATTTATGAACGAAAAATATACACTCTATACTATTAAGTATAAATAATCCCATACCATAAAAAATATCAGAAAACCATAGTCGAGAAGAAAAAAATACAATATCTACAAAGTATTAGAGTTTCTGTTTAAAATGACGTAAATTTTGTACAAATTACTATTCTTTGTAACTGTATATTGGTTTACTTATAAGATAATATGGGCTAGACTTTATTTTATGTGAATGGTAATGTATTTGGCTAAAATTATATTTTACCCAAAGGTTTTTTATGTATAGATAAATTAATTACAAAAATGGGTAGTATTGACTGTAAGTTTTACAAATAAAATTATAAACGGAACGGTTAAATGGAAATACACTGACTATTTGTCTGTGTATGCATAATATTTACGTTTCGTTAACGTGCACTAAATTTCAATTCGCAACCATAACAAAGGGATTCCAGTTGTTTATTGAAATCTAAACATAGGCTGGTGTAGTATGGGACAATCAATATTCTATGAATTACGGGCTGTTTTATGGACCTAACCATTTGGTTTTGTACGAGAGTTTAAAGAACTCGTTTAAATTAACAATTGGTAAAGCTAATTTTAGCCTATTGAAGGCTGTACAAGGCTGTTTTTAATACTTAACATAAAACAGACTATCCTTTTGTTAAATTATGAGTTAAACATTTTGACACAGTTAATTTACTTAATCTTTCAAATTGGTATTTTTCAGAAAAATTTCGTTAAACTAAAAGAAAATTTTATTGCTCTACAATACATTTATATACATACATATTTTCCAACCCATACAAAGAGTTAATCAGGTAAATGAAATTAAATGTCAAAAAGTACGGCATTTAATTAAATGAAGGAAAAAAATTCCAATAGACTAACATAGGAAATATACGAACGAATTTATTTAAAAAATCCTTTTACTTATAAGGATTCTCTACAAAGTTAAAGTGTATCATAGGGATGTGACATGACGCATCAGGTTACCAAAACTAGTAAGCAATTATTGTTATTAAGACATCAAACGTTGTAGCCACAGTACGAACATTCAAATTTTCCTGTCTTTAACTTGGGTTTTATATAGACAACAATTAACAGAACCCAAATTATACTATTCCCTTAAGAATTTCAAATTTCATGTAATTATTTGTATTAATCAAAATTTATTATTTCCGATAGCACTTTAAACTCTGGAAACTAAGTAAGATGACTCTATTCAAACAATACTGCACTAACATTCTGTGTTTATTCAGTCTATATGTTGAACAAACTGAATAATAAGAGACCTGTTACCATTCATGATGTGGAATACATTAATTTTAGTTTTGATATTGAGATAGAAGAATATAGTTTTCATAATTAGTAACGATTGAAGGATTTTGCAAATAACAAACAAATCGAATTAAATTTTCCAATAAATGTGTTACTCATTTTTAAAGCTCTAAAACTTATTAAGTGTGTTTTTTATAATTTATATGCTATAGTGTGATAAAACTTAAAATGTATTTTTTGACGATGAAAAGTAACAATGAATAACAAACACAATATAGCTATTGACAATGGACTTACAAAATTTGACTAAAGCACGGATCACCCACCTGTAAAAAACAAATTTAAAATTAGGTACAGTTATATCAAAGGCCATGAATGGTTCAAACGATTCTTACACAGGACGACGTATGGAATTAAACACTTTTTGTTTCTCCAGAAATCAAATTGGGTTTTCATCGCAATCTGTCTACACTCTATTTACTTAATCTACACAATATACTTTATCATCGAACATTTGAGTTTAAAAAAAATATTCTAAACATATTTATAAAATGTCTGAAATGTATTTATACTTTATAAATGTATTTATAAAGTCCAAAAACTAGTTGGAGTGAATCAAAACATATATGCTGTTTAAGAGACATAATATACGTTATAATCGATTTAGACTTAAAATATGCAATGTCACTACACGATGCTAACGTCCGACCTTTTGATTACGGTATCCTGATTAACGTCTACTTCACATACACCAGGTGAGATTTTTGAAGCGATTCTATAGCTAACTTTTTACTACACGACTTAGCACGACACTTTAAATTTGGAACCATTTTTGACCATTTTTTAATTTTGGAAAATGGTCAGACTGTCTTCAAAATAATTGAAAGTGTACTCATAAATAAAACTTAAAATTGAGCAACTTCCTAATATAATGTGTCCTTTCAAATCACGACATGAACTAATGGATCAAGTGAAAACCTCAATTCAAATAAATCAATACTTCAAGTCATCGTAGTTTCTAAATTATTAGAGATATTGAAAAACTTTTAATAACACAAATTTTTGTTTTAGAGAGTAGGATCAAAAAACTAATCAAAATACAAGGTATTCCATAAGATATTCCAAAATGGCGGCCATATTGAAAAAATCTGAAATTATATTCCTGGGTGACACTTAAAATTGAGAACGTTCAAAATTTAAAGTGTGGTGCTAAGTCGTGTAAAACTCACTCTGCATATTCAGCCACACGCAATCGAGGCGAACTAAATACAAAATACAACCGCTCTTGGACCGGTCCTAGGACTACCTCGGGCTGTACAAAGTTCATGTTGTTATTCAGTTCATCCCACATATTCCTGTCCTAATCAGGGTTGCTGATCGTAAAAATATGACATCAAAGGTTTTCCAAATAAATATTAGCGTATTTTCTCTTAGAGTTGAAATAACTTTTTAAAATCGGTATGAATAATTTTTAAAAGATGTTATAATCATAAAGGGAAATTCATAAAATAATACCTCTTTGGTAATGAAACATTATGATACTTGATCGAAAACACATTTATACAAATGAAAGGTAGTTTAATTGAAGTAATTGATAGTAATCGAAGCGCTGTGCGAAATGGTGTACATCGATCGTGGCGAAATCATTATCATTGGACATGCTTACACCCAACATCATCATTGGACATGCTTACACCCAACATCATCATTGGACATGCTCAATACTCATGGTTTGAAGGACATCAATACCCGGGAACATTTATTCACATAACCCCGACACAGGATATGACAGATAATATTATTCATCGGTCTGAATATTATAATTGGTGTTTTTGTTTACAATAGAATAGAGGTGATGATGAAATCTTCTTGATAGACTATTTGGCCTAAAATAAAAAAATATTTAAGTTGATTCTGCATAACCATAATAGAAGTCATATGTTTTTGCAAAGAGAGAAAATAATATTATGAATTTCTCGTTTAAATAATTCCACTCTTTTGTAAAATTAAAACTATATCACAAATATATGCAGAACTGATATATTATTTGTCCAAAGTTGTCATTGGCATTAAATTGATAAAAATTGAATATGGATGGCATACTATAATTTTTTAATTCACAACTTTGTTTTGTTATTATTATTTCAACCGTAATATGCATATTATCAATATTTAGTAAACCAGTTTAACTTAAGCAAAATCTAAATCAAAATACTTCTTATTTGGTGCAATATTAATTTTTTGCATTTTTTTCCATTTTAGAAAAAATATTATCTGTATAATATACCAGAACTATTAGAAAACTGAAAATATTAAACAATGATACACTGAAGAATCATGAGTGTATTTATTGAGCTCATGTAACACGTGAACGTAGTTTGTTTCCTTGGGCGATGGTGTTTTTTTGGTTGCTTGTTATTTTTGTAAGTTTGTTACTTTTTAAACAGTTTATTTTCAGCTTTTTATCTTAGCTGGGATTATGAGCTAATATTGTCATGGTCTATGTTTAGCTCACCTAAGGACGGAGTCAGATTCCAGATTCCAAAACGATGTTAAACTTCATTTTACTAAATGTGATGGAAAATGTCTTCAAACAACTTTTAATAGCATAAACCATTATCATTACCAATACTGAATTTTCAAGAAATATGTAGTGTAAATAAGTCATCATAGTGCACCACTAGTAAGAATTAGTGAAAGCTATCTAACCTACACAAGTAGGTATATTAAGCCAAGTATGAATGAGAAATGAGTGTGGCATGATTGTGGCGTGATGTAGTCTTGTTACTGACCAAGGCTGACATATTACATAGATAGAACTGTTAAAATATCCCCAAAATTTAATGGTATATATAAGGGACCTACGAATTAATCTAACTATGAGGATGGTCTTTGTGAATTAACGTAGTAATCAATAGTTTGGACGTTAATCTACTCAAGAGAACAATACACCCACCGACATTGCTCACAACTATCCACGATTCATCACCTCCAAGTAGCTGGATTACAGGACACGCCACGGTCCTAGACTATGTATTATGTCTGTTAAGTATGTATCTATGTACATGTACTGGTATCACATTTAACTAAATGTCACTAAAGGATTTGGCCCAAAATAGCGTGATGGATATGCAGGGATGTTGCATTCAGTTAAGCAACTAAGTAACCCGGGGCACATCATATACCTCTAACAGTAAGTAGTGCTGAAAGCACTAGGCTTAGAGTTAACGTTGGATCAAGTGAAGTATTACAGGACCAATAGCATTGCACTAAAAGCAGTGGCTCACAGGTAGTGCGGTATACACAGAGCCACATCGGAGCCATTTCATTACACCAATGGTCCCTTTCCGATTTTCCACTTCACTGTTTACGGCTCAATGTCTATTTATTGCTCTATTTGAAAGTCTTATTGTTCCAGCTTCACATTTATTACGGTCCGCATAGAAATGTACTATATATCACTACTTGCAAGTTGCCTAAATTTTTCTTAGGCTATGTTATTTCAAACTTTACATCACATAAACATTATAGTTTTAGTAGAAACTATTTTGGAACATAGAGTTGAAAATGAAACAGATTCACTAAACATTTACATTTGTCAATTGTCTTATACATTTTCATGACTTCAAATTTATTTTTTATAGGATTCCTACTTTAAATGTTAGATATTTCAGGATTAGAGAATCCCAAAAATTCCGGGTGGGCGTGTCTTCCTGTGAATTATTGTACATAAAATCTAAAAAAAGGAAGTTAAGAAAATGAACCGTACCTAATTATTCACGAGGTTAATAACTCCTTAATCACTACAGATTTAGACTTAATATATGACAGAGAGATTTGGACTCCAGAGTGACAGAATATATGAATAAAAAACTGTACATTGCAACAGACTCTCTCGATTACATTGGACAATGAAGGGGAGAGGGTTAGTGGTCCTATCCTTGCAATGTAATTTCTCACTATATTCTGGTACTCTTGTCATAGAGTAAAATCTATAGGTTAATTCAAACTTCTTTTCAAATTTGGCTCTTTATTTCAATTATGAAGAATACATTCCCAATCATCTTATTCCTAATAAAGGATAAGATTGTGTACAAAGAAAAAACACACATTTAGATACCTGTTATGGTTCCATAGAAAAGTGTACCTAACTATACTAAATAATGTTTGTATTTACTTCTCTCTGGGAAACAGGTTAGATAATGGATGTGTTTAAAAGGAATGTTGTCAGTTCATCTAAACAGCTGTTCTTATGTTTAAAATTGTGGACCCCTCCCGCATAGCTAAGACATGTCCATGACAATTAGGTTTCCAGGCAACGAATTTTTGATATACATGTAGGAATGTTGCAAGGGAGTTAAACGCTTAAGTCATTTGTAACTCTTTGCTTAATAAATCTTTCACTAGATAATGGAAGTTAATATATTTGATATCGAATTAAAGCTAAACAAAATTGATACAAAAACTGGATTAAATAATGTAAAAAGTAAATTTTTTCGACCGACACCACAGGGTCTATCGTAGGGAACCATCAACTTGTGAAATTTCTTCCAAAGTTATCTTCTTAGGTATTATCTTCCTACGTGATGAGGAATAAGGGATGCAACACTCTCAAAGAGTATTGGGAATGTTGCAGTGTAAGAACCAGACTGTACATTCTGGCTCAGCCGGGGAGCTTAGGAATTAAAAGTAACCACCTAAATATCCAACCGTCATAACCTATCTAAAACATACCTTGGTAAATGTAACTTAAAGGCTAATACCAGTGGTAACCGAAGAACATGTCAATAATGTAACAGAATATATTTGATTGCTTATATTCATTTAGTCTCTGAACTAACAAAAACGAGCCTAAGAACCGTCTATTCCTATGTATAACTTATTAACTATCTAAACGTCTCTAATTTGAAGTCATCCCCAGCGAGTTTTTAAGCTCTAGCATTACGATTTCCATATTGGTTATGATTATTATTTTATATCCTTTCTAGACTTTTTTACAATATCATTACTTAACTGCTACATGGCTACGGTATGCTCGTATCAACTACCTTTAAATTAGAAGAAAAAACTATGGTCAACTGTATTAAATGTATGACAATTAATTAAATAATGATAATAGTTTAATAAAAGTAAATAATTAGTGTATTAATAATTCATAAATTATCACAGTATAAATAAATAACAATATAATAAATAACTTTCCACAATTGGGGCTATATTATTACAAAACTTCTGAGGTTTAAACATTTATAGGTTAAAAAGAGTCGTCAACTTAAAGAAAATAAAATTCGTTTATATATTTGGTTAGTGAGTTATTTAAGCTAATAATCACGATCAGTTAGAGAAGTATCCAGTAAAATGAATAATTCCCTCACGAACAATACGACTCAATAGGTTGAAGTTTCAAAACGCTTACTACACTAAAAACACAATAGTCTGAGCTGAACACGAGTTTCATTGTTTCATTAAGACATACAAGTCTAAGATGTTACAGTCTGAGCATTACCGGCAAACTCCTACAATCAAAGCGAAGTACCTTCGTGAAAGTCTCGCGATCTCTAGCTCTCTCTATCTCCCCTTACATCTTACTATTAAGATCTAGCGTCTTTTTAAAAACAATTTGGCAACAAAAAATACTGCTAATTTCTACGGCTTAGCACAGTAACAACAGATTACAATGTGTTTACATTAAAAATGATTTAATTTACATGAGAGGATATTTATAAATAGTGTCAATAATTATTTATGGGTTGAACGTTGATTAGAACTTAATTTTATTTTATTGGTTTACAGTTTCTATATTTATAAATAATTTAATAGCTCATTAAATTAAAATGTAATTAATTTGAAATTTATAATTTTATATACCCAATAATGACAAGCTATTTATGATAAGTACAAAATATATCTCATTAGTACTACATTAACATTCTTAATATTTTTCGACTTCCCGTTTCAAAAGGTTTAGAGGTCTATGTCATATACTAAATGTTGCTATATGAATCATCAAATACTGTCAAATACAATCGTTACGACAGTTTATTTAAAAAAAATGCTTTAAATAAAAACGTAACGCTCAGTACAATCGGCCAACGGTTAGGTTTAAATATGCCAGCCAGTTGTGATACTCTATTATGCTCTTAAAAATAAACCCAAAATGTAAAATCTAACTAAATGAAAAACAAAACACAGTTTAAAACAAATTCAGTGCATTTGCATATGCATCAATTGAATCTATTTGTCATACGAATAATTTTAATGATGATTTAACCCACCTTCATGAACATAAACCAAATTAAATATAGTAACCCTTTGAGTCATAACATTTCATTTTGAATTATTATTATAAGAAGAAAAGAAACGTTTTTTCTTCTTCTTTCTTCTTTACAAAATAATTGGCTAAAGTACCCGTTCTTCACACGGGTAAAAAAGGTTTGAGATGGGTTACCTTTTCTCATCGGCATGAAATAAATATCCTAAAACATGAAAATTTGATCAAGAAAAAATACTTTATTTCAGGTAAAATACTATTCACATTAAAAGGTTATTCAGATTACTATTCACCTAATTAAAAAAAGATATATGATGTAATGTATTAACGAGATAAAACAGTTTTTCTTAACGTAAACGACGTATGAATAAAAATATTACAAAAGTAGTTGTCATTGGTATGGGTTTTGTGCAGAATTATATATTTGGAATTAAAACTTTAGATGATGATTTTTCTGAAAATTTACTGGAAATCGAACAAGATTATTGGTATGACAGACAAGGTGAATGGATAAGTGAGTGAGTGAGTGAGTGTTATATGAATATTTCATGTTTATTTAACGGGAGTGACGGGGTGATGTAGTAGTGAGTGTGAAATCACTGTTAAAAGAAACAAATCACTTATCGAGGGCAACTTGTGACTTGATAAGTTCAAGTCACATGTTTTGGAGATGTTAATGCAGAGCGTTATAATGCGTTTTAATGAAGAGGTAATCCACAGCAAGTAGAATGTGGTAATGAGAGTAATGCACGCACAGGTAGCTGCGTCATGGCAATGCAAATGTAAACACCTGGATAAAGTTAAGATATTCATCTCCGCCTCTGCTCGCTTGTAAATCTTAATTTGCAAAGCCGTGTTTGCGTTCTGCTGCTACTGAGCTCGCGGGCTTACACAATACACAGCACAGAGGTGATGTTGAGCTCCCGAAACATTAGTGTGGGCGAAATATGAAATATGGGAACTACAAATACCCCCGTCACAGCAGACCAGCGTACTGAGCGAAATAACATGACAATAATAATATGACAGGTGTGGGCAATATCTGTTAGTAAATAAAATAGTTTGCCTACTATCCATCAGATTAATATGGGGAAGAGTATGCATCTTTCCTACAAAAAAATCCCTAAAATGATATTTTTTCAAGTACTTACAAAGGACATCTTGTATCACCTGTTTTTAATCAATAGGAAGTTAATGTAGATTATAGTTCGGAAGCTCCAGCAAAGCTGGTACTACAACCACAGTCGATATTTGTGGAGCCATAGGGAGAGAAAAGATCAATGGGGGCCAAAATATCAGGAGAGAAAAGTTTTTCTTTTTTAATTTTAATTTCTGGGTCACCCGGGAAGGGAGAGGCAACATCAAGCCCACCCGGTTCCAGCTCCCAGGCTCAGTGTCTTGCCTGAGTCCTGGGTTACCGGCGCCAATCCATCTTGGAATGGAACCAACCTATACTGGGATTCAGACAGGGTATTCAAATTCATAAGATGTAATGTCTGAAATGTACATGGATGAACCAAAGGCGCAAAGGAAGCTGTTCACTTCATAGAGGACCTCCGCTATAGTGACGACTTCAATTTGTTGAGCCCAAATTTGTTGCCAAATATTTGTGGTAGAGTTATAGAACTGGTAGGTTAATGAGTAGTTGGTTTTGTATAATTCAATAAAAACTGGTTCGATTCTAGGTCATGGCGGATCCGGAATTTGTATCTAAGACGACAACATCGTAACTTCGGAAGGGACTTTAAGCCGATGATCCTGGCTACGTAGTAAGGTGCTACGAAAAAAGGAAGAGACGTAAAATAAAATCCAAAGTAAGATGGATAAGTATATAATAAAAACTTAAACTGTGATTGAGAATTCGTTGAAACCCATACACTAAGTGAGTCATCACGTTTTGATGTAAACAATTAAGTTATACAAACTGATATGAATATATAAACGTAACATTGACTGGGACGGTGGCGACGTCCTGTAATCCAGCTACTTGGAGGTCACGAATTGTGGATAGTTGTGAGAGATGGTCGGTGAGTTTGGTGTGGATTAACGTCCGCACTATTGAATACCACGTTAATCCGCAAAGACAATCCTCATAATTAGACCAATAGAGGCCGTGGTTCGGATTCCACGCTAAACTGTAGGTCCATTAGTTGCCATCGGCTGTTGGGCTATTAATTAACAGTCCTGTCTAAGGAGCATCAGCCTTAGTCAGTAACAAGACTACAAGATCGCGCCACAACCATCTTACATTCAAATCTCATTCATACTTGGCTTAAAATACCTACATTGTAGTATAATTGCCATTTCAATGATCTAATCTAATCTAATAACCTTCTCCGAAACTTATTGTCTCTCAATTCTGTTATCTGTATCACTTTGTTCTTAATACCTTGTAAAGACATGTGGAAGGCCTACACCTTGAAGCATAATAAATTAAATATATGTGGGGATACGCAGTTTACCACAGTTGTTTTATCTGTGAGTTTTCCTGTCCCACCATAAATCACCGCAGCTACACACAGATCGCGCCACTTGTCCTCGGCGCGGCCGAGTACTCGTTGTACCGTGTTGACAGATGGCGCCATTGTTTGAAGCTGCTGTTGACTCTCGCTCGTGGATGGATTCGACAAACAAAACCGGTTTGCGCTGCTGATTGAATTGGGCTCGCGTTAAAGAATTTAATAGAACAATCTAGTCTTCGAAAATGAACTCTTAGGCGAATAAAGTTTATAATAAGTTAATAATATACAAGAAATAAGTTTGCAGCGATCTATTTTTGTTACATTTATGTCATGTATTATGTGTTACAAAAAAAGTATTATTATACATCTTTGCATGAACAGTTTTAAATTCACATTAAACTTTACCAGCTTCCAAATAACCCAATAATAATATTTTAATCATCGCATCTAGTATACAAATCATAACACATGCTGCATTTGAATAAAACAATCGTCTTTATAATAAGAACGATTAAAATAAGGGACGTTTGCTCTGGGATATGCCTCTCTTCAAACACAAAGTTAAAAGTTAAGATTCATCCGGTCATTTTGGAAAATGTGTTTTATTCCAGATCATTTGACATTCAAACAAAATGAGAAAGGTTACCTATTTGTATCTTACATACTTGTACATCGAAATACTAAAATAATGTTATAACAAACAAATAGTATAGGTTTTAAAGTCCGTTATAATATCGATTACAAAGTCATAGAAAGAATGTTGAAGCTTTCAACTACCATAAAACTACTCGAAACTTAAAATTTTCCTTAAAATGCATTTTTGTACTTGTAACAAAGTATGCACAGTATGGCTGGCCATGGTAAAACTCCAAATGTAAAAGGGATTTGGGTACCTTGCTGCCATCTGCAATATTTTTCCTGTGACAGTGGCGCAAAAGGTTTGCAAATGAGGCCCGTAAACTAGTTAACTGTTATAAAATCTTTCGGATTGTTGACTGAGTAAGTGATTTAACCTTTATAATTTATGGTATGGTGATCGTAAAGATAACTTACCAGTGATCTGTGTTGTTAAAATGCTAAAATAAGTATTTTGAATATGTCAAAACCATCTGTGACACCTTTTTCATAATTTTTGAGCTATGGTTAACTGATATATCCGCTGAATGATCGAAACACTTGAAATTACAGTCAGAGAGATTGCTTAAAATGACTCAAAGTATAAGGGTTTCTGGTACAATATAACGTCACAGCGATTGTTTGATTTTAATACTGACCCTAAGGGAAGTCGGTAAAAAGGTGTACTGTAGACTATGAAGGGAGTCTTTAGTCTATATCATGAAGCCGTCAAATCCAGCACATGACATAAAATACACCATATTTCAACATGACCTAACTTAGACATACATACTCTTATCTTACTCGTATGTCTTGAGTTATTAATAAAGACAGTTTTAAGCTTGTCATGTCGCGTACTATATGTTCTCAACTAGACTATACTTACTTCTAGCCAGGACTTTTAATCCAGCTACTTGAAGGTCACGAATTGTGGATAGTCGTGAGCGATGGTCGGTCGTTGTAGCGTTCTCTTTTGTAGATTAACGTCCGCACTATTGAATACTACGTTAATACTTAATTATGAGGATGGTCTTTACATCCTCATAACTAGACCAGTTCCTAATTCAGAGGTAGTGGTTCGGATGCCACATTAAATTGTCAGTCCCTTAGATATGCCAATGAATGTTGGGCTATTAACAGTCCTATCTAAGGAACATGTTAGCCTTAGCCAGTAACAAGACTTTAAGATCGCGCCACAATCGTCCTACACTCGTTTCTCATGCATACATGGCTATGATTAGCGTAACCTATAATGTGATTATTAGTTCGAGAAATAAATTGACTGCATGATTGATTTTGAGATAAATTCATAAAAAAACTTAAAATTTAAGTTAAAGCTAAACGGTATTATAGATTTTACATCTTAATGACGATTTTGATCAAATACAATAAAGGTAGCAATAACGTAAATAAATGTCAAGCCTAAAAAATATCGTTCATAAATTATAGAAAATATCAGGATATTGCATTATTCCTTAGTATTCCACGAAGAAAAAGGTAAAGAGACTTTTAAAAATTTAAGATACAAATGTATGACAAATTTTATAAATAACCATTTTTTAATATTCAGAAAAATCTCTTGATTCATACGTATCGAAATCTCGAAAATATATTTTCACTGTATAAAATTATTAAAAGACTAAGCCCATAACAAAAATGTATTATATCTGAAGCCACATTATCATAGATAAAAATATATCTTGACTTGGACGGGCCAAATGTGACAAGGCAGTTCCATTAAGTCGTTTCAAGGGTTATTTCCTGTGAAAAATTTATGCAAATTTAAAATCAGTCCATCCATGTTTTTACTTCTCCACTTCCACAACAGTTGTCACAATAATATCGAAATAACACCTTAGACGCGCTTTTTTATTTGAAAACTTTAATTTTAATTATTATTATGTAATGAATCATTTTTATAAGCCCGAGGTGTTGTGATACAGATGCCTGTGATACAACCTAAAGAACTATACTTTTTCAATTAATCAATCAAAGTTAAATTAATACTGATAAATTCGTCATTAACTATATGTAAAAACGTTTCAGCATTAAATAATTAGTTTATTATTAAAATATGAACCATTATAGCAAATGTAACAGTCCGCTATATAACTACTCAAATACCAATATATGTGCTAATCTATGAGGAAGAATCTGTTTGACAATATACTAAATATTTAATAGTTCCTGTGGTCTAATCACATCGTGACGTCATGTCGTCTGGAAAATTATGTAACAAATGCAATATGCAATTTGAATTGGAATTAAACTGGCATTCATCCTATTTTTTCTATCCTAAATTTAGATATAATTTAAAGATTTAGATATAAAACTCCTTTAACTATGTAACGTAAATTTGCGTTTAAGTAGGGTGAACAAAATGTTTTTAAATTACTTATTCAAATGCCATACTGTTTCATGTTGTTCATGTTCATACTGTTTGCAGTCGGTTTTGAAAGGAGTACTGATTAAATCAGAATAGTAATTTAATTCTATTTGAATGTATAAGAGGTATGTATGTATAACATAAGAGATTGCTGTAAAGTAGTCTCTCGCCAATAACTCATTAGAAACTGTCCGACACACTTTGTCCCTGTAATGCACAAGTTGGAGGCGAAACACGTATAAAACCTATCCAAGTGTAAACTCATGTCGAGCTGGATTATTGGAGGACAAACTTCACCCAAACGACGACGTGTTCCAGGAACATCGCGGGTGCGAATTTATCATAAGAAAAACATATATTAGCTCTGGTAGAGGTAACAGTAAACGGGATTGACTTTAAATTTAATAAACATCTACATAAACAACCGAATCAATTCGATATCCAAAATGATTCTTCTCAACTAAAATTACTCATTGAAGTTCAAATACTTTACAATATTTTTACAATAATTTATGCTTGTATTTTAATCGTAATTTATTTTAATACACAGTAAAATTACTCATTGAACCTCATAAAGTACTTAACAGTGGTATTTAAAGTTTTTCTACGTGGATATTTAATATAAAATTGGGCGCTATGTTTTTATAATAATTACTTGTCAAGTAAAATAAATAATTTTACTTTTGTAATACTAAAATTAGAGACTTTCAGAGTGGTTTGTTATAAAATATAATTGTCGTTATGATAATAAATAAAATATAGTTTCAAAACAATTTTTACTAAATTTAAAACTCTACTCAAATATGTTTTCAAATTGAACGGCGGAATATAGTTTTGGCAGGTACTTAGGTTTCTGCGAGGGAAAGAGGAGGTTACAGGAGAAGCAGCAGCTGACAAGGAAACACGTTGAGAGCTTAGTCCCTCAAGTAGACGGACTTTGCGGGATAATACTCTATCCGTAACAAAGCTGAGACTTGTTCGTTTAAACGGAATAGCTCAACTTGCTCAATAATGTAGATGCTCCAGTATGCTTCCTCTCTGCTCCAAGTAGAAACACAATCTCTATGAACTAAAATTATTTTAAATTTAATATAGATACGTTTAATTAAATAAAAAAATCATTTCATCTTGGACCTGCGTGGTGAATTAAAGACATAAAGTACTAAAGTAAAATAGGTTAGCCAGAAGTTAGGTAACCAGGATTGTTTGACTAGAACAACTCACTTCTCACTTTGGTAACATATTGATAAGGACAATAGGATAATTGATAAATTGTTTTACTAATAAAATAGGAGATTGAAGGACAGAGAAATATAATAATATAATCATTTTATCTTATGGCCTATAGCTTAGTAGCTATATACTATATAGGTATATATATATGTACATATATGTACATAAATACTAAATTAGTTACTTTGTTTAAACAATAATATTTAGTACTTTTTCGTACTGTTTCTTGACACACAGTTAAAAAAAACTCATAATATCGTCTGGTAATATGGGTTTTAAAGCATATGAGGTAATTAAAACCCTTTTATGGACTATTTTTAGAAAAAAATTACGAATTCAGATTGAAACAATAGAAAATAAACACAACTAATAGTTCTTCATAATGTTCACTTTTTATTCATTAGAGTAAAATACAAGTAATGATCTATTGTGAAAGCCATAATTTATAAAGAGGATTGCAACAAAAAAAGTTTAATAGTTAATAATGTACCCATAAATAAATGATACTATAACTAATTTTAACCAATATTAGTTTCATACGATTCAGTTAAGATAAATGTTCACCTCACTGACTTACAGACAAAGGTGACTTAAATTTAACTTTAAATTTAAATTGGACTATGAATCTCGGTGTAGCAAAGATGAAAATTTAGACAAGGTTACTGATTTTCCGCTGTATAGAGGAAATAGAGGGTTTACATCTTATCTAAGAAAAGAGAAGTAGAGCGAGGCAGAACTGTTTTACCTCGGATGTACTCGAGATCATGGAGTCTCTTGTATCAGGTGGTACAAGAGAAACAAGATTGAACTTTGAGATAACAAACATCATTAGTTTTGCTGATAGAAGTGCTACGTCACATTTTTCTTTTATTTCTTAAAAGATTAGTTTATATCATTTTTATACTCTATTCATATAAGATAAGAAAACTTTAAAAATCCAAAATTAAAACGATTTTAAAATACACAACTAATTTAAGTAAGACGAGAGAATATTTAAAATCAAAAATAAAAGGTAAACTTTTTTACGGGTTGTATATAAATATATATTTTTAAGTGTTTTTGTTTTAATTAAAAGTGACAAGAAGGACACTATTACAATACAATGTAAGTTTCACTGCAAACTTCTAAATCCAAATCAGAAATTTCCATCGTGACAAGTTTACCCCTGAGATTAGCAGTTCCACAAACTGATGTCCTAAACAAACAACGCTACAAATTATAATAATGTATTACAATACTCCATTTGTCTCTTAAAATGTCTTCATGTACATATAAAATAAAATATTGTATTTTAGAAATGAAAAATACAATCACGAGTTTATTTTACTTATAAACTGAATAAAATGAAAGATAACACAGTAAAATCAGAACTTTAAACATGGCACGAAGGAATAACAAGTTATTCTTTAATAAACCCTTGGGATGAATAAACGATGTAGAATTTTCTTACAATATAGAGTACTTTCATAGGCTTTATATTTTTTCTTTATCCTAAGATACAACTACTGGGCAAAAATTTTGATTTTCCATCTTTTTTCAGTTAAGAAGCCAATGGTGGACGAATATCTGGCCACGGGGTTTCCTTTATGTGGCCAACGTCACTGTTGAGTCTTACAATGATGAACTGTTGAGGTTTATCATCTTACTGGTATTTGCAATTATTAAACTATAATTTTTACTTTCTCCCATTTATACAACAGTATGTGGAGAAAGCAATTTTTTCGTCAAAGTTTTGAAAATTTGAGTTGAGATTGGATTTATCCTTTATTTTTGAATCCAAAAAAGTGGTTTTCGACCTGGTGTCTGTCTTTTCGTGTTTTTATGCATGTGTAAATACATTAACATAATGTAAAATGTAACACTATGTTATACAAGTACACCAAAAATGAACAATACCCCACCACTACCTTCGTATTATTGTTGTTTTCTAGCATTTGAAATAACCATCCATTGTACATTTTTCAGATTTTGTTAAGTTGATATGCCTGTTAAATATTTAGCCTGTCTAAATTCTGTCTAAACTCAAGTTTCGTAATTAGTTCTTTAAGAGAGAAGCAATAACTAAGCTGAAGAAAGCCGGAATTCTTTCTTTACACGTAGATTATGTCCTTTCACGACCTTAAGTTTTTATTTCTGTACCCACTATAAATATAATAAATTTACAGTAGTTTCTTAAACTTTATTGCTATAATACCTTTCGTTTTATAATTATCGTGTTTTTTATTCTAAAAGTAGTTTTAGAAAACTTTCTCTTCCTTCCTTTCGGATTTCGTTGAGTTGTAAAACACACCTAGGAATTTAAAAATTTCAAAATGACATGAAACTTCATGAACATTTTTTTTATAAGTTAACTCAGTATGTATAAAGTCTCTAATAATGTATTTTTACTAACGCTAGGTTTTAATTATATGTTTTTTAGCTTTTATTATTTTTTTAAACTTAGTAGTTTTCCCAGAAAAATAATAAATACTGAATACCAAATCTAACCAAGAATCCTTGTTAATTGAAATACCTTAGGAACAAGTTGATCGAAGTTTCTATTAAACAGCTTTAGACGTTGTTGTGGCGCACGGTCCCAGGATCAGAAAGTTTTGATTCATGGCAAGCCTCCTTGACGGGCCAAGTTTGCTACGGTGTCCGACAAAAACAATCGCAAGAACCCTCTAGAGCGATATTGTGGTTACAAGCTGCAACGTGATCCTATGTCACTGGCTGTTACTGTTGAATATTTGAACTATTTTAAATAAAAATTTACGATTTATTTAATAGGTTTGCACAGGTTTACAAGCTTTGGTGATTTCATCAAAAAGTATTATAAATTTATCCATGTTTTAATACAAATAAATTTATATTGAGGCCTAATGGGTTTAGCAAAACTAAATCTAAAATTTTATTCTAACTTTTAATGGGAATTTCCCACAGAAGAAATTAAGTGAACGAATTTAAAACTAGCAGGACGTTTGTCGTAAAAATTCCAAATTGATCACAATTGTGTAGATACTATAGATTTAGAAGTTTAAAACCTAAATGACCTGTTTAAAAAATCATAGTAATTCGCAATACGTACTAATAATAACTTAATTTTAGCTGAGGTATTTATTGACATCTTTTAAACAATATACATTATAGAAAACATTTTTTGTGAAACTAATTGTGCCAAAAAGAACAAATAAAATTATTTTAGGATAGTTTCTGACCAAAAGTTTTATTTTTTGTTACTAACATATGAATTCCACGACTGTTACATTCTTATAATGCAGGCGTAAGTAAATTTAAATGTAAGAGAAAGATTTTTAATGTATTGGTAATGTTTCTTTGTTACATAAAGCCAACAGTAGTTAGATTTGCACATTGGGGAAAATATCAATATTGAAGTTAACGTTAAACGGAAAATATATAAGTGCAAAAAAAACAAATTTATATTGGATGAAGAAAGAAAAAACTAGTAATTGACAAACAAGAGAATAAGACAGCCCGCAAGACAAGAAAATAAATTGAAGCAACAAATTTGGACCTGAAACAAGAATCAGTAAGCAAACTTAATGGGAGGGGGAGTGAATGTCAAGTTTTGCGTCAGTGCCCTGGTCGACTGTAGGTTGCCGTGATAATGGTTTAGGCCTCCTCAAAGCCTAGGTCTATAAGAAATTCTTTACATATTTTTTTCTAAGATAAAACTGACGGCGAATTTTATATTGAATTAAGTTACGACACAGAATACTGGAAAAGTAAAAGGGACTCGTTTTTTAGGAAACTGGCTAGTTGGACTTTTAATTTTTTGCCGGCTGATGTTGTGTCATGACGTTATGGATCATTGTGAAGAGCAGTAAACCGATGAGTGACGACACTTGCCTCTTCTCTCCAGCTTACCCTTTCGAACTTGACAATGGGTGGATATTAAAAAAAATATTTTCCCAATAGGAGAAAAATGAACCTGGAAATAAAATGAGTGAGACTTACATCCAGAAGATCGATTTATTAAAGGCGTTAATTAGTATAAAATAATGATTTAATCTGATAACAAAAGGCTGATCAAAAACAAAATGACGATGATTTGAATTTTCCATTTTCAAATCAACGTCATTTTGTTTTGCATCAACATTTAGAGTTCCAATTCAAACACCTACAATTTAATATCAAATTTCACTCATACCGATAATTGAGAATATCCTCCAACTTTTTATAAGATTGACCCACAATAAATCACAGGAACTTTTTAAACAGTGGAAAAAGTTAATTAAAAAACATGGCGGTGGTTAAAGTTCATAGTTTTCCATTTTCAAACCACCGCCATTTTGTTTTGGATCAATCCGTTTTGCTTGGTACGGCATTGATTTTAGTTCAACAATACCCTAAATTTGATGTACATATCCGATACTTACCTATAAGATTTTCAACTTACACCCCATGGCCAACACCGAAGGTCACATTGGATCACCATGTACACAAATAAGTAGCTTTCTATTACCTGTAGTGATATGCAAAATTGTTTGTGATCTATTTTCCTTTTAAAGTCGTCCTACAATTTATATGTCACTTTGTATAAAGGATGGAAGTCCTTGCAAAACATCTTTTCACGTATATATATAAAAAGATTCTCAATCAAAATTTATTAAAATGTTAATCGCCTTGAAAATTACAGTTGTACCAGATAATAATTTTGCAGGTTTTTTGGAATAAAAATTACTTTAATGAATTCAGTCATATTTTAAATATGAATAAGTCCTCTTCTAGAATCCTTTCAATGCTATCTTTCACATTTTCCATCAATAATTGTTTAATTTAAGTTTATACATCGTATTTCATCTATTTCCAGAAATCTTAATAATAACTCGCGCAACTCAGGACCGTTTGTAATTTTTATGAGTTTACAGAGAGATAACTAAATTCCTGGAATGTAAAAAAAATGCTCTTTATTTTATTTCTTGCTTTGTTTACGAAGTTCCCCTTCACCTGCCACCTGGCGGCAGACTTAACAAGCTCTTGCTTTGTGAAGGGGGTGGAGGGGGAGACGAACACAAACACACTTCTCCTAATTAAGACATACACGGAACACAAGATTTGCAGCGTAGGAGGATTAGATTTATTCCTAAACTTTCATGGCTGTTTACAGCCCTCAGCCCTCGTTTAGGCTCATTTGGGCTAAATTAGCTTAATGGAAACATCTCATGTTTTCACAGTTATAAATACTTATATAAATAATAAAATAAACTTGCATTTCAATCAAACAAAGTGATACATACTGCAGAGTTATAACTATACGTTTTTAGTATGAAAGAATATAAGAAAAGTTTATTACAAAGAGTAAATTTCACCGATAAATATTTATTATAAAATTTTAAACAAAAATTGATACGGTCCTAAAACTATAAGTACACTTTCCGTCTTCTGTACTGTTTGAAAATTTATTACTCTATTGATTTATAAATTGCAAACTATGGCTGGGTGCATTACGAGAAAAAAACGACAAACAATTTTTACAAAACGGTAGTTTGTTTACTAACATAACTTTTCGTAATCTGAAGTGAAGACTTTTTTGGTAAAATATAAATAAATATATGCACTGGAAATGTAATACATCTCTTTCATTAAATACATCAGTGTGACGTATGCGATAAATCTTATATGCATTTCAGTTAAAGTCTTCAGTAATTGGATCATAATTTTAAAATTTGATCTGCCATAAGTCAGTTATTCCAATAGTTCTGCTCCGAACTTAACGAGTAAAATTAATTTTTATGAATTTCGTTAAATGATTAATTTTTTGATATCATACATTCACACTTAGTTTACATACCTTTTTATGTTTACTTCGGACGTACATTACACGTCAGATTCAATTTGAGATTTAATTTTAAAATACATGTTTTTTTAATGGTAGCACAACCTTTGTGTCGTGTACTACGTGGTTCCCATCCCACTAGTTTGAAGGTGGAATGTTGAATCACTAATATTCTACAGTGTTTTCCGAATGTTTGAAGTTAAGCTAGTTTAAATCAAATATTAAAAACCTTTTTTATCTACTAAACATATTTATGTAAATTTTTCAAGCTATTTACCTAACCATAACAAATATTTTAATATAGATAAATCTATACTAAAATTAGTCACTTGAAAAAGGTAGGAGTTTCATTACCTACAGAAACGTTGAGTAGTTTTAACCCAAAAAACCCATTAGAAAGAATTATGTACGGGAATATTCATATATTCTAAGCTAACGACATAATGAGTTCAGAAACATTTGGATTTTATTTCAGAGGGAACCTGGTACTTCGGTGTAAAATGAAACAAACCCGCCGGAATTGTACTTCCCAGTGATGGGATGGTGATGTATCAAGCAAAGGAAGGGTACATTTCAGAGTTGTACCACACAGAGCGATCCATCAACCGCTTTCATTTTTGATACCTCACTGCATCAATCACCTTTACTTTCTCGCGAAAGAAGATAAAGTGATAAAAAATAATTCATGATAAATAATGCATGAATATTTATGGAAATTTCTTAGTATTTTTGCTTTCAGTTTTTGTTAGACTTCCTCTAAAGTAATTTTTTTGCCATCCCAGCTTTGAATTTCTGAATTGTTGACCGACACCATGATCAGAAATTATTTTCAACAATTAATTTTATGGATTAAATATTTTGTTATTAAACTTTTTATTTTTCTCGATGTTTTCTATTCAGTAAAAGTCAGTTGATATCGTATATAAAGTGTTCTCTGTCAGATTAAGCCAGTATGAATCTAGCCATTGGCTGTATTTATGTCTTCTAACACACATGACACGATATCCATAAAATAAGAAAAAGATTACAATTGAATTAAAAAAAACCATTCACTGACCTGTCCTGGAATTACCAATAATTCCAAACAGAACGATATTAAGGTTGTTTAATATTTTGTTTTACATATAAAATAATATCAAAGTTTGTTTACTAATTTGCACTTATTGAATGTTTTATCCCAGCCTTTATACTTTAGTTTTGAATGGATAAATACGAAACCAACTTGGAAAAATATTTGTGATTAAGTCAATGCTTTTATCATTCATTCACCTTAAGTTACAGAACACTTTGGATTTGATTAATCAAACCACTCCAATTTTCAAAGTACCGGTTCAAACTGGCTATAATCGTATAATACATAACATACAATCAAAATATATATAACACTATACATTATGGACGCACAATACAAACTTTTAAATGGCAAATATTTACTAGTTCTTTGTATGAGCGAATCGAATGACTCGGTCTTTAGAAGCTATCTTTTATTAAGACAAATTATTGACCTGACATCAAAATAAATAAATAAAAAGAAAAAAGAAATTCTCTCCTCAATATTTGAAATTTTCTTTAAACTAGATATACAGTATTTGATTGAATTAGAAAACCTGTATCATAAGTACAACTTTTTTAACATTAAGATAATATTTTAATATGGCATATTTTTTCATTAGTTTGAAATAAATGATAGATGTAAACTGACTTATATTGATTTTCGACAGCAAGAGTACAAGAGTAAATATATTTTAATTAAATACCTACAATATTTTAGGAAAACACATTGTTGACACATGCCTTGACTATTTTAACCCATACTAAACATATTAATGAAAATTAAAAAAATGTCGTTTTACTGTTTTAATGGTGTCTATAATCCTTTCAAACTAGACTATATATTTGTAGTTACTATGGAAGGGAAAAGGTAGCAGAGTGCAGTTTGGGGTTCTTTGCCAGCTTTGTAGGAGTTTGTTTGGCAACACTTGACTTGAAACAGACCTGTCACTTGTTAGTTCTAATGAAATGTACAACTTCTAAGAGGTTCTCTTCAACTTTGTTATATCTGGTGCTGCAATAATGAACTATGTTGAAATAGTTTTGTAGAATATCTAGTTTAATTTAATTTGATCTATAAAATTAAAGGAAAAAACTAACGACATTTCTTCATAAGGATATAAAAACTTAATCTAGGGGTTTTATAATAGGAATGTACAGTGTGATTTGAGTTAGTTATCGCATAATGTTAGTATACGTTTTCTTTAAAAAGTATGATATCTAAAAATATTGGGTTTTTAGGATTTATAGAAAAAAATGGAAAGTGGGGTTAAAAGTTTGAAATTTCGATCATACTGTGTAGTGAATGAAATATTATCGTAGAAAATCATACACCTCTTGGTTTAAAAAATATAGGATGCAATATTTATCTATATATTCAGAAGTCAAATTTAATTTATTTAATTAATTTCAATTATTTTTGTACTCACTGATTTATTTTTGGTGGAAAATAATTCATTATTTCATTAAGTGTATCTGTATACTCTAAAGATAGAGTTTTGCTTACTCTATGAAATATTATAGAGTTTTTAACAATCTTCCTTATCTCCATACTTCATTGGTTTCTGTTGTCAAGTACTGAGACGTCCGGTTTGGTCATTGGATAGTCACCGCTAAGTGCAATACATAAGCGAACTATTGGTAAGAGCTTATATCTCAACAGATGTTAACTGGTCTGTTTACAGGGTGATTTGTTAACCAGATGAAAACTGCACATTATATTTTGATCGCACAATAAACACTTCATAATAAAACTTTACGGCAGTGTAATTATACTTTTTAGAGCTAAGGCATAACTTAATAAAATCAAGTTCTGTTCTTGAACGTTTATTTAGGATTGTAAATCCAAAAGCAATTACTTTGAGTTTATGTTTCTATCACTTTGGTTTGTATTTGCAATTCCAAGACAAGACAATAAGTAAACGTCCTAGGGTATTGTGGAGTATTATTGCTCTCGAAACTATTGAACTCCGATTGTAGTTGGTTATTTGAGTAAATGCCAATAACTTATTAAGTTTATGGTTACTACAACATCCTATCTGCCTACTGTATTGTAACAAAGTTCCTACGTTTCAAATTAGTATTTCCTACTTTATAAATTGATACAGCAATTGAATATATTCCTTTGAATGTAAAAAGTAAATATATTTCGACTTATGCATGAGCCTTCAGTAATAAAAACACACACTGGCTTGGTCAAACATTCTCGCTTGAAACCAGAGGTGGACGACTCTTGCCAGATTATGAGTTCATGGAATGGAATTTAAAAAACCAATATGGTAAAATAGAACTGAACAAAGCCTGAACCACTGAATAGCAAATTTGACTAACACCACCGAGTTCAGTTTATCCCTACAGTAGAAATGCTTAGGAGAGTTAAGGCTTTAAAAATAAAATAAATAATTACAGCACTAAAACTTCATTTGATAAAGCCTTGTTTAAAATTATCAAAAATAGTATGAATAATAAATTAACTTTCGATTACAATATACTTAAAGCATATGAGTTTTTAATAATAATAATGATGGTTCTTAATTATTTCTTAGACATAAGATGCTCTACCACCTGAAAGGATATTGATTAAACTCACTGACGAAAGCAAGTATACATAAGGTGAGCTTCGTAGATAAGCCTCTTGCAAGATCAAAACCCAGTCGGTGGAAAATTGAAAACGAATATGACAATGGGTGAACAGGATGCGTAGCGCTTTCTTGATATAAAATATAATATTCTATAGTAAATGAAAACATACACCTCTTCATTATTTTCCACAATATCACTTGTAATTTATCATTATCCAAGTTTCGTTCTTGTATGATCAAATTTGTTATTTATAACGCTTGTGTCATTACATAGTTATTCTTAGCTAATATAGAATAGTATATTTCACCACTAGAGGCAAGGTGACAGAGGATTTTCGCATAAGCTTAAGAAATCAGTGATACTCATCAGACTTGAACACAAAAACTACATTTCTTATTGTATGTTTTTGAAAACTATGGTCTCTCAAAAAAGGTATAAGTGAGGATCCATTTCTAAGGAATCATTAAAAATATATAATAATATAGCTCGTTTCTATAACACAGCATATAAACGATGGAATCCATTATAGTAATCAATTACCACATTCGTAATAATTGACAAATCATAAGCATATACGTGGGAAATTAAATTTTTAACACGTTACTTAAACGAACTATCATAGAAATTTTTAAAAAATGTGTAAAAAATTGTGAAATTTGCCTCCGTCCCAGTGTTTATTTGTAAAGGGCTTATCACTTATCAAGCAGGCCATTTCATTATAAAGCTAGGCGTTAGAAATCACAGTGCCTTAAGAAGTAAACTTGTTGCGTGCGTATAAAGCAGACGACAGCAAAATACTTTATCGTATTGTATCTGGAATGATAAAATAGAAGTGTAATCAAATTAGATAATTAGTAGATTACAACATGACCTCACTTCCCCACCCCGCAAGCCTAAGAACGTGTCTCGTCTTGGAAGATCTTCAGCATTTGAATATTAATACGAACAGCGTTAACATCAATAACGAGGTATGAAAAAACGTGGTTATGAAAATATAAAAGGAAATTTGTTTTAATTTGTTCAGGATTCTTTTTCCTAGTTTAACTATTTTCAAAAGATCGGCTTACTCATCTATGGGGGAGCGCCTATGGGGAACACAATAATGTACAAGGTGTTGAACCTTGGGTCTCAGCCTCTCAACTTAATAAATCAATTTTCGAAACATAAGTGGTTCAAATAATCTTAAAGTTTGTTGAAAATTTAATTTTAAACTATAACGACATATAAATCGAATATAATACAGGTAAGGCAACACTGTTAGGCAACCAGACCAATACTGAATTTTTCACCAATTCTGAATTATTTTGTATTTTTGGTTTGCTAGTTCTTCTAATCTAGGGCACTATTGTGCATGCTCAACACTGAACTGAACGAAACGTCCCACACACAAACTGCAGTCTTTGTTGACTAGTAACGTTCAAAGAAAAGCTAATGCTAATTTCTTTAAAGAAATGTCCGTTGTAAAATACAAAGTTAACAAGGATGGTTTGAAAATAAGTCACTCGTAACATTTACGTGTATATTGAAAGTATATTTTTAGACTGAAATATGTAAGGTTAGTCCTAACATATTAAATTTATAATATATTAACACACATTGAGACAGAAAACCTATCTGATGTAATTTAATATTTAGCTCATCGCTCTTAATGGAAATGTCACAAGTCAAGCTCGGGGGAAAATAAATGTCCAGCAGTCCTCCCCGGGGCCTGACGTCTCTTTTATGTCAAGCCATAGCAATATGTGAGATAACAATCTAATTACAGTTGTATTCCTGGACATGTCTTTGACTTTTTGAAAAAAATCTCGCATATTTGTGATTAATCAGTTCCTGTGTGCAAAACTAGGGTGGTATCATAATTATTAATTCCTTAGACTAATTAATATTGCTGATTTTACCATGGGCAGTAAATTTAACTTTAACTCTGGAACCGTTAGTCCTAGACAAATTCATTCAAAATACTAATTTTTGGTTATGGTCAAATTATACTTTACCTTTATTGTTTTATAGTCCCTAAGGCAAATAAATGAGAAAGGTTAAAAATCTAAGAGATTAGTGTTTGTTAGTATCATTTTTTATTTGTAGTTGTTAGATATTATTAGTTAGTATTATTGTTAGTTGTTATTAGCTAACAATTATTGTTAGTAAGTATTATTAGTCGTTCTTAGTTAGTGAGTTAGTTTGTAATTTATTGTTAAGAAATGTGTAAAATGCTTAAAAAATATTATTCATGTCGAACCAAAGTGTAGTCGAGTAAAATAAAAAAGAAACACCATGCCAATTATATTTACTGGAATAATGTACACCGCGGGATACAATTTCGGTTTGCAATATTTTCCTCAAAAACGTACGTGTAATATAATCCTAACACTAAAAACAGTTGTTACTAATACTTGACCAGGCGAAAGTGCTTCTGGAGTATATACCATAAGGTTCAGCATATCAAAAAATAGCTGTAATTTAACTCTTAATTGACCCATATCAGAAAGAATTCTTTGTCTGAGGAACTGCTAAGTCTTAGGATGAATGAACATATATAGAGACCTAAACTATTTGTACCAAGTTTAGTATGCTAAAGAGTTGAACTTGATGAATTATGATTTTTAAACACTAAAAGTTTTTTTTTAAATTACGCTTATTTTGTGTTTACATATAAAACCGCACTGTAAATAATATCAGCAGAGGACGAATAGCGTAATCAAAGACGTCAACTTTTCTCTCATTGATTTTGCATATGACCAATAAAACCAGTATAAAATAATCTGGATAGGTAAAGAAAAATTTTAAAATAAGAGAAACGCGTTGACATAAGGATTTTTAATATATCTGAGGAATTAATGACATAGGCCTATATTTTAAATTTAATCTAGTAAAACTTTAAAGATTAAAATTATTTTACTGAAATAAATTTTTTTCTGTAACATTTCTTCCACAACGAGAGATGAAAGAGGGAAATTTACCGGATGATAAGCATATGTAGGTGAAGTAGTTTTGGTGGAGAGAAGAGTAGGTGTGGGCGATAAGGAAGTACTTTGCCGGGCGATTAGGATATCAGAGGGATATAACAGGTCCAACATCCCAGTAACGGGCCACACCTGCTGGATAACTGCTGCAGTCTCACCCTAGCACACAAGCACCACGCTGCCCTGCAATGGCGACTCGTACACCTAATACAGTCTTAATGTTTACGAAAACAGTGGTTATGTGGCTACCGATGAGGAACTCTGTTACAAATTTCGTGACTTTTACTCCTTAGGTGGTTAAAAAATACGATTTTTATTTGTTTAAAAACAACGCAAAGTTATAGACTCCGTTTTAGTGACATGGTATTTAAAGATAAAGTAATTTTATTTTCGAAGGACATGTATTTTGGTGAAGTAAATATATATATTTGTATATATATATATATAGTATATTTGACACTCAAAGTTAAAAAAACAAAATGACACACGGTTACAAAAACGGTACCAGAAACCTTCCCTATCAGTGTAAATTACTCTAAAAAGGTTATACTGTCGTGTGTATGATTTATAATGTAATACACTAACACATTTCATTTTCATTTAAATAACTTACTAAAATTTGTCGTTTCATAAAGACCCCTAAACTTCTTTCTTGCACCTTCTTTTTCAACTGATTAAAATATTTTTTCGTTTTTTTGTGGATTGGTACCCAACAAGTCCTCCCCACAGAGGTGATAGCAACACATTTTAAATAGTTTAATCGGGTAATTCAACCAAAAGGCTTATACGAAGTTAGATTAACACATATCAGGTAGAGAATTAAGGGAGAAACTGATTTTTAAAATAGAAAAATTAATAAAATGTGTACATAATTACACTCTTTGAAAACGAATGTTAATGAAAATGGATGTGAAATAGTTTACTTAGGTACCCAGCGCCGAATTAGCAATAAAAACAATTTATTATAGAAATAAATATGAGTACCTTATTCAGAGAAAAACATCACAGGTAAACAATAATTAATTAATAAAGTTCAAACGAACGAGAGGAGAGCAATTCAATAAGGGAATTATATTGCATAGACACACAATATTTATAAGTGATCATCGTAGCAATGGCGACCACAATGTTGGAGCTCAACAATATTGAGAAACGAGTTTTTCGTTCGTAATTGCCAATTAAATAACCCTTTTATCGATATCCTTTTATGCTTTGTTAGTGATATTGATTTGTTCAGTCAACATGTGATGTTCAACCTTTGTGGTTTAAACAATCAGAAAATCGCCCATCGTGAAGTAATATAGTTAAACAAAACATTTATGGGAAAAGGAAATGAATGTTTGATAAATCTGTTGTAAACTAATTAATATTTCATCATTTAACTGTGGTTTTTTATTTAGTTAGTTGACTAGCAGTAAGCCCGTCCTTTGTACGGGTTGTAGGGTTCAGTTTAATGAAGAAAGATAATCATACCTAATGTAAACCTGAAATCCTAAACGAATCAATACAAAGAAAATAAATCGATACCCAGATTTATTATTTAGCATTACTATACAATTAAATAGATTAGAACATTTATACAATTATTATAATTAGTTATACGTTAAAATAATTTTTTAATATAGTATGATTTCGAAATGGGTTTAAAATCAATGACCAATATAAACTAACTAATATTGACTTGACAGCTGATTGTTTTTATTTCTATTAAATCTTCAAACTACAAAGACAGCTGATTATTATCAGTAGGTTATTCATTGAAAACTGAATCATAATAAAAAAAATTCAGAAAACTGAATCGCGAGTAATATCGCGTAAAAGTGGGTTTTTGAATGCTCGTTATTTACTTATCAAGAGGCGGTAGGCGATTTCAAGCATTTATAAACCTTCTCTGGAATGTAGAGAATACATTAAATAAGTTTTATTGTAATCAGTTCTCCCATTCTTTCGGAGAAGACGGCGTAAAATGCCTCCTGGAGCGTCACAGACAAATAGACAAAAATTGAGATAAGACCGGTTTCGGCTTCTCTAACGCACGAAAAGTAAGAATAACTAAAAAATGAATAATTCTGAGCAATGTACAGGCAAAACTCTAATTTTATTTATATAGATTACTAAAATAACGAGCTATCCAGGTAGGTATTTTAAGCCAATATTAATGATAATGACTGTAAGGTGATTATAGCGCGATCTTGTAGTCTTGTTACTGACTAAGGCTATGTTCCATAGACAGAGCTGTTAATTAATAGCCTAACAGTCAATGACATTTCTACGGCATCTACAGTTTAACGTGGAGTTAAAACCACTGCCACTTAATTACTTATGAGGATGATATTTGTGGATGGACTTAGTATTCTAGTGCGGACGTTAATTCAAACTAGATAATACCCCATTCACTCACCATCGCTCACAACTATCAACAATTAGTGACCTCCAAATAGCTGGATTACAGGACATGCCACTGTCGCAATATGTGATGAAATACTGAAAAATGAAATACATGTCTATTCATTAACGTAACCAAAGGTAGCCCGGGCAGGAGACTCATTAACTCTACTGTTACAGGGTACAGGCTAGACTACAGATCTTAAGCACAGAGATAAGAGAGCTAACATAGCACTAGGTGAATGGTAATGGTAAGCTGTTTGTATGTACTTCCCTGTCGGAAATATGTTATATCATGGATATGTCTGAAAGAAATGCTTTCAGTTCATCTAAACAGTTCATATAACCAAACTGTGATGTCACTAAATAAATGACGTCACTATTACAAATTTTTGACTCGCAAATTTCCAACCCCCCTCCAGAGCTCCATAAGACATATCCATGCTAAAACAGATTTGTTAACCGCAGAATCTGAACCAGGAACTTAATTACTTTTTATAAATCAACCACAAGTGATAGTATTTATTATTTCACTTACATTATATAATATTTTAACAACAAACTGTAATCTGCGAAATATCTACTATCCCAGTCCTAATTCAAATAATACAAATTCCATCGATCACAATGTTATAAAATATTACATTTAGTGTAATTGTTAGATTTTGGTACATGTCTGCGTTTATACTATTTTTCACAAACCAATTGTTTGCCATTATTAACCTCTCAAGAGAGTATTAGCTTTCAACTAGGCTTACGCCAAGTAAAAATATAGTTTCAAAAAATCAAAAACCTTATTCCAAAAGTAAAAAGTGTAACGAATCAGTTGATAACTTAAAATTACATTCAGTTCAGATATGATAAAGTACGGTCAGTTTTATTTTATATATATATTTTATTACTAGAGACAATCTATTTTACGGCTTTTTTTGCACATGCCACAAAATTATCAAACCGTTATTTAAAAAGATTTAATTAATGATTATGTTTTAAATTTAAGTTGAACTGTACGTCAGCTGAATTAATTATATTTTCTGATAAGTGTGAATATAGTTTACACTAACGGTTTTCTCAAATAACCTTCAATAATTGAGGACTTAATTAATTCTTACCTGATCTGTGTCGTGGCCTTGCCAACTGTCACTGCTCTGTAACAAAATATACCAATAAGCTATAATATTTCCCAATTGGCTTATTATGAAATTATAACTAGTATGTAAAAGAAGAGTTCATAGTTAAGGGTCATTTTAAGACATATTCATGTAACTTACCAACCTTTTACAGTAAATTGACAATCGATAAGCAATGCTTGATATATCTTGAAGAACGATAGTTGTTACGTGGTAAAATATATTTACCTTTTATACAGTCGTGTTGCTAATTTCTAAACAATTTATAAAAAATGAGAGTTGCTCAGTTGTGATTGTTGATAAAACTTGTTCAGGTCGTGGAGAACAAACGAGTGAATACTCGTATGTGATATCGGGAAGAGCGTAATAGGCCGACATCAGTAGTGACATCTGGCGGCATGTCTCTGTAAGCTCATGAGAGCCCAGCTGAGCTGCAGGTGTGTTTTGATCGCAAAATTGGTTCCATTTACGCTCACCTGGGGCGCTGGTTAGTAACTTAACGATTTATAGGAATCAAAGAGGAAGATTGAAATTGAATTGAGGAATAGGAATTGAATTTCGTACATAGTCCTCAACTATTAACTGTTATTTCTTTAGGTTTTCAAACTCTTCGAAAAAAAATTAACAGTCTCCCTCACCCCTGCAAAAACACGAAAAACATGCCTCGGTATTCCCTTTCTTAGGATGAAATGAGTAAATATATAATGTTAAACCCCTTTTTATCTTACAGATTGTAAGAATTTTTAGGTTTTTTTATGGTAAGACGTTATCTAGTTGGTTTTAAGGGCCCTCGTGCCTGATATATCCGACAAAATCAATAGTTTAAAGTACGAATAAATCTTAAAAGTAACGAAAATATAGTTACTTTTAAACATCGCTGAAACCATTGTTCTGACTTTTTAAATTTTATGAGGTATAAGGGCTCTAATATAACTAATTATTCAGCTACATTTTTACCAAGTTTCAAGCATTTCTGATGAAAAACTGTGTCCAAAATGGGAGACATAATTAACGTGTTTCGTCTCAAAAGCCGACCGGCTGACGGGAGGTTACTGTCCTACTAGTCTTATACAAAATTTGGCTCAGCCGCTAAATGTAGCGTTTTAATGAAATCATCCTGACTGAATGTTTTCAGAAAAGCACAATATTGACCCCGCACCGACCCCCGTCCAATCTTCTCCCGCCGTTCGGCCTATCTCTCCAAATCGCTACTAACCCAAAGGTGAAGAAGATTAAGGGAAGTCCACTAGCTAATAGTGATAACAGAAGAGAATGTTGATTGTTGGATATTCGGCGGATTCCTAATAATACTCAAGTTATTAACTACTGCCTCTGGTTAGTGCGTTAATACAGACTACTGTATGTGGTTCCTAAAACATCAATGAGTTTTTTGACATTATTGGTAAGAGTGTAGATTGTAAAAATCTGTTAACAAATAATTTTAAGAAGTATTGTATCGTTTTGATTTACAAAAAGGTCATATTAAAAAAAACAACATGTTGCTAGAACTATTTATTCACGAAACGGATGGTACGAGACGTAAAAGTAAAAAATTTACAATTTTTAAACTATTAAAACCTTAACTCTAATCCAAAGTGTTCAGATCCAGACATTGCTGATAGTTTTTATCGTATTTATCACTAACGTATTTATCACCAAGTATTGCGTCAACCCACCCCTATATTTGTTCGATCCGTCCTTGTATACCTCTATGGTGAATGTGGGTCGGTAAAGTATAGAGTGTGTCGTCTCCATGAAGAAATATGAAATAAACTACGATAAACCTCCTTATATACTATATTTTGACCTTATTTATACTTCCAATAGCTGGAAAAACACATGACGTGTTTCCCAAAGTGGGAAGAAGGTTAGCAAAAAGAAAAAGGATTGGATTCACAACGAGATCGGTTTTAAATGTTCTTTGCATGAACCGTGAGCGACGCAAGAGTCGTATGTTTTGTAGAATTGCCGCCCCCGGCTATCATGGTATCTACGTTATCGGGTATTTGTGATCTAGATGAAAATTGGTTCTTTGCAAACGTTCAACAATTGTTGGGTTTCTTTAAACACGAATTAGCATATTCGATTAATCTTAACATTCATCCAATTGAAGTGAATAATATATGTTTAGCCATTGAAAACTTGACCTAATAAAAATATAGATCGGTTTAAGTGTTACGTTGAATTAAGTGTGATTACACTGTAATCTCCCTATTCTGGCTTAAAACAAAGGTACAGAAAAGCTTAGACTTTTCTCATAAAAGTATACCTATAAGGTTTATTAGCTTTAAAAGACAAAATGCACACATGTGTCCCAGTAAAATACCATTATTGAATTATTCATAGATGTTTTATTGATTTTTTACATTCTCGAAACACAATTATTTACAGCTTCTACGAGAATGTTTTAACATAAAATTTAACCTAAAACTCGTACCTTTACCATTTTATTTATTTAGTTTCACACAACTATATAATAGCTTTGTGTATGAAAATATTATAAAAAAATATCAATAAACATTCAGAACAATTTCGAAATATATCTCGTTTTTTTAAAGCGGTCGTAACCCCAAATGAGGGATTTGAACACATGACGTCTTGAACCGAAGCCAACGACGCTAACCACTAGGCTAGCAAGACACCTATCATCGTGAATTGAGAGCAGTGTATGGCCTAAACAACATGAACGGAGGAGTAGTCCGTCAATAGGTTCTTTTTTGAATCGGACATCGAACGTGGGAGATGAAAACCGGAATGGAGTTTGTGTTTGTCCATGACAATACCTGCCTTTACACAGTTCAAACAACAACTGAACTTTTGAAAAATTCAAATGGTACGTTTTTGACCACCCCGCCCCTACAGCCCAGGCTTGCCTGCCAGTGATTTCCATTATTTTCCCTTCCATGATGCGGTGAGTACGCAGGGTACTCAACGAATTTCCAAATCAATAATAACAGGTGTGATCAATGCCCGTAATAAATCAGATTGTTTGTAAACAGTATGCAGGTTTGCTGCTGTGGGGAGCTCTGATCTCACAGACACCAGTCCGGCGTTCCCACACAAATCAGGCTCAACAGTCCGCGCTAGGGGAAGCTGTAAACGTCTACAGCCGAGCACACGTCTTCGTTACTCTGTGTACAAGTGTCACTTTCAAGATTTATATCCGGAGGTAAGCTCGCATCATTGCTGGTAACAATTTATCCTTATGTAACCCAACTCATCTGCCTAATATGAAACTGTTACAAACTTTAATTTTCAGATTGTTATACATTGAATCTTCTACTCACTGATTTAGCACGAAGATTCACGAAATACAAGTGAAATAAAATGTTAGTCTCTCTACTGGGTTATATTTCCATGCGAATGGTCAAGAGATCGAATTCCGGGATGTATATCGATGGGAACAGCTTTCCTAAAAATACCTTGGTGTAGAATCATTAACACACAACCTTAATTAAGTACAAAAGCAGCAGACCGCGAAGATTGTATAGCACAAAGAAAAGTGTGGTTTTTTCAATGGTATCTAATTATTAGTATAAGCCACTAACTAAAACTAACTATGCCTTACTTGATAACTGTTATTTTTTAGTTTATTTATGTAATTTAACCTTAAAATGTTATTTTAGACACGATATTAATTGATTTTCTATATCAATAGTAAAATATTAGAATAAAAATTAT
Organism: Nephotettix cincticeps; assembly: GCA_023375725.1. NCBI lineage: Eukaryota > Metazoa > Arthropoda > Insecta > Hemiptera > Cicadellidae > Nephotettix > Nephotettix cincticeps. The sequence goes on from CM041790.1 coordinate 74,075,300, forward strand.
AACATTATAACGTTTTCAGGCCAGTAATAAACATAAAATTAGTAAGAATTCGCCTCTGAAATGAACTGTCACTACTATTCCAGTCAATTTTCCTGATCATTTAATTTTGTTACATGTTACTAGCGTACGACGCTTTAAACTGGTAATATAATCTATATTATATAAATTCATTAGATTCTTTGAACTTGCACATTTTGAATCTTTAAACTCAGTTAAATACATAATATTACGAAAATTATAAAAGAAAACAAAGGTTAAAATAAAACTTTTATTCCCATTAGTGGCTTTGAGACTTGACAACGTATTTAACAAATTGAAAGGAGGAATATTTTCACTTGATAGCTTTCAGGCGGATAAATGAAACACCGTGAGAATAAAAAACGAGACGGACTCGAAGGCAATGAACCTTACCCATCTCTTTGAGTATATCAGTAAATTGGAAATCTTCACTGAAACCCCAGAAGCGTTCGAGAGAATATTGCGTGAAACACTATTGCAGCCTGATGCAATCTTATTTAAATAATTCTATGCATGTGAATTTTCATTACAGTAAAATAGCAAATTGTACTTATTACACTTATTATAATATGTACATATTTCCATTAGAATATAATGTTATAACGTAACTTATTCATAACAAATCCTTTGTAAGAACTTCTTATAGGTCAAAAGCTATGTGGCTCATATTAAATATAATATGTTTATTTTTTATCCATTTATCATAGTCAATGATATTATTCTCTCTAAATAATAAATTTTAAGGAAGTATTGTATTTTGAAAAAAATATTACGACTTCTTATAGACCTTTTATTCGGATTATAATATATACCAACTAAAAAACTAATTCACTTAATTTCAACGTAAAGTGAAATATGTATTAAGAGCTTTTCATCTATTCAAAAAGAATATTTTTTCATGTCTCAATTGACTACTATCGTAAATAAAACAGCCTAAATTTACTTCGCACATTGGAAGCAGTTGTATACGCTTCATAAAATCATATTATTGGAGTTTTTTATCGATTTTACATTTAACTGTTGAACAATTCCACTATATTTTATCTGAACAAACATCTTTGATTGCCAATCCGCATTAAAAATGTTTTCAAGTTGTTCATATTTATCTTCAAAAGGAAGCATTCTTCTTCCCATCTAATTAAACTATTATCTTAAATGAAACGTATAATTGCGTATGCTTCTTAAAGTTTTGAAATTTTATTTTGAAAAGGTAATGATATTTTATCTTGGTACAATATTTATTGTTACTAAACATATAATTTTTAGTATTAAAAACATTTATGTTTTCTAAGAACTGTTTAAAAACCTAAATTAAAGTTTATAAACATAATTTCGTGTGTCCCTTAGTGTTTGAATAACCTAAACACATACCACTCGGAGGGGGTTTGTAATAAGGTCCTAATTAAACATTTTACGATTTTCAATCTTCAGAAAAGAAACTTTGAGGAAATAGAAAATATAAATTTTCAGTTGAGGAACGAATAAATTGCGTTTGAGGAAAGGTGACAAACCTCACACTTGATGTGAATAACGAGGCGCCGGAAGATCAACAACGGAGGTACGAATGAATCGCTGGAAGGTGCAATATACTTCGATGTAAAATATTTGACTCCAACACCGACACCGCCGTTAGTGAGACTCACGTTTGGTTTCCTTCCTATTGTTGTGATAAAGCAAAACGTTGTGTTCCAGCAAAGCTTCATGAATTTTATACTTTAGGAGAAAGTATAGCTATCTTAAAAATATTCAATATTGTGATTTTAGTCCGTTTTAAGGATCCTAAACCCTAAAGAAATATTCTGAAAGTTATATCTATCTGTGTTATATTGTGCACATTGATTTATTTTGATGAGGACTTAACGTCATTACGTATATTACCACTGTTCCCAGTTCCCTGAAACTTTTGAGATTTAAATATAAATTATCTTTTAAATGTAAAAACGTATTTGTTTCCGGTAAACCAATAAAACTATAAATAGCTTGACTGTTATAAACAATATTCAAATTGATTCATCCATCTATAAGAAAAGTTACGGATAGCAGTTAAATTTTATGTTTGGGGTAAAACAGTAGGTTGTCCCAAAATACCCGATGTTTTTCAAGTGGAGAACTTTGGAAATCCTCTTATATTACTCCCTTATTTCCAAATCGATTCTCACGAAACTTTAAATGAAGCGTTTGGTCACATTAAACTTATTTGATTATTGATTGTAATCAAACAATCAAACCTAATTAAAAAATATGTCATTAGAACCTTCGTCAATTACATTACAATAAAGGTTGAACGAATTTGTAAGTTCACTGATGACATAGTTTATTTGTTTATAAAATGGGAAAGTGTGATTTAATTTTTAAAAACATAATGCATAGTGTGTAAATGTAAAACAGCGATGGTTATACTGTAGTAAGATTCAAAAAGTAGTTTTACAGTGATGCAACCTCTAAAAATTTCAGTTACAGTTGGCACAACTGTTAAAGGGAATGAAACTAATAATTATTTCCCTTCCGTCATAACATAGGAAAACGCGTACTTTATGTGACAAAAATATATATTAGTAATAAATTACTGTGTTTCTACAACTATTCTTTTTTTAAATTTAAATAAAATCTAAAGGATATATAGATTTAATATACCAGTAACTTTTCAAAATCACACTATTATTTTTTAGTTCATACATTTAAATGTTCATTGTGAATAATTGAGAGGATAAAAAATGTATCCAATAAAAATGTTCAAAATTATCAATGTAAAAATTTAAAATACTTGTATCATTAACGTACTAAAAACTAATAAAAACGATTTAAGATTTTTTAAGATTTAGGTAAAGGAGTATCTCGAAGGATAAAATCCACTGAAATGTTCACTGTAAGGTTTTCATTGCATAAATTAGACTATATGAAAAGACAAACAAGAGGAGCTGAACCCATTCCATCGACTCTTCGCCCGATATTGTTCATGTTCCCAGATATTGAAAATTGTATGAAATTTCTCCCCGATAAATCCAAGTAGTTTTATTTAGCTTTATGCATCAAAATATTGTCATATTTTGAAATAGTGATAATGATGATAACTCTAAGCAATATGATAATAACTAAATAGCTCATTTACATGCAAAAACTAACTATTAATTATAATTTATTCGATGGTTTGAAAAAAATGTAAATCTGTTTTTTAACATCAGTCAGTTTTAATAGAACAATCTAACAACAGTAAATTTATTTACGACATTGCCTTGAAAAGGCAAAACAGTTATCTTTTAATACATTTTAGTATGTAGTATATCTTAGATTATAAATATATATATCTAAACTTATGTCAGCCTTATTATATAATAATAATAATTTAAAAACCAATTGTAATTTGTTTTACGGTTATGACATTTTTAAGGTTTTAAGGATTTTTAGGCTGTTGGTTTTTACTTGTGTACAATAGACTAGTTCTTAATCACATTATAGTGGTTTTTATTGTAGCAGTTAAAGAAAGTACGCAATTTATTAACACAAAGGGTAAGTTAAAAGCAAGTGAAGAACCTTTGACCCAAACATAAGTCCGGGTCTTCTCCGGTGGCGTTTGTCAGGATTAAGGTTGGTTCTATTTCATAGTTCCCTCTTATCTCTCAGTTGACCCAACTTTATTTGAACATATTTATACCTCCTATGAAGTGCTAACATGCGATTTGTAAAGCTAAGTAACGTTTTATTTGACACATTTAGAATATTTAAAACTAGCAGTTTAAATTGCAATACTGCTTCACAACAATGGTTGATAAAATAGTAGTCCATAAGGTTTGCGCAATAAACCCACTATATCGAAATATTCTGACCTCCGACACCTCTTTCACACTAAATATCATTAATGAAGAAAACTAATAAAAATGTAACTGTTGACCTATTTCAAAAATAATACATTTCAAAACAGTTCTTAAAGAATAAATTAACCACATCACCTTACAAGTTTTCATCGACATTAAAATGTGTAAAAAATGTGTTAGTAGATTTTTGGTTCTAATTTTCAAAGTTTTTTTTTTAGTTATCAAAACGGTGGAATCAATGAAAACAAGTATAGTATATTGGGAATAACCTTTCATCGCAACAAATGATGTGTATTATAAAATATATAAAAATGTGCAATACTTAAACATCATGTGTATTTTAATAATCTAATCGTAGTAAACGAGGTTTAATATAAACTTCTCAAAAGGGGAATGTATAATAATCATTTATGTAAGAGTTGTAAATAAAGCTCAATAAATTGTTGAGATCAAACATCCGCAGCGCAGATATTGTAATGATTAGAACGTGCAAACACGAAACTCGGCAATATAATGATACAAAAGCAATGGTAACTGTTAACTCGTAAACTATTTTTTCTACTTAAAAACTTTACATTGACACTAATATTAATTCATATCTTAAACTACAGTATGATATTTGAACCCATATTATCAGTACTTTTATTAAAAAAGTATTTATGAACAACCTTATACCCCTTCGTGACTAAATTACTCAACACTGAAGCACGATTTCATGGTTGATAATAACAGAAAAAGTATACAGCCTTAAACTTCATGGTTCAAGAACGTAAAAAAGTAAAAATGCAATTAAAATAAGTAAAAGACCATATTTAAAAATATATTTGATTTGTTATAAATAAAATAAACTCAAAATCAACTTACTTAATTATTCCTTATTATAGTACATAGTAACTATATATCATTTTATGGCTCCTACTAACTTACTACTAACTAATATGAACAAAGACAGTAATATATTACGTAGCTTACAGATAATTTATGGAAAATCAGAAAAAATTTTTGAAAAGATATTAATCCTGAATTGAAGAGTATATTTATTATTTATAAATGCTCATGTACTTCTTAACTGAAAACAATACTAAAATAGTAATGTGAATAGACGTGTTTGGATAGTAATTAAAAGATTTGTTGATTCAGAAATATTTGAAACATTTGTTGTTTCAGATTGAGATCAGAAATATTTTAATCATTAGCTAAATTATGTAACTTTATAATGAACGTTTTATTTTTTTAAGTGAAAGTGCATGGTAGTAAAATACAGTAGTTATATATGCTAATAATTACATTTAAGGCAATACTGAAATTAGCTTTAAGTGAAATAATTATTGTTTACGGAAACACCATTAATCAGCGCACCTGTTGCGAGAAAAATCACCATATCTCACTTTTACGACAATGTAGCATGATTATTAATTTTCGGTGCCATAGTAAACACATTTAAATTAATCTATTTTCACTGAAACTGCAATTATTGTATACATACATTGAAATCACACGCGCTGACTTGTAGAAAATTACTATTTTTATACATTTACTTTTTTTCAATTTTATTGGTCAGAAGATTTACTGTAGCCATTTTCAAGTCTTATAAACATTTCCGGTACAATAAAAGGGTGGTACATTACTGGAAGGGTCTGCTAAGGGTGATTTAGTTGAGCCCTTATGAGGTGGTTCTACACCACACCGTTTACACAGTGACCCCCCACACCCCCTGCAACTCCTCGCGATTTCCGGTTTATTATGGAAGTGGTATTTCCTCAAAGCGTTACAGAATCTTCTAGTACAGTATGTCAAATCTGATAATTTACTGCGAAGATGTTTAAGCTTATAACTTGTTTTTCTAAAACCCTAAGTTTAAATACAATATTAATTATTCTTAAGAAAAATTAAACTTCTATCCAGTTAATCAATTAATCCGGATGTATGATTGAAACTAATCATATATCAATTAATATATTATTATGATTAAAAGCTTATGCTAGTGAATGTATCCTTATTCATGAGATGTCATACATTGGTATTGTGTCACTCCTACCTATTCTTGATTATTGTTAAAAATCATACCCTATTAAACCTAATACAGTACCCAAGAGGAGGTAGAGCAATTCCCTTCCAGAGAATATAAGGACATTTTATGACTTTTTAAAGTTTTATTTTTAATTTATTTACATTTTTCATCTTTAATGTGAGTGGGTATATTTTAAGGTACTCAAATTAAATCCGTAACAGTTTTCAGTAATACATTTTTTGTTTAAGTTATAATAAGGATGGATAGCTGATGATTAGAGGCGGTTATTATTATTTTTTGCTATTAGGATAGTGACAACAATGTATTGCTCATATACGGTTAAAATGTTAAACTTTTTAAATTTATCTTCCACACTTTCTTGGTAATTTAATTTTCCATTATGACTCGGATGGATTTTTTTGTTACTCGAGGATTGTATCCAATGTATCAAAAATGAGATACTCCATATTTAATAAAGTCAGTAATGAACGAGGTACAAAGTTTTTAATTACTTACTCTTGTGAAGGATAATAAAAACAAAGTAACATTTATATCTGTCATTAAACCACAAGACCACAGCTGTTGCCCGCTCAGGCTACCAATCAAATAGACGATAAAAAATTAACTGCTTCACTTGCAGACACTTGCGACAGGTCTCTCTCCCTATCTCTCTCTCTTTTTCTCTCTCTAGTTTTACAGTTTTCATTATACAGAACAGTAGTATGTACAAAATCTTTCCTGTACAGTCAATTAAACTTATGAATAGCTTAGACAATGAAAAAAAGAATGTAACAATCTAAAAAGCTCCAATAAAAAAGTAAAATCTCAATTGCTAGAAAGATACAACGAATAAAATTTGTAGAGTGATGTTTACATATCTCCATTATTTATTTTTATTTCATAGCTAATGTAATATTATGAGTGGTTTTAAAATAGATTTGAATTTTTATAGATACTCTACACATAAAACTGTAAAGTTAATGAGTTTCGCCTGTTAAACTGTTAATTTTTTATTGCTTAATTAAGGTTTGACCACAACCTATATTTTTAAGTGTATTTTAGTGCCTGTCCTAGGGGAAGAGTGCTTTGGTCTAACCTAGGGCAGGTTAAATAAAGAAATTGTTAAATTCTCTCTCTCTCTCTCTCTTTTGAAACAAAATTATAAATTAGATCATAGCTGGACATATAATTGAATTTTAATTGTGTTTTCAGTTTATAACAATTTTAATGATTTTGAAGATTTCAAACAAATTAAGGACACGATTATTTTTATTGCTTAG